>CM077175.1:16196115-16706115 GCA_039654105.1 Coreius guichenoti | reverse complement strand
GTTTTAAGTTGCTGTACACATTCAATAAGTGCTATACCATGCTATTGATAACATGTTAGCAAATTAGCAAGTTGGCATTTTCTGAATTAGTTTGTAATAGCTAGCAAAATATTTCTTAACTTAAAAAAAAAAAATCTCATTCAACTTTGAGTTCTGACAACTTATTAGGGTTTACAGTGAAGTAAATAACTCAAAAATATGCAAGTGCTCAAAATACAAAAGTTAATTAACTAAATATTTTGTTAATCAAAATGTATGAGTTAGCTAACTCTGTACTTCAAGTTAGGAGCAATTAACATGGATGAGTACAACAAACTCAAAACTTGATAGTTCTGCTTACTTAAAATTGGGAACATCATAACTCAAAAAATGTGGTGTAACCTCAAATTTTTTGAGTTAGCCCAACTCAGTTTATAGTGTATCATGCCTGACAGTTGGTATGAGCTTCTTTTTACCCAATGTAAAACTGTTACAAATCAACTCCAAATCAGTCTCATCTGTGCGGAGAAACTGTCCCAGTAAACCTGCTTCTCGTTAGGGATGTGCCAAGATCGACTGGGGGTTTAATGCTGTGCATTTAATTACAGTGCATTTACAGGGATACGCTGTTATCAAATAACTGAAGAATGCACATTGAGGGTTGCTGAGAGCGCTGATACTGGGCTGTACTTTAGTGTTTTAACAGTCAGCATGGTAGAGTTTCATTTTATACTTGATCTCATCGAGTCAGGAGTTCTTTGAGACTTTGTGAAGCATCTTGCACCCTGGATGAATTTGGTGCAAGGTTATTGTTATCATTAACTAAACCTAAAACTATTAAAAACATGTAGGTAAAAATGGGCAAACAGCCAAATGGGAGGACAGTATATGATTATGACATACTGCCAAAAAGAAACTGTCCGTCAGTAGTTTGGGACACTACAGGATCACTATGATTATGGATACAGGACAGAGCCAGGTGATTTCCAAGACCTGTCAAATCATGATTATTACAACGTTGCTCGCAGAGTTTCGTTGTAGTAATCACCACAAATCTGTGCCAATATTTAAGACAGCACCATAAATGACCAATGCATGACGACAAAGTCCCACAAAACAACAAACACAGGCACACCTAGAAGCCAACCTGCCTCAACTCAACAAATATTGATCATTCAGGCATTGCGAGCGTCACACCTTATGAAAGGGGCTCAAAATGCACAAGGAAATAACCAAAGCTATCATTTATGCAAAAACATGGTGCCTGCATACACTGTCAGTAAAGTCAGCGTTTGTGTAAAGACTCAAACACTCAACAAAAGATACAGATTGCCATCATACATTAATTTTTGGTCGGTTGCTATCCCTGAAATGAATGAGAAATGCAAAGCATGCGTTTAATCAGAGCTAAAGCATGTGAAATACTACACCACAATAGCTACGTTTACATGCACCCAAACAATCTGTTAGTAATCAGATGGATGACTCAATCAGACTGAAAAGCCTTCATGTAAACACCTCAATCGATCCAAATGAGCTTGATCCCAATTAAAATTTTGATTGGGATGAAAAAGTTGGTATAGACCAAAAAAATCCCATAAACATTAAAAAATTAAGCATTTTCTCAATCGGATTCAACAATACTTGTGTATAGTTGATGTATGCTCACATATGTTTTATGTCATGTGAATCACTTCCGAATTGTTCAGTGGAGGAGAGGAGACTGAATATGTACTGAATATTTGCTAAAAAAGCTCTTCTGGCGCTTCGTTTCTAGAGGTCATTAAGGCAAAAACGAGTGACGGTTTGGACTTTGTGAGAAGCAGCGAGTGTCTATGATTACAGAAAATGGCTCAAATATACTCAAGGCTATCACTTTGTACAAGATTACATTAGATTATTTTAAATGAGAAACAAACTCTGTCTGTTTAATAAAGTACTGACATTTATTTATTACTACTTGTAGTTTTATTTTTAAAATGCAGGATATGAGATAAATAAGGTTTAAAGAAGATGCTCTTTTTCAAAGTCTTGGTTTTGGGCTCTACTAGAACAGGTTTTCCTGCTTGAATGTTGATTATTTCCCCATATTCTCCATTGTTGCAGCTCCTCTCTTCCCAGTCTGTCAGTAACGCTCTGTTTAGTTCCCTTCTCTATGAAGTCCCTCCTTCTGAAAAGCACAATGTGTTCTGATTGGTCGGCTGGAGCAGTGTGTTGTGATTGGTCAAGGGCTTCCAGCATGTTTGGGAGATTTCCCGCCCCTTACCATAACCGCCAGTTTCAACACACTACTAACAATTTCAACCAGGCCCTGCCCCTTTATTCTGTGTATTTATTTAAATGAGGAATACTGTGACGTGTTGCTTACCAGAAGAAAACTCAAGACTACAATGGAGGCGTTTCAGGGAGTTCAGAAACACTGACACTGATATAGAGAACTCCCACTGGAGGGATTTACATTACACACTAAAGACAGATGAAGATGGAAAAGAGCAGAATAGGTTCTTGCCACTGGCTTAAGCAAGTGGGACTTTTCCCCCATAGTTGGGAGAAAAAGATGATGTTAAGGAAGAACTTCAGCTTCTACAGTATACACTCATAACAGAGCCTGACAAGGTGAGAAACAGGTTTTGGAGCAACAGAAGACATCCTCTCAGCTGACTGTATAACAAAACACCTGCTGCCACAATGGCACTGCACAGACGTCCAAGGGTCTGTACGGCACTGGGTCCACTTCAGGAGTTCACAGATGCCATTTCCAGTGAACACTGTCAGCGTGAAACCAATCCTTCATCTACTGAACACAAAGAACTGGCTGTGGAGGATGAGGACACTGACCTGACAAAGACTACAAAATCCAAATTTCTTAACTAAATCAATTAAAAATATGAGGATGAAGTTATCATAACTTCTGGATATGGCAACATCCCTGGCACCCAAAAATAAAAATTCTGTCATTTACTTACCCTCATGTTGTTTTAAACCCATAAGACTTTCATTGAATGAAGATATTTTTAATATCCTCTCATTATTTTTTGTCTATCCATTCAAAGTCTAGGTAATCTAAGTCTTCCGCAGTGGGTTTATATGACAATCGGTTTATTCACATATAAACACTGATCAACACACATCAAATATGGTAAACAGAAACTCAAACATGCTTTCTTGATATGCAAAGACCAATGAGGTGTTTCTCTTGTATCGCGCATGTTTGAGCTTCTGTTTACCATATTTAATGTGCTCTATGTAAGGAACCTTACATGTTTAAAAAAAAAAAAAAAGAAGTTTTAAAGGCCTGCACATCTTGCACATTTTTTGACAGACAGATCCATTAACATTAGACCCAATCCGACCCGACAGCAGTTTATTTAAAAGGCTACTAGACTTGAACACCATCCAGTCTAATGCTTCTCAACACTGTTCCTGGAGCCCCGTAAAAAAGAGGAACCACATTTTGTAGTGTTGAATTTATTAAGTGAGCTAGTAAAATGTCAGCTCAAGTTAATATCTCATCAAATCATCTTTTGTGTGATAAGCAGGATAATATACAGCCAGACGGTTAAACCTGACAGGGTGATCAGGACCCTGACGGAAGCCATAAAAATGACCGGCTGTACATTATCCCTCACTCAATTAAGAGGTCATATTAAAAGAAACCAAATGCAGTTTCAGGGTTTCTGCAGGTTTTACGAAGGTACATTTAAGACCAATTAAATAAAATTTAAAGAATAAATTGATGTTCTCTAAATGTAAATGTCCAAGCACAAAATGAGTTGTATTAGTGACACTTCAAAGTGAGAAAATACAATTTCCAATAGATCTCCATAACTTTTTAATTTTTACAAAAAATAGCTTAAAAGTTTGAGAAGACATCTTGAGAAAGTGATTTTAAGATTAAAACAAGAACAAATATCTGCCAATGAGTTCATAAAAATCAAATGCAAGTAATTTTCATACCCTATGACAGATATTTGTTCTTGTTTTAAGCATAAACTCATTTAATTTTGTTAAATTTCTCAGAAAACAAGACTTAATTTCTTCATTTTGCATGTCAAGTAAATGTATATGATTTAAGGATGTTTTGAATTTGTAATGGAAAACAAAAATCCTGAGAAAGAACATTTTTGCAGTGCATGCAATTTAATTTTGTAATTAAAGTTAAGGCCTTATGAAATTTTTCTGGACATTGCTTTAATGGTTAGATTATATTTGACTGACTTTCATCCATCTTCAGAACACAAATGAAGATTTTTTTTTTTATGAAATCTGAGAGATTTCTGTCTCTCCATTGACAGTCTAAACAACTACCACTTTGATGCTTCAAAAAGTTCATAAAGAGATCCTAAAACAAATCCATACGAACCAAGCGGTTTATTGCAAATTTTCTGAAGAGACTCCATCGCTTTATATGATGAAGTAAAGTCTTACGGGTTTGGAACGATATTAGGGTGAGTAAAGGATGACAGAATTTTCATTTTTGGGCTCTGACCTACTTTTGATTTATTCATCCAAAATTTGACAAATTCTGTGACATTCTGCATTATATGGATTCTGCAGAAAAAGTGGACAGAATTGCATCGCAGAAATCATACGGCCCTAATTTAATGCCATGATATTGAACTTAAAAGGAGAGTTGAAAATTCTGTCATTAATTACTCACCCTCATGTCATTCCAAACCCGTAAGACCTTCGTTCATCTTCGGAACACAAAATCTCAGGCCCCTTCTTAGACAGCAATGTAATTAACACTTTCAAGGCCCAGAAAGGTAGTAAAAACATTGTTAAAATAGTCCATGTGACTCCAGTGGTTCAACCTTAATTTTATGAAGCGATGAGAATACTTTTTATGTGAAAAAACAAACAAAAATATCAACTTTATTCAACAATTTCGGTCTAGCCTGTTCTAGCTTCTGGACCTTGAAAGTGTTAATTAAATAGCTGTCTATGAAGGGGCCTAAGAGCTCTCGGATTTCATCAAAATAAAAAATAAAAATCTTAATTTGTGTTCTGAAGATGAACGAAGGTCTTATGGGTTTGGAACGACATGAGGGTGAGTAATTAAATGGCAGAATTTTCATTTTTGGGTGAACTATCCCTTTAAGACTTTCTGCTTCAATTTAAGACATTTTTAAGGCCTTAAATTGTGGAAGGTCAAATTAAGACATTTTTAAGACCCGTGGAAACCCTGCAGTATGGATTCACATCACAGCTTGTGATGAAGCCATAACTCGCACCTGCAAACTGAACATATGGATCAATTTCTTAACGTGTAAATATAAACGA
Source organism: Coreius guichenoti (assembly GCA_039654105.1). Classification (NCBI taxonomy): domain Eukaryota; kingdom Metazoa; phylum Chordata; class Actinopteri; order Cypriniformes; family Gobionidae; genus Coreius; species Coreius guichenoti. The sequence continues at coordinate 16,700,853 of CM077175.1, read as the reverse complement.
TGGTTCACTTTTGACTGCAACAGGTCATTGGTAAACTGATGCTTGTGTACAAGTTTGCCGATTCACGTCCATGGCAGGCTATGTGCACTGCTCTTATCTGTTTTATGCACATTTGAGAAAACAGCTTTTCTTATGGCGGCGTACCCATAATTACTCAAGACTTAATCTGCCATATGGTTGCACATGATACAATACATCACAAAGCATCCAGGCAGAGAAAAAAAGTCTTACAACATGTTTGATGAAGACTACCAGGACATTCCTTGACTAAACTGTTATTATTTTTATAAGGAAATCTTCCTCCAGTTGCACAGGCAGATTAGCTGGGAAGGACATAATGTGACACTAATACGATAAACTCCAAAAGCCTATGGTGGCCTTCTCCTATCTCTGTGTAATCCTCAGGGTTTGCTGACCCATATTCTTCATTGCACAACAGGCTAATGGAGGCCAAAGGGCAGGGCAGTAATGGTTAAAAGAGTGCTGTTGATTTGTATTTGTGGTTGTGTCATCTGGTCAGCATGAGGGAACCCAGTGACATGACACCCCATGACGGCTGTTGATGCAGATGACTCATATTCATCTCTGTCAGCAGGGCCATTCTTTTCCAGCTGCTCCTTTCCACTGTAATGCTTTGTAAACAAACTCACCTTTCCACATGCACTCATGTGGGTCCTCCTCTCGTGAAAACTGCACAAATTGTGAAATTCAACTGCGTAAAAGCTATGCTTTATATGTTTGAAAGACTGGCCCCTGAGCAGGAACACTGCTGTTTTAGTTCTTACCTTGGTGACCACATTTTGCTGGAGTCCAGTCTTCAGTTCATATCCTGACTGCATGCAGGCGCATTGTGTTGATGACGCGTCAGTGCCGTTGCTTCCATTATTGACGCCGCTGTAGAGCGGAGCGACAGTCGCGAGATCGTTGTTGTTCGGCTGCGCTGGAACACACGGGTTGTTTGGCTGAGGCTGAGCCAGGAGGAAATTGTCCGAGAACTGGCTGAAGCCAATGAAAATGGCCGGGATCCATGTTAAAACGATCAGCTGTTTCTGATACTTCCCAAATCCGCCCACGTTCGGCAAAACGCCGCTGTCGATCTGCGTAAGTAAGTCTGGCGATGTGTTGGTTTCGGGGGTGACGAAGCCGTTCTCCGGTGCATGAGGCTCGATGTCCAGCTGAGACACGGCCATCACCGTCTCGCACATACTGCAGCCCGCTCCGGTAATGCGGCAAACCCACACAATCCCCGTTCACACCGAGCGAACGCTACAGCAAGAACGCTTTACGCGCGGTGCTCAGGGAGTGGTTTGCGTGTCTTCACCCGCTCAAAAAGCGTCACGGACTGTTCGCGATCAATCAATAGACAAAAGTCACCGGCTTGGCCCACTCTCACGAGCGCTCCTCTCTCCAAACGCGTTCCTATAGTCGGGAGAAAACAGCAATGTTCAAAGACAGCAATTCATTTCATCGGCATGTTGGTGTTCGAGCATTCACCGCAGCCACAGGTAACACACCTGTCCAGACACACACACAGACCCGCTGCGCGTGACATTACACTCGGGCGCGCGTCATGATCCACTCACGCGCTCAGGAATCTCTCCTTACTTCTGACAGCAGTGTTTTAACTCGCGTTCACTCTCCGGTGATGATATGGACCGAGCAAACAGTCGACGAGGGCGGAACTCCGACTGAACACCCCCCGTCAACACACATTCATTGGATGGCATTGATTGCAGACTCAACTTTTGCTCATCAGCTTCTGTTTATTAGTAGCCTTTAATATAAGCTGCTTGTGTTTTTAGAGGAAACACTATATTTTAAAGAACCAAGCTTTAATAATCATTTAATCAAATCTTTTAGTGCGATGATGATCCACCTGTTTTCATTTAGCAGTAACTGCTGCTCTCTACCGGCCAAACTGGTGGCAAGACTATTTATGCAATGAGAAGACTTGGCAATCCTAGTCTTAAACAAGATTAAAGATTGTTTTCCAAAGAGTTCCTATGTTTATGTTACATTTCACATAGAACTTCAGACGTTGCTCAACTTTTCAATTAACATTACTATTTAACATTACTGTTTTTAATGTTTTTGAAAGAAGTCTCTTCTGCTCACCAAGGCTGCATTTATTTGATCAAAAATACAGAAAAAACAGTAATATTGTGAAACATTATTACAATTTAAAATAATGGTTTTCAATTTTAATATCATTTAAAGTATAATTTATTCCTGTGATCAAAGCTGAATTTTCAGCATCATTACTCCAGTCTTCAGTGTCACACGATCCTTCAGAAATCATTCTAATATGCTGATTTATTATCAATGTTGAAAACTGCTGTGCTGCTTAATATTTCTTTATAACCTGTGATACTTTTTTTTCAGGATTCTTTGATGAATAAAAAGTTAAAAAAAGAACAGCATTTATTCAAAATAGAAATCTTTTGTAACACTACACACTACCGTTCAAAAGTTTGGGGTCGGTAATTTTTCTTTCTTTCTTTTTTTGTAAGAAATTAATACTTTTATTCAGCAAGGATGTGTTAAATTGATAAAAAGTTATAGTAAAGATTTATATTGTTAGAAAAGATTTATATTTTGAATTTATTTTGAAATGCTGTTCTTTTTATTGTTTCATTCATCAATTAATACAGAAAAAAGTATATATATATATATATATATATATATATATATAAAATAAAAATAAGCAGCACAACTGTCTCCAACATTGATAATAAATCAGCATATTAGAATAATTTCTGAAGGATCATGTGACACTGAAGACTGGAATAATGATGCTGAAAATTCAGCTTCGATCACAGTTAACACGATCACAAATAGAAAGTCATTATTTTAAATTGTAATAATATTTCACAGTATTACTGTTTTTGACTGTATTTTTGATCTAATAAATGCAGGCTTGATGAGCAGAAAAGACTCAAAAACATTAAAAATAGTAATGTTTCCAAACTTTTTACCAGTGCTGTATATGTATATTGAAGCCCAAACTGTTCTACTATTTGTGTACAAGCATAATTTAAATAAGCCTGCCATCTAGTGGTGAAATAGTGTTACAGGATTTTGTTTTTTTTGTTTTTTTTTGTTTTTTTTTTGCAGTTAGTATTTATGTTTCCAGAAGCGAGAAAACATTTGAAGTGAAGATTGAATTGTGGATTGTAAGGCAGTGGTTATGACTCTTATTAACACATGCTACAGTTTGTTTGGAGAACATATTTTTACTTAAATTCACATTCACTATGCTAAATTCATTGTTGCACTACCCTTTATTCACTGATTGAAAGACACCTGGCATTAAAAACAAAAAATAGCAATACTCTTTAAAATCCCTAGTCAATTTTAAAACATGAAAAAAAAATTGATCTCAGAATCACGAGAGAGAGCCTCTAGGATCTTATTTGATTTGGGATGTCAAATTTAGGAAGCATATATTTGCTTGCTAGTTTGTTTCATTTCATTCAGTCCTCCTAGGGACTTTGTTTTTCGCTTTAACATCAGCCCCAGCTTATGTTATGTTTGCGGTCAATGTGTGAACGTTCACCTCCGATGATAGAAAAGAGAAGCTGTAACACCCTTTCATTAAAGTCTTCAACCTTCGATCCCAGCCGTGAGTCATAAACGCAATCATGTGATAGAAAGCAGACACTGTGCTTATTTATTGACTTATTTTATGGTTTTCTCAACAGTCTGATTAAAAAAGACAAATACTGCATAAGAGGAGGCTGTTGCTATTTGTCACACAGGGAGATTCGTATTATTGATTCTTATTATTACGTCTCAGTGATGATAAGGTTTTGATTTAAACATCCAAATTAAATGCTTGTGGTTAGTATGTTGTTGTTGCTATTTAACAGATTAACACAATAAAACCACATTGGCAATAAGACAAATGCTATCACAGCAGAGACTGATTTTTGTTCTCAGGACAAGTGTTTTGCAGGTTGGGTATGAAATATAATTATAAACTCATTAATTTGCAACTACATGTCAGCTAACTCATTAATTTGCAACTACATGTCAACTAACTCTCATTAATCTGCAACTACATGTCAACTAACTCTCATTAATCTGCAACTATATGTAAACTCATTAATCTCCAACTACATGTCAACTAACTCATTCATTTGCAACTACATGTCAACTAACTCTCATTCACTTGCAACTACATGTCAACTAACTAATAAATTGCAACTACATGTCAACTAACTCATTCATTTGCAACTACGTCAACTAACTCATTCATTTGCAACTACATGTCAACTAATTCTCATTCATTTGCAACTACATGTCAACTAATTCTCATTCATTTGCAACTACATGTCAACTAACTCTCATTAATCTGCAACTGCATGTCAACTAACTCATTCATTTGCAACTACGTCAACTAACTCATTCATTTGCAACTACATGTCAACTAACTCTCATTAATTTGCAACTACATGTCAACTAACCCATTAATCTGCAACTGCATGTCAACTAACTCATTCATTTGCAACTACATGCCAACTAACTCATTCATTTGCAACTACATGTCAACTAACTCTCATTAATCTGCAACTGCATGTCAACTAACTCATTCATTTGCAGCTACATGTCAACTAACTCTCATTCATTTGCAACTACATGTCAGCTAACTATCATTAATCTGCAACTGAATGTCAACTAAATCATTACTTTGCAACTACGTCAACTAACTCATTCATTTGCAACTACGTCAACTAACTCATTCATTTGCAACTATATGTCAACTAACTTTTATTAATTTGCAACTACGTCAACTAACTCTCATTCATTTGCAACTACATGTCAGCTAACTCTCATTAATCTGCAACTGAATGTCAACTAAATCATTACTTTGCAACTACATGTCAATTAACTCATTCATTTGCAACTACATGTCAATTAACTTTCATTCATTTGCAACTGCATGTCAACTAACTCATTCATTTGCAACTACGTCAATTAACTTTCATTCATTTGCAACTACATGTCAACTAACTCTCATTAATCTGCAACTGCATGTCAACTAACTCATTCATTTGCAACTACATGTCAACTAACTCATTAATTTGCAACTACATGTCAACTAACTTTTATTAATTTGCAACTACATGTCAACTAACTGTCATTCATTTGCAACTACGTCAACTAACTGTCATTCATTTGCAACTACGTCAACTAACTCTCATTCATTTGCAACTACATGTCAACTAACTTTCATTCATTTGCAACTACATGTCAATTCTCATTCATTTGCAACTACATGTCAGCTAACTCATTCATTTGCAACTACATGTCAACTAACTCATTCATTTGCAACTACGTCAACTAACTCATTCATTTGCAACTACATGTCAACTAACTCATTCATTTGCAACTACGCCAACTAACTCTCATTAATTTAATTAACTTGCAACTACTTGTCAACTAACTCCCATTCACTTGCAACTACATGTCCACTAACTCATTAATCTGCAACTACATGTCAACTAACTCATTCATTGCAACTACATGTCATCTAACGCTCATTAATTTGCAACTACGTCAACTAAATCATTCATTTGCAACTAAATTTAAACTAACTATCATTTACTTGCAACTACATGTCAAATAACTCATTAATTTGCAACTACATGTCAACTAACTCAATCTGCAACTACGTCAACTAACTCATTCATTTGCAACTACGTCAACTAACTTTTAATAATTTGCAACTACATGTCAACTAACTTTTATTAATTTGCAACTACATGTCAACTAACGCTCATTAATTTGCAACTACTTGCAACCAACTCTCATTAATTTCATTAATTTGCATCTACATGTCCACTAACTCTCATTCACTTGCAACTACGTGTCAAATAACTCATTCATTTGCAACTACATGTCAACTAACTCATTCACTTGCAACTACATATCAACTAATTTATTAATCTGCAACTACATGTCAACTAGCTCTCATTAATTTCCTTAACTTGCAACTACGTCAACTAACTCCCATTCACTTGCAACTACATGTCAACTAACTCATTAATCTGCAACTACATGTCAACTAACGCTCATTAATTTGCAACTACACGTCAACTAATTTATTAATTTGCAACTACATGTCAACTAACTTTCATTCACTTGCAACTACGTCAACTAACTCATTCACTTGCAACTACATGTCAACTAATTTATTAATCTGCAACTACACGTCAACTAATTTATTAATTTGCAACTACATGTCAACTAACTTTCATTCATTTGCAACTACATGTCAACTCTCATTCATTTGCAACTACATGTCAACTCTCATTCATTTGCAACCTCATGTCAACTAACTCATTCATTTGCAACCTCATGTCAACTAACTCATTCATTTGCAACTACATGTCAACTAACTTTCATTCATTTGCAACTACATGTCAACTAACTCATTCATTTGCAACTACGTCAACTAACTCTCATTAATCTGCAACTACATGTCAACTAACTTTCATTCATTTGCAACCTCATGTCAACTAACTCATTCATTTGCAACTACGTCAACTAACTCATTCATTTGCAACTACGTCAACTAACTTTTATTAATTTGCATCTACGGCAACTAACATTTATTAATTTGCAAATACATGTCAACTAACTCTCATTCATTTGCAACTACGTCAACTAACTTTCATTCATTTGCAACTACATGTCAACTAACTCATTCATTTACAACTACATGTCAACTAACTTTCATTCATTTGCAACTACATGTCAATTAACTCATTCATTTGCAACTACATGTCAATTAATTTTTATTAGTTTGCAACTGCATGTCAACTAACTCATTCATTTGCAACTACATGTCAATTAACTTTCATTAATTTGCAACTACATGTCAACTAACTCATTCATTTGCAACTACATGTCAACTACCTCGTTCATTTGCAACTACGTTTAATTAACTCTCATTCATTTGCAACTACATGTCAACTAACTCTCATTAATCTGCAACTGCATGTCAACTGACTCATTCATTTGCAACTAATTGTCAACTAACTCATTAATTTCATTAACTTGCAACTACGTCAACTAACTCTCATTCGCTTGCAGCTACATGTCAACTAACTCATTCATTTGCAACTACATGTCAACTAACTCTCATTAATCTGCAACTACATGTCAACTAACTCATTCATTTGCAACTACGTCAACTAACTCTCATTAATCTGCAACTACGTCAACTAACTCTCATTAATCTGCAACTACGTCAACTAACTCGTTCATTTGCAACTACGTCAACTAACTCATTCATTTGCAACTACGTCAACTAACTCTCATTAATCTGCAACTAGGTCAACTAACTCTCATTAATCTGCAACTACGTCAACTAACTCATTCATTTGCAACTACGTCAACTAACTCGTTCATTTGCAACTACGTCAACTAACTCATTCATGTGCAACTACGTCAACTAACTCTCATTAATCTGCAACTACGTCAACTAACTCATTCATTTGCAACTACGTCAACTAACTCATTCATTTGCAACTACGTCAACTAACTTTTAATAATTTGCAACTACATGTCAACTAACTTTTATTAATTTGCAACTGCATGTCAACTAACTCTCATTAATTTGCAACTACGTCAACTAACTCTCATTCATTTGCTACGTCAACTAACTTTCATTCATTTGCAACTGCATGTCAACTAACTCATTCATTTGCAACTACATGTCAACTAACTCTCATTCACTTGCAACTACATGTCAACTAACTCTCATTAATCTGCAACTACATGTCAACTAACTCATTCATTTGCAACTACATGTCAACTACCTCGTTCATTTGCAACTACGTTTAACACTCTCATTCATTTGCAACTACATGTCAACTAACTCTCATTAATCTGCAACTGCATGTCAACTAACTCATTCATTTGCAACTACATGTCAACTAACTCATTCATTTGCAACTAATTGTCAACTAACCCTCATTAATCTGCAACTACATGTCAACTAACTCATTCATTTGCAATTACATGTCAACTAACTCTCATTAATCTGCAACTACGTCAACTAACTCATTCATTTGCAACTACGTCAACTAACTCTCATTAATCTGCAACTACGTCAACTAACTCATTCATTTGCAACTACGTCAACTAACTCGTTCATTTGCAACTACGTCAACTAACTTTTAATAATTTGCAACTACGTCAACTAACTTTTATTATTTTGCAACTGCATGTCAACTAACTCTCATTAATCTGCAACTACGTCAACTAACTCATTCATTTGCAACTATGTCAACTAACTCATTCATTTGCAACTACGTCAACTAATTTTTAATAATTTGCAACTACATGTCAACTAACTTTTATTAATTTGCAACTGCATGTCAACTAACTCATTAATTTGCAACTACGTCAACTAACTCTCATTAATTTGCTACGTCAACTAACTTTCATTCATTTGCAACTGCATGTCAACTAACTCATTCATTTGCAACTACATGTCAATTAACTTTCATTCATTTGAACTGCGTGTCAACTAACTCATTCATTTGCAACTACATGTCAACTAACTCATTTTGCAACTGCATGTCAAGTACCTCATTAATCTGCAACTACATGTCAACTAACTCATTAATTTGCAACTACGTCAACTAACTCTCATTAATCTGCAACTGCATGTTAACTAACTCATTCATTTGCAACTGCATGTCAGCTAACTCATTTTGCAACTGCATGTCAAGTACCTCATTAATTTGCAACTACATGTTTAACTAACTCTTATTCATTTGCAACTAAATTTAAACTAACCCATTCATTTGCAACTACGTCAACTAACTCTCATTCACTTGCAACTACATGTCAAATAACTCATTCACTTGCAACTACATGTCAACTAATTTATTAATTTGCAACTACATGTCAACTAACTCAATCTGCAACTACGTCAACTAACTCATTCATTTGCAACTGCATGTCAACTAACTCTCATTAATTTTTAACTACATGTCAACCAACTCATTAATTTTTAACTACATGTCAACTAACTCATTAATTTGCAACTACATGTCAACTAACTGATTAATTTGCAACTACGTCAACTAACTCTCATTAATTTCATTAACTTGCATCTACATTTCAACTAACTCTCATTCATTTGCAACTACATGTCAACTAACTCTCATTCACTTGCAACTACATGTTAAATAACTAATTAATTTGCAACTACATGTCAACTAACTCATTAATTTGCAACTACGTCAACTAACTCTCATTAATTTCATTAACTTGCAACTACATGTCAGCTAACTCCCATTCACTTGCAACTCCATGTCAACTAACTCTCATTCACTTGCAACTACGTGTCAAATAACTCATTAATTTACAACTACGTGTCAAATAACTCATTAATTTGCAACTACATGTCAACTAACTCATTCACTTGCAACTACATGTCAACTAATTTATTAATCTGCAACTACATGTCAACTAACTCATTAATCTGCAACTACAAGTCAACTAACTCATTCATTTGCAACTACATGTGAACTAACGCTCATTAATTTGCAACTACATGTCAACTAACTCATTAATTTGCAATTACATTTCAACTAACTCTCATTCATTTGCAACTAAATTTAACCTAACTGTTATTCATTTGCAACTACATGTCAACTAACTCTCATTAATTTGCAACTACATGTCAAATAACTCTCATTAATTTGCAACTACATGTCAACTAACGCTCATTAATCTGCAACTACATGTCAACTAACTCATTAATCTCCAACTACATGTCAACTAACTCATTAATTTGCAACTACATGTCAACTAACTCTCATTAATTTGCAACTACATGTCAACTAACGCTCATTAATCTGCAACTACATGTCAACTAACTCATTAATCTCCAACTACGTCAACTAACTCATTAATTTGCAACTACATGTCAACTAACGCTTATTAATTTGCAACTACATGTCAACTAACTGATTAATTTGCAACTACGTCAACTAACTCTCATTAATTTCATTAACTTGCAACTACATGTCAGCTAACTCTCATTCACTTGCAACTACATGTCAACTAAGTTATTAATCTGCAACTACGTCAACTAAGTTATTAATCTGCAACTACATGTCAACTAACGTATTAATCTGCAACTACATGTCAGCTAACTCATTCATTTGCAACTACATGTCAACTAACTCTCATTCATTTCATTAACTTGCAACTACTTGTCAACTAACTCCCATTCACTTGCAACTACATGTCAACTAACTCTCATTCAATTGCAACTACATGTCAACTAACTCATTAATTTGCAACTGCATGTCAACCAACTCTCATTAGAGTATTAGTAGAGGGTTCGGGTTAGTAGAATAAGTTGACATGTATTTTGCTTAGTTACTTATAGTCAGTAGAATGTCTTGATGAGCATCAAAATAAAGTGTTAGCAGATATTAGGCAGACAGTCTACTAATACTCGAAATAAAGTATTACCTACTTTTATACTACTGATTAATTACAATATCTGTTGGCTAAAATAATGGCTTGATATTTTTGTGTTACTTTTACCATGTGCTGTTTCAGGAAGTGTTTTGTTTTAATCTGTAATTATGCGACTAATAATGGTTTATATTTTGTAGAATTGCTGTTAAATAGGCAATATAATTTGCTTTTTAATGGCAGGTTCCCATTGTGAACCCAAAAGTCAATGGGTCTTAAATGAATTTTCCTCAGTTTTTGTCTTATGTGATTGTGTAAGAGCGATATCCACTAATGAACAGGTGAAAATGGGCTAGTCTTTGGTACTGTGGTTGATGAAATCATTAGGTGTGTGTCATCTTCTGAGGTATCAGATGAGTTAGCAGCTGCTGGGCAGTTTTGCTGTCAATCACTGAATGGTTGTATTCTAAATGGGTGTCTAGATGTATTCTGTACTTTGACCTTTTCAAGGTCCTCTTAGATACACAAAGTCACTCTTGCTTGTGAAGAAATCGCATACCTCCTTCAGCTGTCAGTCTCTAGTGTAATAAAAAAATGCATGTATGTGTGCTCTTGCCAGGGAGTTTAGATGAGCAGAATTCGCTGCCAAGGGTGTGTCAGAATACAGTGTGAGTAATGTTTTCAATGTCATGAAAAGCCTTACGCATAGAAAGAAAACACAACAAGTGGTAACAGAGCAGCTGTAGACATGGGGGTATTTGAGCAGCCACACCTGTATCGTAGCGACGCAGTGGGAAAGCAAGAGAGAGGCGTTGGCTCATCTTTGTGACCCATCCCTTGTAATATCTGGAAGTTATGTTCTGTAGAGCAGTTACTGTGTAAACATGTGTTTGGATAACGCAGATCTAAAGGGTTGATTCAGGTCCTAAAATACATTTTTAAAATAGTCTAAATGACTCAACTTTCTTTTGAATACCAAAATGTCTCTATTACCTGAGAAATATTACTGAAATGTCTACGATGGATAAAGAGTGTGTGGTTGAAGTATGCAAAATGATGAGCGTTAAAAATTGACTGAAATCATGTTAACCTTTGCAGGTTATTAGGGGTAGTCACAATACACTTTTCATTCCATTAGGCTCACTTGACATGCCAAATACCTCGCCTTGAAAGTAGGCGAGAGTAGGCGGCGGCAGTCATGTGAGAAGTGAAATAAGTGCACTCAAAATCGACAGCTCTCACTTCTGGAAGTGGATTAGCCACCTACTGTACGAGATCAAAGACAAATATTGTGCGATTCATGCTCATGTGCTTTGTATACTGAATATAAATTAAATTCTTTTGTTTCTATATCAAAATAAATATGACAAGAAACCCAACGAACCGGTTATTTAATTGACCCCCCCCCCCCCCCCCCCAAAAAAAAAAGTTTTCCCACACATATTTTACTTTTTTAATGTATATGTCCACTATTCCACTAATTAGGACACACATATGATATCTTTTTATTTATTGTGGACTACATCAATTCATACCAGTGTGTACCATCCACAGACAGATGGACTAGTTGAACGGTTTAATCAGACCTGGAAAAACGTGATCCGTTAGCTCATTCACAAGGTTGCAAAATCAACATTCTGTACATCTTCGACCTGTGAGCAAAACTCTACCCCCTTAATTAAGAGACTTCCTCATAATACCCCCCACTTCAAGCTCTACATTACTTACAAAGTGACAAGGGCCCTTCAAGGTTACACAGTGTGTTGGCAGATTATGAGGTGGTGTGAACAGATAGGGGATGTGCATGTCAAATATACCATCTCCTCAAATTATGGAGCGTGAAAGTCCCTGTGTCTCTATTGACATTAACAGTGATGGAGAAGGCGAAGCTCCAACCTGAGGTGTGTTCCAACCCGAAATCAGTCATCCCGATCACTTTTGCTTCTTTCCCTGTCCCAAGTCACGGAGATAGCCATGTTGCAGAACAAGTTTGCAAGTGTATTCTCCTCCCTCCCTGGCTGCACACACCTCATATACTGCACCAGCAACACATCAAGACGACCCCTGGTTCGTAGTTGAGCCAACAGATTGCCGGAATATGGTGGAGGTAGAATTAGAGACCAAACCCGAAGTGTGCAATTAGATGGGTGAAAGTACAGCATCTGGGCTTCCACTTGAGTCACAGGCAAGTGACTGACCAAATTAAAATACTGCAGTGATTGCAGCTTTTCCAAGGCCCAAGATCAAAAGGGGGATGAGGCAGTTCCTGGGGCTTTATTACCTCAATATTCAGATATCACCAGCTCCTTGACTGATCTCACTAATAAGAGAGCGCCAGACCTGGCTAAGTGGATGGAGCTATGCCAATAGGCTTTTACCAAAGTGAATGATGATTTGTGTGGCATACTGTTGAACTCCTGGAACTGAAAAGGTCCTTGTAGTCTGGATATGCAGATGAAGGTACCCAGACAGTAACATAGTTGTCGGCCCAGATCCGGCCCACAACTGGTACGGGTGGAATACACATGTACCAGATGTGACCCGGATCTGGGCCGACACTATGTTGCTGTCTGGGTACCTTGTGAAGGTTTGAATTCGGTGCAGAAGGTCATTGAGTTGTTCGATTCTTTATCTTAAAATAATGTTACATCATTGTGGTTCATCCTGTCTTACCAGCCAGCCATGCTCCAATTATGGGAAGCCCAACACAGTTCAGTCTGCATGTTGGAGTCCGTCGCCTGCATCTCACAAGCCCCGACTCTCACTAGAGGGATGTCCAGCAGGCCTGAGGGAGAAAGAGAAAACAATATGCAATGCATCCTCTGAAGTAACAATTTTTTTTTTTACTAAATGACAAATAACTCTAGGCTGTCACAGTCGTGGAAAGCAGTGTTAAGGACTGTCACTTGTGCATTATAAGTACATTATACATGTGCACATAATGATTTTGCTTGAAAAAATAACCTAATTAAGGTTGTTAAACTACAACAGTAAGTGTTTTCCAGTTTCCAACTCACACATACAAATACACATACGTACTCAGAGAGAGTGTTTTTCTTTGGTCTAATCCAGAAACTTTGAAAGTATAGCCAAGTTGTGATGCTCAATGCTAAAGTGTGGTATGTGAGGCTTGGGCGGTGGTTTTGTTTCTTGTTTTGTCAAGTGTATACTGTATTTGAAACTTCTTTCAGTCGTTACATTTATAGTAGAGGCAAGTTTGTTCATGTGCAGGTTCTTTCCAGAAGTGCAACTATTAACTGTACTAAAAGGAATTAAATCATGAAATTATTAAGGGCTTGACTGGTGTGTCTGTAGGTGTGTGCCATTCTTGTTAAATAAGATTAAGAGAAACACTATGTTCCCAGTCAGAGACAACAAGCAGTAGCATACAAGTATAAGTTAGCTCATTTTGTTTTAGGAAGTTTTTAGAATTAAACATTTACAAATAATTTAGAATTAAACAGAACAAATAATTTGCCAGTAAAACAAAAATTACCTGCAACAGTGTTGTACAAGTCAAACCATTTAGGGTGTAAGATGTAAAACAATTTTACACGTAACCAATCTAAAAGAGAAGCAAGTAAAGCTGTATTTATATAGGACCTTTTCAAATGGGTAAAATAAGTAAGTAAAAACAAAATATGTTATATTGATTCATTACACCAGCTAATTAAAACATACACCGATCAGGCATAACATTATGAGGTGAAGTGAATAACACTGATTATCTCTTCATCAGGGCACCTGTTAGAGGGTGGGATATATTAGGAAGCAAGTAAACATTTTGTCCTCAAAGTTGATGTGTTAGAAGCAGGAAAAATGGGCAAGCATAAGGATTTGAGCGAGTTTGACAAGGGCCAAATTGTGATGGCTAGACGACTGGGTCAGAGCATCTCCAAAACTGCAGCTCTTGTGGGGTGTTCCCAGTCTACAGTGGTCAGTATCTATCAAAAGTGGTCCAAGGAAGGAACAGTGGTGAACCGGCGACAGGGTCATGGGCGGCCAAGGCTCATTGATGCACGTGGGGAGCGAAGGCTGGCCCGTGTGGTCTGATCAAACAGACGAGCTACTGTAGCTCAAATTGCTCAAGAAGTTAATGCTGGTTCTGATAGGAAGGTGTCAGAATACACAGTGCATCGCAGTTTTTTTGCATATGGGGCTGCATAGCCGCAGACCAGTCAGGGTGCCCATGCTGACCCCTGTCCACCGCCGAAAGCGCCAACAGTGGGCACGTGAGCATCAGAACTGGACCACGGAGCAATGGAAGAAGGTGGCCTGGTCTGATGAATCACGTTTTCTTTACATCACGTGGATGGCCGGGTGCGTGTGTGTCGCTTACCTGGGGAACACATGGCACCAGGATGCAGTATGGGAAGAAGGCAAGCCGGCAGAGGCAGTGTGATGCTTTGGTCAATGTTCTGCTGGGAAACCTTGGGTCCTGCCATCCATGTGGATGTTACTTTGACATGTACCACCTACCTAAGCATTGTTGCAGACCATGTACACCCTTCCATGGAAACAGTATTCCCTGGTGGCTGTGGCCTCTTTCAGCAGGATAATGCACCCTGCCACAAAGCAAAAATGGTTCAGGAATGGTTTGAGGAGCACAACAACAAGTTTGAGGTGTTGACTTGGCCTCCAAATTCCCCAGATCTCAATCCAGTCGAGCATCTGTGGGACGTGCTGAACAAACAAGTCCGATCCATGGAGGCCCCACCTCGCAACTTACAGGACTTAAAGGATCTGCTGCTAACATCTTGGTGCCAGATACCACAGCACACCTTCAGGGGTCTAGTGGAGTCCATGCCTCGACGGGTCAGGGCTGCTTTGGCAGCAAAAGGGGGACCAACACAATATTAGGAAGGTGGTCATAATGTTATGCATGGTCAGTGTACTCTGTACAGTTTAAATCAGGGGTGTCCAAACTCTGTCCTGGAGGGCCACTGTCCTGCAGAGTTTAGCTCCAACTTGCCTCAACACACCTGCTGGAAGTTTCTAGTCTGCCTAGTAAGATCTTGATTAGCTGGTTCAGGTGTGTTTAATGGGGGTTGGAGCTAAACTTTTTGCAGGACAGCGGCCCTCCAGGAGCCGGATTGGACACCCCAGGGTTAAATAATAACTGGCCCAGGACTGAGCCTTGGGGGACACCACGAGATGTCACATGATGCCTGGAGGTGGGCACACCCTCCATACATAGTTGTCCTTGTAGGACTGAAATCAGACAAATGCAACACTACAATATGTTCTTATCTATGTAGTTAATCTTGCCTGGAGCAAAACCTATTCTGGAAAAAAAATAATGACATTTAAACATGACATACATAAGAAAACACACCCACAACATTGCAGAATGATTTTCTTATACTATATAAACTTACATATTTGATGACTTGATCATTTCTAATAAATATAGCGATGTCATAGTACATAACGCCTTTTAGTTTTTCCACTAATGATTAACAGGTTATAGGTAAAAGTATAAGGGCTATATCTTGAGTGAGGCTGGACTGAACCTAAGTTTCAAAGGTAAACTTAATTTGTTGAGATTTGAAAAGAGGGTTTTAAGTGTGTGCTCCTGATAAACAGGTGTGGAAATAAAACTAAACTGGTTGGTTGAGATAAGTTTGTGTAAGATCCTTGCTGTTTTGCAAAATGTAATGATTAGGATACTAACAATTCATATTGCGCGTAGTATTGTGTACATACTATGTTGCAATTAAGTTTGGTTTCAATAAATAGTTTAAAATGCTGACATAAGCAACAAAATTATGACTCATTTTCATCAGATTCAACATCTGTTCCTAACTTTCCCACACCAATGTAAAATTAATGCAATATATGATTATAAATGGTACTTTACACTTGTCAGCCAGGCTAATGATCAATTACAAACTTTTTGTTCTATAGTGTACTACACTTTTTTTTTCCAAGATAAGAATCAGACTAAAAGAACCTGACGAACCTCCCTTTGCTCACAGAGGAGTGTGAAGGGTGTGTGAGTTTGGGTGAGGCGGGTGTGGTGCTCTCCAGTGGAATACACACACACATGCAGGCGAAAGTCCTCCGCAGACTGAGTGTGTCTGTGTGTGTGTGTGTTTGAGTCAGACAGGGCGTGCTTCTTCTGCTTCCCTGCAAGTACGTCATTTTCTTACAACTTCATTTTAAACAAATGTAAGATGCGCATGCTCACCGTTTCACTGATTATATGGGATGCCTTATATGTTATTATATGGGATGCCTTGGATACAGGGTTGGGGAGTAACATTTTACATTTTACATTTTAAATGGGTGGTAATCAAATTACAGTTACATATGAAAAGTATTTTAGATTACCCAAGTGATTACTTTGAATTTTAATGTCATTTATTTCATTTAAACATTAACGTAAACTGTAACGGCAATTAATGTAAACAGCAACTGGTGATTCTCAGACTCTGACAGTCTGCAAAAGCATCCTAAGCTACAGTCGTGCTCACAAGTTTCATACCCTTTGCGGAATATGCAAAATTTTAATAATTTTAACAATATGAAAGGGATCTGGGATCATAAAAATTGCATGTTACTTTTATTTAGTACTGTCCTGAATAAGCTATTTCGCATAATAAATGTTTACATACACTCCACAAGACAAAATGACAGAATTTATACAAATTGCCACATTCAAAAATGTACAAACCCTTGAATCTGAACTGTCTGTTGTTACCTGGATGATCCACGACTGTTCTCATGTTTCATGTTTCATGTTTAAATCATGAGTTTAAATCTCAAAATTGCGAAAAAAAAAAAAAAAAAAAAAAAAGAAGTCAGAATTGTGAGATAAAAAGTCGCACTTACCTTTTTTATTTTTACAGTTGTGGTCAGAATTATTGGCACCAAAGATGGCTGTAAAAATAAATCTGCAATGTTTATCCTTTTGATCTATCATTCAAAAAATTCGCAAAAACCTAACCTTTCATTGAAGTAAAAGAATGGAAAGTCGGGGTAAAATCACATTATGAAATAAATGTTTTTCTCCAAAACACGTTGGCCAGAATTATTGGCACCCCTAGAATTTTTTATGAGTAAAATATCTCTGAAATATATTCCCATTAATATTTAATTTTTTTAGCACACCAGGGTGACTAGGAACATGAAATTGTCCAGCTATGATGTCTTGTTTCACAGGAGTATAAATATGAGGAAACAAAGGCCAAATTCCCTTAATCATTCATCACAATGAGTAAAACCACAGAATATAGTTCTGATTTGCAGCAAAAGATTGTTGAGCTTCACAAAATAGAAAGTGGCTGTAGGAAAATAGCTAAAGCATTGAAAATTCCCATTTCCACCATCAGGGAAATAATTAAGAAGTTCCAATCAACTAAAGATGTTACGAATCTGCCTGGAAGAGGACATGTATCTATATTGTCTTAATGCACGGCGAGGAGGAGAGTTTGAGTGGCCAAAGACTCTCCAAGGATCACAGATGGAGAATCACAGAGATTAGTTGAGTCTTGGGGTCAGAAAGCCTAAAATAAAAAAAATCTAACAACCCCTATAAATCACCACATGTTGTTTGGGAGGGATTCAAGAAAAATCCTTCTTGTTCATCCAGAAACAAACTCCAGCATATTCAGTTGTCAGACACGACTGGAAATTCAAAAGAGACCTGGTTCTGTGATCAGATGAAACTATAAAAAGAGCTTTTTGACAGAAAACTCACCAGATGTGTTTGGTGCAAACAGGGATAAAAAAGTATCCCATGTCCACGGTTAAAAATACAGCTGGATCTTTAATGTTGTGGGCCTATTTTTTTTGCTGGAGGTCCTGGACATCTTATTCAGATACATGGTATAATGGATTCTAGCAAATACCAACAGATAAAAAATCAAAACCTGATGGCCTCTGCTAGAAATCTTATAATGGGCCATGGTTGGATCTTCCATCAGGACAACGATCCAAAACAAACATCAAAATCAACACACAAATGTGTCACTGAGCACAAAATGAAGCTTCTGCCATGACCATCCCAGTCCCCTGACCTGAACCCTATAGAAAATGAGTGATGAACTGAAGAGAAGAAGCACCAACATGGATCTGGGAATCTGAAGGATCTGGAGAGATTCTGTATGGAGGAATGGTCTCTGATCTCTTGTCAGGTGTTCTCCAAACTCCTCAAGCGTTATAGTAGAAGAGTCAGAGCTGTTATCTTGGCAAAAGGAGGTTGCAAAAAGTATTTAATAAAAGGGTGCCAATAATTATGGCCAACGTGTTTTGGAGAAAAGCATTTATTTCATAATGTGATTTACCCCCCACTTTTTAATTCTTTTACTTCAATGAAAGTTTAGATTTTTTTGAATAAAAGATCAAAAGGATAAACATTGCAGATTTATTTTTACAGCCATATTTGATCATATTTACCAGGGGTGCCAATAATTCTGACCACAACTGTATATTTAGTGACAGAAACAAGCTTCCATGAAATGCTATGCATTAAGAGCAGAGGGTGAAAACTTTTGAACAGGATGATGTGTACATTTTTCTTATTTTGTTTAAAGATCATATTTTTTCATTTAGTACTGCCCTTCAGAAGCTAATTACATGTTTCCCAGAAGACAAAATAAGTACAATTTACCATGTTCATCCAATTCAAAAGTTTTACACACCCCAGATCTTAATGCACCGTGTTGCCTTTTTTTTTTTTCTTTTCTAAGATTGTCTGCATTTTTTGCTTCAAGAAATATTGTGGAAAACTGATGTTGTTTAAAATAATATGCAGAGGAAAACCAAGTCCTACGTTTGGTGGACCCTTTGTGTTACATACCTTATTAGTATTCCAAAGTATTCTAAAGTATTTAGATTAAGTTACAAAACTTGTGTAATCGTTACAAATTACTTTTTAAAGCATGTATTTTGTAATCTGTAGTGAAATACATTTTAAAAGTATTGTGTTCTGTGTTCTATACACAGTATTTGAAGCCTTGAAAAACGAATGAATAATTAATTAAAATGAACAAAAAAATAGGAAAATGCAGTAGCCTACATCTTCTGCTTTTGATAGAAAGTTATTTTAAAAACAATTTGCATGCATGTTAACAAAGTTGGCTGAAGTTCAAGTGATGAAAAAAATGTTTTGAGCAAGAAAAAAAATAATTGACCGTATGAGAGAATTCCGTGGGAAAGTGTGGGGGGGGGGGGGGGCGGTTTGTCGGAAACACCTCACGAGCCGCACCTCTCATGGGAAGGCGCGAGGCGAGCGGCAGTGAGTCTGTGCAGGTGTGGTCTAACTGCAAAACCGGAACTATCCAGCGCGCAGGGGCCAGTATCTGCGCACTCACGGACGGGCAAAGACGCGCAAGAACAGGAGAACAGGAGAGGAGGACTTTTACAGCTTTCATTGCGCTTGTTTCGCTGACACTGGTCGTTGACGTACTGCTGCAGTTTCTACAGAGATGAGTTTGTCCGGATCTCAGACCAGGCTCCACCAGCTCAGCCGCAGATCCAGCTCCCGGCCCGACCTCACCTCTGTGGGCTACAGTTTACCCCGCAATGACGGAGCGCCGCTTTGCATGAGTGGGAACGGATACCATTCCGAGTTCAACGATGGCTACACACAGACCATTGCACACACTTTCTCCAAAAACTCACAGGGAGGAGGAGGAGGAGGAGGGGGAACAATGGGGTAAGTTTCCATTAATTAAGTATCAAGCTGTGTGTTATTTATGAACAAAGTCTGGAATAAAAAGTCCGATGTCCAAGTATGAACTCGAGTATTTCTTATCTTATGAGAGTTTTATATTCACTTTTACTGCATGTCAACAAGTGTTTATTTTATATTTTGCTATATAAGGAAAAGTTAAACTAAGAGGTGGATACTTAAATGACACAATTAAGTGTCCAGATTCAGTATGAAAGAGTAACATTTTAGCAATACAAAAATATGACGTATTCTATTATGGCGCGAGACAGGAAACTGTCCATTAATCACACTAAGAAACAGTGCTTGCACAAAGAGGTAACACTTTATTTACTTTTATTTAGTACATGTACTAATAACAGTAAATTGTGCATAATTACAAGTAACTAACCCTAACCAGATCCTGACCGTAACCCTATAGTATGTACATGTAGTTAATTAATATTACTACTAAATAAGTACAATGTTACTACGTCACCCTTTATTTTAAGGCATCCTTGTTACAGTGTAATTATACATTAAAGTACTGTGCAATATTAATTAACAACATGTAGCCTACTTACTATAGAGTTAGGGTTAGTTACTTGTAATTAAGCATAATTTACTCATTTAGTGACATGTGTCACCTTAAAATAAAAAAAGTGTTACCAAATAAAGTGTAACCCCAAAAGCTGGTTAATACACGGTGCATATGGACTTTGCATGTAAATGCATGTATTAAAATTAAATGTAAATTATATAATTCATAAAGTAGGGCTTGTTTGTTTTCAAACACAACATGTCAACTACTATTCCCATTTGAGGAAATGTTCTGATCTGTCTTCTAATTATGGAAGATGGAAATTATAAATCTATTCAACAGAACATGAAATGGTCACACTTTAGTTTAGGGTCCAATTCTCACTATTAACTACGAAAGCCTCAATAAACTCCTAATGACTGCTTATTAATAGTTAGTAAGGTAGTTGTTAAATTTAGATTAAGGGATGTAGAATATGGTCATGCAGAATAAGACATTAATATGTGCTTTATAAGTACTAATACCCTAGTAATATGCATGCTAATAAGCAACTAGTTATTAGTGAAAATTGAACCCTAAATTAGTGTTACCTATGAAAATGTAGTTTTCTTTAAAATACCTTGACTAATGCATTTCTGCCAAAGTGTAACTTCTTAAGAACATTTTGTGTATTTATTTATTTCTGTTTTCTTAGCATGTCATCGATTTCTGTTCAAAAAAGAGCTCAGATGCTTTACCAGGAGTGTTTTGGCTTCCTGACGCGAGCGCAGAACCTCCTTGAGAATGTGAGTGTCGTTCACACACACTTTCACTTTTATGCATGCGACTCACACACACACAGACAGTGATTGGAGCTTTTATTGACTCTTCTGGTGTTTTTATGTGTTTTGCTGCAGATGGGACCGGCAGCTGAAGTGGACAAGAACATGATGGCGGCCGCAGAGGCCATGGAGCAGATGAAGATTTGTGCCATCGAGTTACGCAACGCCGGTCTGCCCTATGAGAACATCGTACGCAGGTACATCAGTGTGTGTGTGTTGTGACATAAACAAACAGAACCTGCTCACTTCAGTGCATGCAGCCCATCCCACTATGAGTAAACGTCAATAACCAGGAATATATTGTGACATCTGTTCAGCAAGAATGGGTGTTTCTTCAACGACAGACACTTTTAGAAAAAAAAACTTAAAATAAATTTGTCCACCAACAGTGGATTTACATGAATCGTAACAATAACCACTTTTTTCTGAACCAGCAAATGTCATTTCCACAACATCTGGAATGATTTATGATGTTAAAATAATGTGGTAGAAATTACTTTTATTTTAAGAAGACAATGTCTGAGCCACTTGCTAACCCTTGTGACAACTTTAGCATGCTTATTACAGAAATAATACACTTAAGAATATACTTATATATAGTGTGAATGTTATTTGCAGTTGAAATGAAAATGTATTGTAGTTTGAATGTATATTATATGCAATTAGTTGAACTTTAAAAGTGTTTTTTGACCCACTTAAGTAGATCTTTATATGTAACTTATAAATGTAACTAGTGCTAGGCATTTGATTAATCGCGATTAAACGCATCCAAAATAAAAGTTTGTGTTTACATAATATATGTGTGTGTGTACTGTGTATAATTATTATGTATATATAAATACACACACATGCATGTATATATTTAAGAAAAATATATTGAATAACACACTACAGTTCAAATATAATCAAGTACACTACATTGTGCTTTAGTATGTTAGTCAACACATCAAAATAAGTGCACTTCTTATTACAACATAATGATTTAAAAATACTTTAAAGTATTTTTAATTTGAAATTATTAGAAAGTGCACATTTTAAAAAGTCATGAAAGTGCATTTAAAATGCTTTTTGTTTGATTAATATTACATTATTTGCAAGTACAGATTCAGTAAATATTAGATTTGCACACTCAATACAGTTGAATGCACTTCCTTTCACAAGGGAAAGCTAATTTCATAGCTAATATTTTCACATATTTGCATAATTGTAAAAATGACTTAATTGATTAGAAATGGTGCACAATAAGAACAGTTTTGATCGCTAGTGATTGCATATTTTTCTACTCAGTTGAATGCATGTGTCATCACTCATCTTGCTACCGACACAAGTGTCACTTCTGTTACCAAGAACACTAAATTTAGAGTTTTGGTGGAAATGACAACACTACTGAGGGAGAGTCGTGATTGGCAGTTGTGATTCACAATGATAATCTCTTATTTTTAATGCAACTTGTTGAACAAATACCCAAATGTTTTTGACATGATTGTTGTTGATTATGTGTTCCAGTCTGGACGAGTGTCACGCCATCCACACAGATATCCGTAACTCCATCACGGGCACGACTCTCCGCAGGACCAGCGCTGTGAGCGGATGGGAGGATCCCAGCAAGAGCTTCCAAGAGGCAATGTCCTGGATCAACCAGAAAAAGGTCTAAAACAACCTGGCACAGAGAGTCATTCTCTGCATATAGAATTATTTGTGATATTAGTATATTGGTGGTACTTGACCATCAGTTGTTATTGTTAACTAAAACTATAAAAAATTCTGTTAACTGAAATAAAGCTGAAATAAAATAAAATATAAATATTAATTGAAAAACTTAGAAATGGTACCTTGGCAATAAACTTAAAATTATAAGTCGAAGTACTAAAATTATTTACTGGAAACACATTAAAACTGAAACTGAAATAAAAACAATAAATTAAACCTAAATCGCAATATATATATATAAAAAAAAAATTACAAAAGCACATAATGAAATTACTAAAAATTCAACTAAAATTAACATGAAAACTAGAAATATAAAAAATAAATGCTAATTCAAAATACTGATAAAACTAAAATAAAAACTAAAATAACACTGGTTGTTAGACTTACACTACTGATCAGAAGTTTAATAGAATTAAGATGTTTTTGAAAGAAGTCTCTTCTGTTCACCCAGACTACATTTATTTGATCAAAAATAGTCAAATATTGTGAAAAATTATTACAATTTACAATAGCTCTTTTCTCTGTGAATATATAGTAAAATGTAATTTATTCCTGTGATCAAAGCTGAATTTTCAGCATCATTACTCCAGTCTTCAGTGTCACATGATCCTTCAGAAATCATTCTAATATGCTGATTTGCTGCAAATGAAAATTGCATGTAAAATACATGCTATGCTCTACAGCATCTGTTGAATATTTGCCCAATAAGCCTCCAATATAAGTGTAAAATGTTTCCTGTTGATTGACTCAAACCATTCTTACTTAGATCTTCCCTGAGCTTCTGTAAAAAAAGATGATTTAACCCATAAAAATTATTTCTTTTGGTGTAAATGAATGTATTTAGGTTGATTCAGCAATATTAAATCATATTTTTGACTTGAATAAAACTAGTTCATTTAGATATTTTTAGGGTACCATATTTTCAGTGTATGTGAACTAGCACAGCCGATCTCCTGAGCCGTCTGGAGATCATCAGTGTGATTTCTCTCACCTCGCTGATGACATGTGCAGGGTTTACAGACAACACAGCCCATAATGACAGCACTGCACTGGAATTCACTCTCACCTCGGCCTCCTCCTGTCCTGACTGGTTCAGTGTCTGCTGGAGTAATGAGATTCAGGCTTATCTCAGAGTCTGACTCTCTGAAGTGTGACACATTTTCACGGAAAAGAGGGAGAGGGAGAGAGGGTAGGAGTGTATGAGACTCCCTGACTTGTTGTTACTTGTGTTAGTGTAGAGAAGGACACACCCACAGCAGGAGACACACCCGGCTTTGCTGGGACACTCCCACACCACTGGCCATTTCAAAGCTTTCACTCACTTTCCCTTTAAAGCAAAGGAGTTACTTGAGCTGTCTGCAAAACCGAGAACATAGTTCCTCCCCAAATTCACTCCAGTGATTAAGCCAATGTTGTGTTGTTGGGTTCAGTTGAGCTCTTTGCTTGCATGATTGTTTCTTTAACAGTAACTGTATACACTAAAAAAATGGTAACCGATAGAGCTGCACAATTAATCGTTAAAAGATCTCGATTCAAACACCCACGCCATCTTATTCCTAAATGACAGTGATTCAGCTCTGTCTATTAAACCTTTGACGAGTCCGATCACAGCGGTTCAGATCTGATCCAGAGAGAGCTGTTGTCATATATAGATATGAAACAGCTTCACAGACACGCTTTTCAATCACACAGAATCATTATTTCTGTCTTACAATCATTCAGATTATCACAGAAGTTCTGGGATAAAAGTTTATAGTTCAGATATAAACACTGATGTCTACAATAGCGATCAAAAGTAACTTGATGCTTCAAATAAAGATTATATCGATTACATCATTACACCAGTAGGTGGCGACAAGTGTTAAAAATGTTTTTGTTATTGAATCATTCACTCAAGAGATTCGTTCAAAAACACTGATTCATCCAGTAATGAAACAAGTGAAGTCTTTATGAGTGATTCATTGAATCATTCACTCAAGAGATTCGTTCAAAAACGCTGATTCATCCAGTAATGAAACAAGTGAAGTCTTTATGAATGAGTCATTGAATCATCCATTCAAATAGATTTTTTTTCAAAAACACTTGATTTATCCAGTAATGAAAGAAGTAAAAGGCTTGTTCGACTTCGTACAGCGCTGCACAGACCGATCGGCGGCTGACTTGATGCAGTGCATTCCAGTTAGAAATTTTGTCCGACTTGAGGCAGCGCGGACGCCACGTGACTGTGACATATGCCATCAAAGTACCGTGAGAGCGAATCGAGAGCAGCCAGCTGGTGCATTTTGTGCAGCTTCTCCAGAGCGACTGCACGAGCTCTGATGACGACACAGCTGTTCCACGATTGGCCGGGTTCACCGCATGACAACAAGCACGTGTTTCGTGTTTATTCAGACACCTTTAGTTCCACTAATGCTCGTAAATCTGTTTTAATAACAGTAAAACCTCTTTTCATGTAGTCACAATGTTATATTGTGTCATGTTTATCCAAATAAAACTGATAAAAAACGTAGACCCCACTTCATTGATAGTGTAGGCTTATATGTTGAACTTTATTCTTGTACAAACAGGCGCTGTATTAAGCAGTACATAAAGTATTACATGACAATGTCTCTGAAATATCTGTGTATTTGACAAATATTGCATTTATTTCACTTCATCTGTGATAAAGTATGCAAACACAGCATATTTATATATATATTGTGATTTTCAATTTATCCAGAATCCTGCAGCTCCAGTAACGTAAAAATGATAACATCTAAATTTACTGGTTTTATTCAAGTCAAAATTATTATTTAATATTGCTGAATCAACCTAAATACATCAATTTATACCAACAAAATCATTTTTTAATAGGTTAAATCAAGTAAAAAAAAGCTGTTTTCTAAGGTAACAATTGCAGGTTACCACTTTTTACAGTGTACAGTGTGTTGCACATTTATCATCCACCTGTGACACACACACTTACACACATGCACACACACACACACACACACACACACACACACACACACACACACACACACACACACACACACACACACACACACACAGAGACAGACAGAGACAGAGAGACAGAGAACACATTGTTTCTCCCGAACAGGAAGGGGGGAGGAGAAAAACAGGGAGTGTCTGCAGCAAAAGAAACAGAGACAAAAGCAGTGAGAGTGAGTCGGGTGAAACTTGTTTGCAGTGCTTTAACATTCTGATCTCTGTCAGAGTGAATGCTTGAAATATCTCTGCAGGCTCCTAAAACAACAGTGCCGCCGCTCACCCGTCCCGCGGACCCTGAGCCTCATTCGCAGACATTATATAAGACACCTCTGACTGCTCTGAGATCAGCGTGAGCGAGCACTTCAGTCCACAGCTGATGTTAATGACTGAGCACTGACATCTACAGGTCATGAATGACGATGCCATAAAGCGCACTAATTATTTACCTGTGTTCAAAGTCTATCATTTCTGCACCAGAATGAAATAATGGCTTCTGCAGCTATTACATGAGGAAACCCCTACAAAGGAAAACATGCTTAGACAATTCCTGACAGTCAGCTAAGGAAAGGCAAGCTGGACACCCAGGTGAAGGCAATCTGTGCGCAAGGAAACCAGTGAATAACAGGAAGAAACACAGGATGTGAATATTACAACAACGGAACAAAACACCAGATAGTGCAGCGTCCCAGTTCGTATACTTGTAGTGTGCCCTATGTACTTCTGAGTGTGCAGCAGAAGCGTATTCAAGCTTCAGGACAAACTAACATGTCATATTTGCATCTGTCACATAGTTACATGAATTCTGTCACCGTAAACCGGCCTGTCAATCATCCTGTCACAGTTCACATCCTCATGTACACACTAAATGGTGTAATGGAGAGAAAACAAGTAGCATGTTGATCTGCCAGTCATGGGTCTTATGGGTCTTATGCCCAAACTTACCTTTTAAAAAGTTCACAATGTTGTTGCAGATGACATTTTTCATCAGGTTAGATATTGATTAGTCGTTTCACTCGGCGGCCATCTTTGAAACACCTCTCGGGCATGCAAGTGCAGCTCCTATCTCTTTGAATGGGGAAACATCAAATTCTCCAAACTGTTTGCCAAGCTTACGATTAAATTTCATATTTGAAATCCCCAATGAAATCTGACAACAACTGTCTCATAAATTTTGTTTCTAAATGCTCAAATCATGACAAAAAAACTGTATTTTTCAGCCTGGACAAAGCTAATGCGCATGCGCTGTCCTAAGCGCGCGTCTCAGAACACAGCCTGTTTCTATAGTAACCGGAGCTTCTAAGGCAGCTGCAGTGACACGATGACTACTAATCAACGATTGGCTTTTTCATTTAGAAGGCGGGGCTTATTCGCCATATTGGACTTGGTCTGCCTATAGATAAAATCTTTGTTATTAATCACTCAAACCTCTTTTTCTAAACCTCTCTACTTAACCGTCAATCTCGCACATCCACCACGTTTGTAGTTTTTAAACACTTTCTCTTTGTGTTTGTAGTTCTGGACAGATTCTGCGTTCACAGCATGTCGTAATCACTGTAATTAATTATGATATGACAACTCTTTCTATGGCAACACTGTCAATGCCAAAATCAATCTGCAGTGGTCAGGTGGTACAAGTCGGAGCTTTCAGAAAATTCCCAGTTTACAAGGTGTAATTACGAGTTCTACAAGGATTGAATGCTTTTTAAAAGTCAGAATCTTGTAATTACTGTAATTCCGCATACTAATTCTGCACTAATTTTCATTTTTTGGGTGAACTATCCCTTTAATTGCTAACTTGAAGTACTGAGTTAGCTAACTCATACATTTTGATAGCCATTAACATAAATTATATAGTTAATTAACTTTTTTAATTTGAGTTCTTGCAAATCAAATTAGTTATTTACTTCACTGTAAACCATAATAAGTTGTCAGAACTCAAAAAAGTTGAATGAGAATTTTTTAAGTTAAGAAACTTTTTTTTATTTAGAAAGATTTTTATTTTGTATTTATATTTACTCATACATTTTTATTGTTCTTAACTTGAAATATTTGAGTACACTAATTTATACATTTAACTTAAAATTATCAAGTTATCTCAACATAAATATTTTGCCAGCTATAACAAACTAATTCAGAAAATGCCAATTTGCTAATATGCTAACATGTTAACAATAGCATGGTATAGCACTTACTGAATGAGTACAGCAACTAAAAACATGTAATTTACCGGCTCTCAAACCAAGCCACATGCACTACTCGTCACCGTGATGGTAACTC
This sequence comes from Coreius guichenoti, assembly GCA_039654105.1. Taxonomy (NCBI): domain Eukaryota; kingdom Metazoa; phylum Chordata; class Actinopteri; order Cypriniformes; family Gobionidae; genus Coreius; species Coreius guichenoti. The sequence continues at coordinate 16,672,409 of CM077175.1, read as the reverse complement.
TTCAAAAACCACATTAACACAAACTCTACTAAACTAACATAGCAAAACATTAATCACTACTAAATCTCCCTTACCATTAATCTTGCACAAAAAAACATTATATAACACTTAATTTTAGCATTTACTCTCCCTTTCGAGTGCCATGGGCAAAGCATGCTGGGAAGTAAAAGATACCAGCCCAGTTTCATTTAAACTTAAGTTAGTCTAAATTAAAGGAAATTAGTTCATAAAACTCAAAACAATGAAACTGTTCAGTTTACTTGAAATATGTCAGTGCTGTGAACTCAAAAGAAAAAGAAAGTTCTAAATACTCTTAACAGTTAATTTAACTGAACTCATTTGTTTAATTTAAGTTTGTCCTACTCAAGCCAATTAAGTATTTTGAGCGTTAGGGTCTACAGTGTATTTTGGGATGCAGAATAAGAGTCCTTGAAACCAATCAAAATAAGTAACAACAGAACATAAAATACATGCCTTGAATATGTAGTGCATTAATTATAATATATAGCAAAAAAGAATGTTTGAATGCAGATTTGAGAGATTGTTTGGTTTGAGATTTGTGAGGATAAGACAGGCATTGCTGTAATTATATTGCGCTGTCAGACTTCTGGAGCAGATCAGCTTCTCAGAGTAAGTTTCTGTGGTTTCAATCACAGAAACTTAGGGTTAACTGGGTTATTCTGGCTCAACTTACCCAGTGTAAGTGCTAACCCTGCTCTCCGGGATAGCCTTTAGTCTGCTGTTTTGGTCTTTATATGATGAAATGAGAAGTGTAAAATGTGACAGCATTTCAAAAATAGAAGATTGCAGATCAGATGGTTGTGTTTGTGGGGATTATGTTGTTTACGTGTGTGTGTTTGTGTGTTGCAGAGACTCATCGAGACTGCACCCTTCGGTGAAGATACAGAGACCATCAGCCAACAAATCCTGAATCACAACAAGTTCCACAGCTCCATCCAGAGAAGCCTGGAGGTGGACAGAGCTCGGGATGAGCTGGTACGAGGACTGAAAGCTCTTTCCCACATGCTCATGTGAATGTAGCCGCACTTGACCGCTAAACAGAACTGAGAATGCCTTTATAATTATGCCTTTAAATCATGATGTTCGTGTGAACTGGGATAGTAAAGGCCTGTTCACACCAAGAACGATAACTATAATGATTACCATTAGTGTTCACAGCAGCAGACAATATCGTTCAGTTTATTATAAACGCGTGCTTGTCTGTCACTTTAAATGCTCAAATTTACAGCAGGATGGATTCTGATTGGCTGTCAATGTTTTTATCGTTCATCGTCATTCTGAAAGTGATTCCAACGATGTCGTTCCTCTGTGCCGTTATCGTTATAGTTGTGCTGTGGAATTTTTAGAATGTTATCTTTATCATTATAGTAATCATGGTTGGTGTGAACGGGCCTTAAGAGGATGCAGCATTATAATTTGAATTTAAATGTAACTGAAATGACATTCTAAGAACTTCCCGTAACTCCTGTTAACTGTCACCCCTTCACTGTCACAGATCTGAACCGAAGTGATTCTAGTTCATGAATGCTTTGAATCCAGATCGTTTGTTAAAGAAGACACAGAAGTGAAAGCACTTACACAAATGAGCGTGTAAGAAAGTTATAAAAGTTGAAGTTTACTGTAAGGCAAATGCACTGAACTAAACACTTTTATTTTATACAAAATATATGTTTTACAAAAGAACTTGCTAGCCAAGTTGTGTTCCAAATTTGAAGTTGACCACAAAAATGTAACTGCTAAAATGCAGTAAAATGCATGGTAACGCAGTGTCCAATATCAAAACGGTTTTCACAGGATGAATTTTAAGTGCTTAAGCGTAATTGATGATTTCACTCACAGGCTGTGTGTTGTTTTACTGTGTTTGTGCTTCAGATGCAGAGCCGAGAGAAGGCTGGACTCCACTCTCTGGACCAGGAGTGGGACAATTTACAGGTCAGATAACCAAACCAAACCTAACAAACACTAAAACACAGATTCTCATTCTGATTCGGAGCCTTGCCCAGCCTTACACACTACACACACTTTGTCTTTGATTTTGTTTATTGTTCTCAGCAGATTCTATTCTGAAAATATACACTATAAACAAGCATTATAATATTACCATGTTCAGATTGTTATTTCACGTGCATTTCGTATGCAGTGCTGTGTCACCATTTTAGGATACGGAGTGTCTATTTACACTGAGTGCACATAGGCCGCCTTGTTGGTAGAGGCTATTTACACTTCTCCCACTGATGTCTGATTGGGCCAGACAAAATGACAGAAAACGCTTTATTGTCAACAGTATCAATAGTGTAAGGGTAAGCTGAATGCATGAATGAATGCAAATCGACCCAAGTTCAAATCCGCCGTTTGCCGAACTCGCTTTTCCCATCACATATCAGATCGGAAAGGCATTTTTTTTTCAATTAAAATTAAGAAAACATTCAAAAAGTGGAAAGTGTCTAACGTGTGTTTAATAATAAAGTATTTATCTGTTAGGGATAGGTGTAGGCAGGGCTTTATTGTCCCAATAAGGCGGCATTCATTTAATAATTTTAATAAATATAATAATTTACACTCTGTTACTATTGCATATTGTTTAATATACAACAGCACTGAGGTGCAAATAATATCTGCCACTATTTATAAGTAGCATCTAACTACTATTTACACTTATTACAAAGAAAATACTGCTATTTTTTCATAGTGCAAATAGAATCTATCACTATTTTAACTTAGGGTAAATGGCCGCTGCCTTTAGGATATACTGTACAGATACTGGATTAGCATTAGCAAAATATAAGATAAAGCATATATTTTAACAGATGACACTTTGTAAGGATTTGTACAGCTTAAAGAGACATTCGAAAAGGTTAGAATCAAGTGCTAATTAGTAGAACATCAATAAACAGATCTCGTTTGGTCATAAAGCTGCGATCATGCCAACATAAAAGAGCTGCCCAAACAGAACAAGCCATTTAAAGGTGACCAAAGCATTTGATCATTAAGTCATATACTAAATGCACCTTAGCGACGTCAAACATTTAACAACAACAAGCAAGGTTTACCTCACTGTCACATAAACTCTGACCTCTCAGTCTGTCAGTATGTCTTCAGACCACAGGTAAAGATATTTGTACTTTTCTCTCATCATTTCTGTCCATCCATTGAAAGTCCACACAACAGTTGACGCACAAGAGCAAACCTCATTGGTTCTCGCGAGTTTGACCATATTTTATGTGCTCTGTGTGTGCATCGATCAGTTCACATGTGAATGAAAGCCTAGAATTTAAATATTTAAGGTGAACTAACCCATTAAACACCAATATATATCTAAAGTAAAAGTCATTAATAAAATATTACTTAAATAGAAGTAAAAAGGATCCAAAAGTAAACGTAAACACTATGAATTTAAATGCATTCATTTAATAAAAGCCCTTTGTTTAGTATAGCACTTGCTGTTGGCACAATGACTGTATTCACATGTCATGATCTTTTCTCCTTCCCTACATGTAGAAAATGTCTCATTTGCGTGTGGCTCAGCTGCGAGACTTGCAGGGCATCATCGAGGAGATCTCCAGAGCCATCATGTGGGTCAACGATAGAGAGGAGGAGGAGCTGGTGTTCGACTGGGGCGATAAAAACATCGACACCTACATCCCCCGCAAGCAGGAGAGCTACTCAGTGAGCAGATGCACTCAATCCACTTATTTTGCCTTGCAAGCCTATCCATTGGTGGCGTCATCTGCAGTCTGTGCAAGTCAAGTGCCTGATGATTTTAGCTTATAAAATGTGTCCTTCCTGCTAGAAACTGATGAGTGATCTGGAAGAGAAAGAGAAAGAGCTGAATAAACTGAAGACGAAGGTGGACAACCTCCTGAAGAACCAGCACCCAGCGTCAGATAAGATCCAGGTGAGGAAACCTCTGTTCCATTAGTGATGAATGAAGAATCGCTCACACTCAAGACACTTTCAGTTTCTGTGGCTCAGTGTGGCCAACGGCCAGCTTGACACCGCTGTGAAATCTTTCACCCTCATGCCAAATTTTCAAATGTGTGGATTCCTATTGAAATGGCCAGAAAGAGAGATTTTAACTTGTGAATCACAGCTGTGATTTTTTTTAGCCAATCACAACTCTCCTTCAGTTGTGATGTTATTTCCACCAAAACTCTAAATTTAGTGTTCTTTGTTACAGAAGAGAAACAAGCATGCAGGAGATGAATTATGACACATGCAATGAAATCAGTAGAAAAATATGCAATCACTAGCGATCAGAACTGTTCTTATTGTGCGGAATTTCCAATCAATCTGTCATTTTACAATTATGCAAAAATGTGAAAATATTCCCTTGTGAAAAAGAAGTGCACTTAACTGTATTGAGTGTGTACTTGCACTTCTGAATTACAGATAATATAATATTAATCAAATAAAAGGCCATTTAAGTACACACTTTTATAATGAATGATTTAAAATGAATAGTCTTACTTTAAAGTACATATTAATCATTATGTTGTAATAATAATTTGTCGTGCTTTAAAGAAGTGCACTGTGTTGACTAACATACTAAAGCACAATGTCGTGTATTTGATTGTAATTTAACAGTAGTGTGTTGTTTGATATTACGTTTAAAGTTAATAGGTTTTAAATGTAGTAAATTGCTACTTCCTCATTACAGATGTACAACATTAATGCGGCCACACCTTTAGGCTGTAAAAGCTTGTTTCGTTTGTGCTGTAATACCTCATGTCGTGCTGCTTATCGAGTGGAGGTTTTCTAGTGTGATTTTTCTCAAGCAAACAATAAAACAAGTAAAAAAAAAGCCCAAAGACAGATCCCAAACCATATATAAATGCCATAGACACTTTGGGCCTCTTGAAAATCACATAGCAATAATTTTCTGGTTTACATAATGCTTTATAATTCTGTGAATTAGCTCTTTTCTCTGCTTCTTTCAGGCTTACATGGACACACTGCAAACCCAATGGAGCTGGTTACTGCAGATCACCAAGTGCATCCATGTGCATCTGAAGGAGAACGCCGCCTATAGCCAAGTAAGGCTTTGGCCGGATAGGGATCTTTGATTCACTGTTGGTCATAGCTAAGGGTTAGAGTTAGCGAGTATTGAATTAGTGAGTATTCATGTAAACACAATTCCTTATGAGAATGTGAACAGTAGAGAAACACGTCGGATGTGAGTTACAGCATCAGATCTGTGCATTACTTAAAGTGACAGCAGCCTAAAATACCTGCTGCATGTCCTTAATGTCCTCAACGCTTTTGACTGAATAACCTTAAGCATGAAATGAAATAAGATTTTGGTCTTACTACACACCTCTTCTAAGGCTGAGAAATCTGACTGGTCCAGTGAACAGATGCTACACAGTGAATATGAAGTTCAGCACTAACCAAAGCCCTGAAGGAATATTCTGGGTTCAAAACAAGCAAAAAAATTCAAAATCTGGGTTACAATCTGTAAACATTAAAATATGGTTTAAAAAATGATAGCTACAAGACATAAACAGGTTTTTAATGTGGGGGAAAAACACCTATTAAACTTTTTTTGTTAAGTTATATCCAATTTGATGAATTTGTTGCCATGGCAAGGTAATGAATGAAAAAACAACTGTAAAAATGATAAGAAAAACTTTAGAGCCCAAATAAAAAACAAGTTTGAACAGAATTTTAATGTAAGTGATTTTATAAATTATAAGCTACACATTATAATTAATATAAAAGCTATAAAGCTAAACATTTTCATGCATCTGTCAAAAACATCCTAATTACACTTATAAGTGTATCTTTTATAGCACTTTATCTATTTGTGTCTATAGATTTCAATTACAGTCCATATTTTTAAAGGCCGTTTTCGCAAAGTGATTTTTTTTCCTCCACTTCAGCATCACTTACATACACCAAAACTTACAGTTTTACAGTTTTATATATCTATATTCTGAAGGCTTTTACCAAGGGGTTTGTTCATATATAATTTGCCTGATTTTATACAATGTTTTATTCCTAAAAAATGGTGAAAATGTATTTTTTTCTGGCTGTTGACAGATTTATGGAGTGATATAAAGAGAAATCCAAAATCCCCTCTATAAAAACCTTCGATTCTAATATGTCAACAAAATCAAACAAGAATTTTGAACGTGGCTTTATCCAATGTTCAGATTTTTGTTCTAGAAATATATGCAAATTAGTGCATATTTAATTAGATAATGCCTCGTTTTCATGTTTAAACATAACATTTCAGAAAACTTGTAATACAAAAAGTGTTTGCAATTCCTAATGTAATCATTCAACTGGGGAAGTATGGTGATATCTTTAGTTAATTTATTTTTACCCTATTCTTGCCATAAGCCCTAAAATTGGCCCCATTTACATTGCAAGTCCCTCACTGTAACCTTTATTTATGCCCAATTATGTTTAGTTCTTTGTTCTCATTAAGTATATTTACATGCACAGTTATAATTAAGCTACTGTCTAAGTATAGATGACACAATGCATAACTAAATATTTGAAGGAATAACATGTTGCATATTACAGGGTTACTGTCATTAACTAAAACTATTAAAAACATTTCTGTAAACTGTAAGCTGAAATCAAATAGATTATACTTATTAGTTGAAAAGCTTAAACTTTTTGACTGTGCAATAAGCTTGAAGTTGAAGCACTAAAACTATTAACTGGAAATAAATAAAACTAAAATTGAAATTAAAACTGAAATAAAAATCAATTAAACCTAAATAGCCATATTAAAAAAAAACACTAATAAAATGACAAAAACACATGATGAAATTACTAAAAATAAACTAAAACATGAAGACTAAAAATATTTTTAAGAAAAGCTCATTCAAAATATTAATAAAACAAATAATAAAGACTGTCACACTTACAGGATATGGTGATTGTGTGTCTGAAAGCCCCTTTCATTGTAATTGCATGGAAAAGAGCAACCAGTCCGTTATTCAACATTTCTCTTTTTGTGTTCTATGGAAGTAACTAAGTCATGAAGCTGAGTAAATCATGACAGAAGTTTATTTTTGTTGTTATTCCCTTGTAGTTCTTCAAGGAGGCCAATGAGACATACACCAGACTGCAGAAAGACCACGAGGGGATCCGTAAGAAGTTCTCCTGTGACAAGAGCACACCTCTGGAGAATCTCACAGACATGCTCAGAAACCTGGAGGTGATGCAGATATGACTGCCGCAAGCAACACAGTTAAACAAACACATAGCATGTGAAGTTCTATGCTGTTGTTTCATGTGTAAATATGATGTGACTGCGCTACACAAATCACTTTGTGCTCAGAGTGCATGTTGGTGTGTTTGTGTAGAAAGAGAAGGAGAGGATGTTGGAGAGTAAGAGGCAGATGCAGACGCTGGTCAGCAAATCCAAGAACATTGTGTGTCTGAAGCCTCGTAACCCAGAGGAGAAGAGCAGCGGACAGGTCATAGTGAAAGCTCTTTGTGACTTCAAACAGGATCAGGTGAGTTGTATCCCTCATACATACATATACAGTGGGGAGAACAAGTATTTGATACACTGCCGATTTTGCAGGTTTGCCCATTTACAAAGCATGTAGAGGTCTGTAATTTTTATCATAGGTACTCTTCAACTGTGAGTGATGGAAATCCAGAAAATCACATTGTATGATTTTTAAGTAATTAATTTGCATTTTTTTGCATGACATAAGTATTTGATACATCAGAAAAGCAGAACTTAATATTTGGTACAGAAACCTTTGTTTGCAATTACAGAGATCATACGTTTCCTGTAGTTCTTGACCAGGTTTGCACACACTGCAGCAGGGATTTTGGCCCACTCCTCCATACAGACCTTCTCCAGATCCTTCAGGTTTCGGGGGTGTCGCTGGGCAATACGGACTTTCAGCTCCCTCCAAAGATTTTCTATTGGGTTCAGGTCTGGAGACTGGCTAGGCCACTCCAGAACCTTGAGATGCTTCTTACGGAGCCACTCCTTAGTTGCCCTGGCTGTGTGTTTCGGGTCGTTGTCATGCTGGAAGACCCAGCCACGACCCATCTTCAATGCTCTTACTGAGGGAAGGAGGTTGTTGGCCAAGATCTCGCGATACGTGGCCCCATCCATCCTCAATACGGTGCAGTCGTCCTGTCCCCTTTGCAGAAAAGCATCCCCAAAGAATGATGTTTCCACCTCCATGCTACACGGTTGGGATGGTGTTCTTGGGGTTGTACTCATCCTTCTTCTTCCTCTAAACACGGCGAGTGGAGTTTAGACCAAAAAGCTCTATTTTTGTCTCATCAGACCACATGACCTTCTCTCATTCCTCCTCTGGATCATCCAGATGGTCATTGGCAAACTTCAGACGGGCCTGGACATCGGCTGGCTTGAGCAGGGGGACCTTGCGTGCGCTGCAGGATTTTAATCCATGACGGCGTAGTGTGTTACTAATGGTTTTCTTTGAGACTGTGGTCCCAGCTCTCTTCAGGTCATTGACCAGGTCCTGCCGTGTAGTTCTGGGCTGATCCCTCACCTTCCTCATGATCATTGATGCCCCACGAGGTGAGATCTTGCATGGTGCCCCAGACCGAGGGAGATTGACCGTCATCTTGAACTTCTTCCATTTTCTAATAATTGCGCCAACAGTTGTTGCCTTCTCACCAAGCTGCTTGCCTATTGTCCTGTAGCCCATCCCAGCCTTGTGCAGGTCTACAATTTTATCCCTGATGTCCTTACACAGCTCTCTGGTCTTGGCCATTGTGGAGAGGTTGGAGTCTGTTTGATTGAGTGTGTGGACAGGTGTCTTTTATACAGGTAACGTGTTCAAACATGTGCAGTTAATACAGGTAATGAGTGGAGAACAGGAGGGCTTCTTAAAGAAAAACTAACAGGTCTGTGAGAGCCGGAATTCTTACTGGTTGGTAGGTGATCAAATACTTATGTCATGCAATAAAACGCAAATTAATTATTTAAAAATCATACAATGTGATTTTCTGGATTTTTGTTTTAGATTCCGTCTCTCACAGTTGAAGAGTACCTATGATAAAAATTACAGACCTCTACATGCTTTGTAAGTGGGCAAGCCTGCAAAATCGGCAGTGTATCAAATACTTGTTCTCAGCTGAGAAAATCATGTTTTTTGTCCCCGAAAAATACACCATGCCTAAGCAAAGCTTTTATAACTTGTTTTTGCTCCTTTTTTGCCTGTGATTTGATTCGGAGATTCTGTACTATTGCAGAAGTTGCATAAGAGCGCCCCCTACTGTATAACAGTGAAAACATGGAAAGCTGGAAAATTCCATCAATGGAACAAAAATAGAGCAAGGTTTATTGGTTACACGGTTACACTTTATTTTAAGGTGTCTTTGTTACACTGTAATTATACATTTAAGTACTGAGTAATATTAAGTAACTACATGTACTTACTATAGGGTTAGGATTAGGGTTTGGTTTGGTTTAGGGTTAGTTGCATGTAATTATGCATAATTTATAGTTATTACTATAGTAACTACATGTAACGTGTAACAAGGACACTGTAAAATAAAGTGTAAAACTGTAACTGTAAAATTTTAAGGTGTCCATGTTTCAGTGTAATTATGCATTTAAGTACTGTGTAACTTAAATGCATAATGTACTTGTACATGTACTTACTATAGAGTTAGGGTTAGGATTGGGGTTTGGTTTAGGGTTAGTTGTATGTAATTATTACTGTTTTACTGTTTACTATAATTACTGTTATTATTACAGTAACTACATGTAACGTGTAACAAGAACACTAAAACGAAGTGTTACCAGTTTTTGAACTCTGCTCCTAGAAAATTGCTGCATATACCAAGCACATAATAACTGAGACGAGTAAACATTCAATTTCAACAAAAAATTTCCATCAGCTACACGCAAGAACTCGGAAATTTGAAGCTCAAAGAAAATCCACGGTTCGTGTGAGTTTCGACATGACTTGAACACACCATTAGCTCCAGCCCTAGTCCGACACAGGGCAGGTAAACCCAAAGACCTTGGTTAGTTGTTTCAGGTGTCGTTTTAAGCTAGAACTAAATTCTCCAGAAGCAGGAACCCCGGTTTAGTATGTAACCGCACAGTGCATGTACATATATCTGATGTTTCTGTATGTGAAACACTGGCAACCGTGTGTATGTTACAGAAGGGCATTCTGAAGGGGAATGAAGGCATTCTGAAGGACAACACGCAGCGCAGCAAGTGGCATGTCACTGGACCTGGAGGACTGGAAATGCTGATACCATCTGTGTGTCTGATCATCCCACCGCCGAACCCTCTGAGCATCAGTCTGGCACAAAAGTATGACAAAAACACTAAGCACACAGATCACAAAGCAATTGACAGTGTGATAGTACAGAAATGCACTGATTCACTGATTGGCTGACAGGAACGAGCAGTACTATGAAGCCATCATGTCCATCTGGAGTCAGCTGTACATCAACATCAAGAGTCTGATTTCCTGGCAGTACTGCATGAAGGACATTCAGCACATCAACTCCCTCACGCTCTCAATGGTAGGAGATGCTGCAGCATCAGAGCTTAGTGCCGCCCAGTTGCTTTTGGATGCATACCGTTCCATTAAATAATAATACACCTGAGCCTCTTTGGTCAAAAATGACTGAAAATTTTTACGTTTTGAAATTTAAATTTTTTTGCTTCATTGAAATGGGATGACACTTTTTGTCACATTAGCTATGTGAGCACACAAAAAAAAATGATGGACATGATTTGGATATGTTAAATGGATCGGAAAAAAGTCACACTTGGCTCCTTCGCGCTCAAAAATGACTGACATAGGAAATTAATAGGAAATACGAAAACTCAGGTTCAGGGTGTTCAGGTTTGACTGTAGTAAAATTAATGCAAAAACTGACACTTCAAATCAACATTTCAAACAAAACCTTGACAAAAAGTAGCCTTTGAGAATGTCTAAGTATAAATCCAAATCCACAACTTAATAAAGATAAGTATTCATGCCTAAATACACTAGAGAATTTATAAGCCAGTTTATATAGAGCTATATAGGTATCTAGGGCATTACATACGTTTTTCTTTTTTTACTCCCACCAAATGTCACTAATCTAACTACAAAAAAATTTGATCTTAAATGCTTTGTCTCTATTTTAACATAGAATAATGCTTTAATTGAAAAATAATTTTAAAATATATTAGAAAAAAATGGTGTATTATTTTAAATGAGGGAAAATAGCTAATAATAATTGTATAAATATTGCATAGTATCATAAAATCCCCTCAAAATTCTAAATAATAATCAAAAAATATTATTGAACAAAAATATATTGCATTGGTTTTCCTGAAAAAACAAAAAGATTTACATTTTTTAAGGCTTCGGTCACTTTTGACTGTGAAGAAGCCAAGTGTGAACGAAGAGATTTAATGAATGCAATTCATTAAATAAACGTGACTATTATTATACATTTGGGCTGGGTAAAAATATGAGCAACTTGCTAAAACATGCTAGCAATATGCTAATTCATGGTAGCAAAATGCTAAACATGGGCAAGAACAAGAACAAATATCTGCCAATGGGCTCAAAAAAAGACTTCATTCAAAGATAAAAGAAGTTTATTTTCCTGATCCCACTCGCAGATATTTCTTCTGGTTTTAAGCAAAAGCTCACTTCATTTTGATTTTTTCAGAAACCAAGACTTAAGTCTCTTTTTGCTTCTCCAGTAAATGTATCTTGTCTCTTAGATATTTGTACTTGAAAACAAGACAAACCCCATTCTTTTGTAGTGTGTAAAGCCGCTTCACATGGAATTATGTTTCGCCAATGTCTCAATCAACGGCTGCTTCAGAGAATTATTTGTCTCTTTTAGCTGTCACAAATGCGTCCTGAGGAGTATCGCAACATTATTAAGAACCTGGAGATTCACTACCAGGAGTTTATGCGTCACAGTCTTGGCTCTGAGATGTTTGGCGATGAAGACAAGAGAAAGATAGAGCTGCAATACGCAGGAGCACAAACCTATTACGACCAGCTGGTGATCCAACTGCCCACCTATAGTAAGATAAAAGACACTCGCACACACATGCTAGAACTAATATACAGGACTGAAGTTGCCCGTCCCTGATTTAGGACGACTGTTGCTTTACAAAGGAGTTGTATTTTTCTTTCAGGGGAGAATGGAGTGAAAACTGTGGTGAACGTGGAGACGGATGGGAGGACCGTGGCGTCGACTGGGAAGACGGTGGCATCGGCTGGGAAGACGGTTGTGACGACTGGGATGACGACTGGGATGACGACTGGGATGACGACTGGGATGACGACTGGGATGTCGACTGGGATGACGACTGGGATGACGGCTGGGAAGACGGTCAGCTCGGGGCTGAATGTCAATCTCATGTCAGACCTGAGCATTCTCAGACGCAGACTAGAGGGAGCGGAGGCCGGCTTGATTCAGCATCTCCACGTGCCTCTGAAGGAGAACGGCGTACAGCAGTGCTCCCAAAGACTTGTGATGCTGCAGGTACAATCACACACTCAAAGAAGTCTGATTATCAGCCAATATTTGGATTCCCAGCATTACTACATAAGTACATTTGCATAATGACCTGTTTCCGGTGTGTTTTGTCAGGGTGTACATCGTGATCTGGACTCCATCCGGGACGAGTACCTGCATCTGAGGGAGAAGATTTTAAGAGAGCTGAATGGAAGCACTAACCAAGAGCAGACCCGGTACCTGCGCTCTGAACTGGACCTCATCAACCAGAAACTGGGCAGTCTGCAAGGATTCTCAGCCGCATATATCCAGAGGCAAGAACCTATTCTGCTTTTCTTCATGTTCATCTGTCTTTAGTGTGTAATGTTGCTGTTTGAGTCCCTCCAGCGGGAGTTCTTCTCTATATCAGTGTCAGTGTTTCTGAACTCCCTGAAACTCCTCCATTGTAGTCTTGAGTTTTCTTCCGGGAACAAACACATCACAATATTCCTCATTTAAATAATTAATATGAAGAATAAAGGGGCGGGACCTGGTTGAGTTAGGTACTAGTGTGTTGAAACTGGCGGTTATGGTAAGGGGCGGGACATTTCCCAAACACCAATCACAACACACTGCTCCAGCCGACCAATCAGAGCACATTGTGCTTTTCAGAAGGAGGGGCTACATAGAGACAGGAACTAAACAGAGCGTTACTGACAGACTGGGAAGAGACGAGCTGCAACAATGGAGAATATGGGGAAATAATCAACATTCAAGCAGGAAAACCTGCTTCAGTAGAGCACAAAACAAAATCTTGAAAATTACTTGTCTCTCTTCCTAAACCTGCTACAATGCCTTGCTGTCTTCTGCCTAAATAGGCTAGCTGGCAGCATTCTGGATGGAAATGGAACCTGATAAATGCTTTGCTTCGTCATACAAATAGCTCTCATATACTAATAGCTCTCTGCATGTGAAGAGAACTGGAGACTTGACTCACATAGATTTTAGTATTTAGTATTAACATGTTGCTGATATAATGGCGTTATACTGTACCATCTTGGTGTATCCACAATTCTCATTGAAATGGACTAGGTCCCAAAAGCAACATAGAGGTCTGAGACCCCATTTCTGCTTAAGTGGACCAAAAAGGATCTGAGTCCTCTTTCAGGCACAGGGACAGTGTGAGCGCAAAGAGAACTGGGTCCTGTTTCACTTGATTCACCTCTTAGTGAATCAACAGACTGGGCAATCTGACCAATCAGAGCAAAGAGTAGACCAATCACAACAGACTGGGCCATCTGACCAATTAGAGCAGAGTAGACCAATCACAACAGACTGGATCATCTGACCAATCAGAGCAGAGTAGACTAATCACAACAGACTGGATCATCTGACCAATCAGAGCAGAGTAGACCAATCACAACATCTGACAAATCAGAGCAGGCTCTCTGAAAGGAGGGGTTTAGAGAGACTGAATCATTTATCGCACCGTTTCAGACTGTGAGAAAAGAGCTGATGTGGAATGTATATTATGAGAAAATTCAAGTGTTTTTTGACCTTGGTTGCATGTAAACCTGTTGTAGGAGACACCAAAACAAAATTAGCAACCTTTAAAATAGCATAATAGGCGCAATTTAAGAGCATTGTTTTGATAGCTCTACAGTGCTTATACTTTTCTGGGGCATTAAGATCATGTGATAGGAGAAAGTATTACTATGAGAAATAATGAGTAGTGTTTCATAAGTGTTTGTCTGTGTTTCCAGGCTTACTGCTCTTCAAGCTCTGATCCAGAGCCTCCTTCAGGCTGAGGACATCATTAAAGTCCATGAGGCTCGTCTTACAGAAAAAGAGACTTCTTCTCTTGATCTGAATGAAGTGGACAGATACCGCACGACTCTGAAGGTGAACGTAATATTTGAGCTTATCCCCCGGTTCCACAGACAAGGCTTCAGCTAGTCCCAGACTAAATCAAATCAAAATCAAATCACCTTTATTTATATAGCGCTTTTTACAATGCCAATTGTTTCAAAGCAGCTTCACAGTGGTAACAGGAAAATAATGCAACAGAATTTGATTCGGCTGTACAGCCGCTCTGGTGAGAACGGTGATGTCATCCAGCTCATTTCAATTATCATATAGTGTCAATGCGGGCAGATCAGTAATATAGTTTAAATTTAAGTGTCCCCAACTGAGCAAGCCAAAAGCCAAAGGCGACGGTGGCAAGGAACCAAAACTCCTTCAGGACCAGAATGGAGAAAAAAACCTTGGGAGAAACCAGGCTCAGTCGGGGTGCCAGTTCTCCTCTGGCCGACGAACAAATAGTGTATGATTATGATTCTGGCAACATTACAGGTCAGAAGTCATATTTGATCAATAGATATTCGTAGGATTATTCGAAAGATTGGAGTGCATTAATGAGGATGTCGTGTCGATGCGGCATTTACAGGGGGGAGTTTAATTGACATGGTCTCTGCAGACATTTCAGGGATGCGTTGGTCATGTCCAGGCGCAGGGCCACCATCTGGTCCGGATACGGCCCGGATCCGGCCGACTGCAGTAAACCTCGGGATAAACAGAGAGACTAACATTAGCGTAGATGCCTAAATATCCTACAATCGCATGTGACTCAGAATGATGGATCATGATATATATGTCTATTTGAATGTGATGTCTTGTGCCATACAGAACATGAAAGCAGACCTGGAGCAGAAGAAGGGTGTTTTGAAGACGATGGAGACGGAGTTGTCCAAGGCTGTGCACTGGAACGGCCAAATCGACAAATCTTTCCATCAGTGTGATGTTGATCTGTCCAGATACTCAGAACTCGTGGGACAGATGACTGACCGCTGGCGCAGAATCGTGGCTCAGATTGATAGCAGGTGTGGAGAGACACATACATTGAAATACATACATTGTATTGAATTTCAAAATGCTGTAGAAACTTAGAAAGCATCAGCACTATGATTATAGTTTTATTCCATTCCTTGCTTGTTTGTCAGGGTGTGGGACCTGGAAAAACAGGAGAAACAGCTGAATCACTACAAGCAAACCAGCTCCATGATCAACAAATGGATTCAGGAAACACGTCAGCGGCAGGACGCCCTCCAGATCACCAAATTCAGCAGCGTGGAGAGTTTAATGGACCACCTGAACCAGCAAAAAGTCAGTCCAATACACTCGCCGATCAAACACACACGTTTGGTCAAAAAGATCTGTTTCAAGACTGCAACATTTGTTTTTTATTCTAACATTAATTTAGGTTTGGGATGCTCCGATATGAACATTTTGGCCGATACAATTAATGCTTTATATTTGAAAGCAGATAACCGATATATTGACCGATAAATTTAAATCCAAATTTTTATATAATTTTTGAGAGCCTGATTACAAAAACAAAATCCTCCCCATTAAAAGCCATGTCCCAAGCACACAATTATGATGTTCTCATTATAATTTTATGTAGTCGATATGACAGACTTAACCGTATTTTCCTTTTTTGAAGTGATTCCAATCATATTTAAGGCGATTCATAACCATCATGGTGAACAGAATGCATCTGAAGTGTCTCAGCTGAAGGAAATAATACATTATTTATCAGCTTTAATAAATCGGCCAAATCTTCTTATCGGGCCGATAACGATAACATTAAAAATGAACACATATCAGCCGATACTGATATTTTACCGATATACTGCGCATCCCTAGTTCAGGTTCACATTTGATGTTTACACTGTTTTCCTGGTTAAAAGAACACACATTTCCTTACACTATCAACAAGCAACCAATACTATAAGATTTATATAGATTTTCTAAATATCACTACAAAACAGTGAGTTTTGTAGAGTTTCTCAAGTCCAATTAGAAGCTGTACTATGAAACTTTGAGGGCATCGCTAATATAATAATGTGTGTTACTTGTGCTCGATAATGGAACCAATTAATTCAAATTAAAAAAATATATACATTCTGATACAGATAGTCAATTTATGATTAGAGTAAAACTTGGATCAGTGTTATTTTAGTATCAGTGATACTATTATAGTTTTTATTAATATCTTGAATTAGTTTTTTGGTAATTTTCTTGTGTGTTTTTGTTATTTTTTTTTGTAAAAGTAATGAGCATCAGCTTATGCGTTTTGTCAGTTTTTTTAAAATAAATTTTTATTTAAGTTATTTTAGTAAATCAAGTTACATTGAATGAAAATGAGAAATAAATGTTTGAAAGTGTGAAGTAAAATATTTTTTATAGTTTTATTTTCAGTTAATAATATAACCCTGACTTGGATAAAATATGTCCTATTGAGAAAAATATGTTGTCAATGAACAGGCGCTGTTTTCTGAGATAAAAGGAAGGAAAGAAAAAGTGGACGATGTGGTCAAAGACTCAGACACATGTGCTGCCTCCATAAAGGTGAGACTCATATTCTCTGTTTTGATTATTGAGTATGTACAGACGGTGCAGAAGGCTGAGGTCTCAGATCACTGTGTTCACAGGACTATGAGCTCCAGCTGGCGTCCTACAGTGCAGGACTGGAGACACTGCTCAACATTCCCATCAAGAGGACGATGCTGCAGTCTCCAGCCAATAAGCTGAGGAATGAGGTAACCAAACCTTTCACATGGACCACTAAACACTGTGAACTAAAGGGATAGTTCACCCAAGGGATTTACTTGCCCTCAGGTTACTCAAAGCCTGTATGAGTTTCTTTCTTCTGCTAAACACAACAGTTGATGGACTAGTATGGAAGTCATTGGGGTCCATCAACTGTCTGGTTACCAACATTCTTCAAAATATCTTCTTTTGTGTTCAACAGAAGAAAGAATTTAATGCAGGTAAATGATGACAAAATTGTCATTTTTGGATGAACTACCACTTTAACATCACAGTTTACCTGATTTACCTTATTTCGGGTATATGAGTATTCACCATACCTTCACTGACTTATAACTGTTTACCTAAAGGCAACGGAGCTGCAGTCACACTACATAGAGCTCTTGACACGCTCAAGTGACTACTACAAGTTCCTTGGGGAAATGCTGAAAAGCATGGAGGATTTAAAGGTAAACGTCATGTTTTAGACAAGATGTGTTGTGAATATATATCTTTCCAAATAAAATTCGAAATCAGGGAGTCGAGACAGCATGGAGTTCATTAGATGCCAGTGCCAAATTACAGATAAATGAATAATCTGTATTATTATAGTGCTTTTATAAGCAGGGTTATTAATGTTAACTAAGACTAAAACTATTAAAAGTATTCGTTAATTGAAGTAAAAGTGAATATATATATATATATACTAGTTGAAAAACTTAACAAAAATTAGAAATGTTGCCTTGGCAATAGAACTATTTAAAAAAATAAATGGAACCTAAAACTGAAATAAAAAATAAATGAAACCTAAAAAAATAATAATACTAATAATAATAATATGACAAAAGCACATAACGAAAATACAAAAAATTAAACTAAAGTTAACATGAAAACTAAAAATATAAAAATAAAAGCTAATTCTAAATATTAATACAACTATAATAATACTAAAATAACACTGTAAGAGGTTGACATTATTTAAAGTTTAAGTAAAAGTAGTATATGTAGGTACAGTATTAGTATTACAGTATTACAGACAAAAAAAGTAGTTTGGGAATCTCTGAAATATATATTTATATATGACTCGTGCTGGCAAAAAGAGCAAATTTTCAAAAATTAGTTATTGTTATTTTCACATTCTATATTTAAAAAAACCCTTCAAAACGGTTTATGATTTGTTGGAATCAGACAAAAAAAATAGACAGACAGCCAATATATTAAGACCTACTATACCGCACGGATCTAATATAATGTTTTTCTTCAACAGTTAACCAAACGTTCGCTTAAGACATAACAGATAATGTTTGCGTGAATACTCGCCAAGACAGAGATATTTTGAAATACTGTAATTCTGTGTATATTGGGATCGCACACTGTCTGAGAGGCGTCTGTGTGCGCACAGTCAGCCAAGTAAGATCATTTTGTTTACATCAGCATGAGTTTGAAAATCACATTTCATTGGTTCAGACTCATGCCATCGAGAATTCGCTATGAATATTCATAAAGTTGTAATGCTGCGCTTTAAAATGATACCAAACTTGTGCTGAGGGAAAGCATCAGTCGTCGAGAAGCAAGCAGAAAAACTGCGTTTTTCATGGACAAGGGAAAGGTACTCCTCTCCGAAAATCTACAAATAAAGATCATTTTAGATGTTTAATTGCTATTTGGATCATTGGGATTGCTAGACGAGGGCTTAATGAACTCATTTTTGTGAAAACCTCAAATTCCACCGTTTTCACTTGTTTTGCCTGTAGCTCGAAATTAGTCAGTGCGCATTCCGACTCATCTTGCCACCACGTGTCACATGTTTTCTTTACATTTACAAGTTTTTGCTTGAAGACTATGAATGTGATTTATACTGAAGTGCACATATAGCAAAAGCTACAAAGAGTAGATCATACAAGGTTAAACCTCAGGGTGCTACTACAATTCTTAATATAGTGCCAATACTGTCACAGTGCTAGATTCAAGTCACCTTGTTCAGGACACTACAGATTAGTCGCTACATACGAGTCAAGGTAGCAGGTAAAGGGTTAAGGCTGCATATTAGTAGTGCTGATACCAAATGTAGTACAAATAGGAATGCTCAAAATGCTTTCTTAAAAGTCAGAAATATTTGGCAGGGTTAAATTACATTCACTTATTTAAGACATGTTTTATTTTGGTTTACTACCACTACTCAACATGGAATTTTCTTTTTTATTAGATGCGGAACACTAAAATTGATTTTTTGGAGGAGGAACTGAGACGTTACAAGGACAACCTCAATGATCAAAGCCAGAAGAACAAGTCACTGGAGGACAGTCTGACTCGCTATCGGCTGGAGCTGACCCAGTCCAAAGAGCAGCTCATATCTATGGAGGAGGTGAAGAGAACCCATGCTAGGCAGTGCAGTTCTGCTCAGGAAAGCCTGGACAGCACCCAGAATCAGCTGAAGGGCTTACAAGACGAGATGTCCCGCCTCTCCTTTCTCATTGAGGAGGAGAAGCGCAAGCGGAGGCTGGCTGAGGAGCGATACACCAACCAGCAGGAGGAGTACGAGATCGCTATCCGCAAGAGACAGAAGGAGTTGGACGAGCTCAGCATGTCCAAAAGCCAATTTGAAAGGGCCATCAAAGATAAAGAGCGGGAGATTGAGCGGCTGAAATTACAGCTGGAAGATGAGGCCTCCCGGCGCAGTGCAGCAGAAGCTGAGACCTCAAAGGTAAGAATGCAGTTGAGCCAGGACATTAATAGCCTAAAGCAAACTTATGAATCTGAGATCCACATCACCAAGACCAGTGTGCTAAAGTCAACACAGCAGAAGGAGGAGGAATCGGCAACTCTAAGACTTCAGATGGAGAGGTTAGCCTCTGAGAAAAGAGACCTGGAAGATGAGCTTAGAAAGGTGCAGCTTTCTTTCTCCCACTCAGAAGCGGCACGGAGGAAAGCAGAAGAGGACGCACTTCAGCAGAGGTCTTCGGTGACTGAGGAGAGCAGGAGCAAGAGGGAACTGGAGTCACAGATTCAGCTCGTAATGCGTCAAAGGGAAGAGATTGAAACAAGACACAGGGTGGAACTGACAGAGGCCAACAGAGTTGCTCAGGAAAAGGTCCGTGAGATTACCCTGTTGACCCAAAATCTACAAGACGAGGCCAGGCGGAGGAAAGCCTTGGAGGTCGAGAATCAAAGTCTCAGACAGTCTCAGGCTGAGATACTTGCTAAGCAAACTTCAACTACAGAGGTCATTAACAAGTTAAAGATCTCTGAGCAAGAGATACTCGTTGTGAAGAGAGAGATGGAGATGCAAAAAAATGACAAGAGCAAGTTGGAACAGAATGCCGCCAGACTGCAGAGTTGCATCGGTGACCTGCAGTCCAAGGTGAACGTGTTGCAGGCTGAACTGGAGAAGGAGAAGAGGAGTAATCAGGATGAGCTCACG
This sequence comes from Coreius guichenoti, assembly GCA_039654105.1. Classification (NCBI taxonomy): domain Eukaryota; kingdom Metazoa; phylum Chordata; class Actinopteri; order Cypriniformes; family Gobionidae; genus Coreius; species Coreius guichenoti. Next base: position 16,651,951 of record CM077175.1, on the reverse strand, counting down.
AGGAGGAAAAGGGCGGAAACGGAGCTGGAGAGGGTGAACCAGATGTGCCGGGAATACACCACTACCATCAGCACTCTGCGGGTCCATAAAGAGCAGGAAAGTGCTTCTGGACGCAAGTATGAGCAGGAGCTTCGCAGCTCTAAAGAGGATTTGGAGAGAAGCAAGAAGGAGTACAAGATCACTATAGAGAATCTGACCAAAGTGAATGCAGAATTGAAGGCTTTGCAGCAGCAGCTTCTACGGGAACAAGCCCTTGTCCGTGAGGCCAATCAGCGAAACGATTCCCTCTACAAGACCATAGAGGACAAGAGTCGAGCGCTAAATGAGAGCACCAGCGAGATTGAGAAATTGCAGAGCCTCACCCAGAATCTGACCAAAGAGCGTCTGCGCCTAGAGGAGGAACTAAGGAACGTGCGACTGGAGCGAGATGATGTAAAGAGAAGCCTGAGCACCATCGACAGTGAAAGTGCTTCACGATTGACTGCCATTCAGTTCCAGTTACAAACCAGCAATAACAGAGCACTGGAACTGCAGGAGCTAATCAATGAACTGACTAAAGAGAGGGAAAGTTTAAGGGTGGAAATTGCCCGAATCCAAAAGCAGTTCACGGAGGTATTTTTTCTGAACGCCTCAACTGATTCTTTTTCTAAATCAGTTGAATCAAAAATACATCACCATTTTAAGTTGTTGGCTTTGCTGGGTAACGCTTTGCTGTGTAATGTTGTACTGACCTTTGAAAGCGCTTTATCTGCATAACACTGCATGGTTGCAATCTTTTCTCTGGTCTAATTTTTGTTGTTTTATTCTAACCATTTTCGAATTAGTCATAATTAAATTGTGTGATGCATAAATCTTTCCTTTGATAAATCCTCTAAATGAATCTCTTTCTTTGTTTCCAGACATCCATGATAATCCAGCGATCTGATGCCAACTACAAAGAGATTGTGCAAGAGAGAGATAGCCTTTTAATCAAACTGAAGATGTCGCAACAGGACAAAGACAAGCAGCAGCGGTACGAAGAGGAGCTTAGACGCATCAAACTCTCCTTGGAGTCTGAGTCGAAACAGAAGCAGCGTCTCCAGGATGAAGTTGATCGACTTACCAAGGATTTCAAGTACTGGAAAAGCCAATATGAGTTGAAAGAGGGGCAGATCAGACAGAGTGAGGTAGATCGAGACAAAGTTGAGAGAGACAGGGCCTCCTTCATGAGTGAGATCCAAAGATTGACCGCTGAGCTGAGGAGTGTGGAAGAACGCTACAAGAATCGCCTTCAGATCTCGGACAAGGAAATCTCAGAGCTCTCTCGGAAGAAGGAGAATTTGGAAATGGAACTGAGGAGGTTGCAACAGCGTCCGGTTGCATCCTGTAAGCACACACAGACTAATGAGGCTTCCAAGCCCGTCTGTGTGGATGGCATCCATAAAATGACAGTGCAAGGTCTGCGTGGAGAGGTCTCGCTCACTGAGCTAGTAGATTCCGACTTGCTTGATCAAACAGATCTGGATAAAATAAACCAAGGAAAACTAACAGGCAAAGATATCGAGTACAGACTCAGATCGTACCTGGGTGGCTCTGCATGTATCGCTGGCATCTATGATGAGGCCAAAGATAGGGTCATGCCCTTTTACCAGGCCATGAAAGAAGGTCTAATTCGACGGGGAACCACACTGGAGCTCCTGGAGGCCCAGGCTGCCTCTGGTTTCATAATTGATCCAGTCAATAATGTCTGCATGACCGTGGAAGAGGCGTGGAGGAGAGCTCTTGTGGGAAAGGAGTTTAAAGACAAGCTACTGTCTGCTGAGAAGGCTGTGACAGGATACAAAGATCCTGCAACAGGTAACATCATCTCACTCTTTCAAGCGATTGAGAAGGAGATCATAGAGAAGGGCCATGGGATTAGACTGCTGGAAGCTCAGATTGCCAGTGGCGGCATCATAGATCCCAAAGGGAGTCATCGAATTGATGTGGAAGTGGCCTACAGGAAAGGCTACTTTGACCGGGAAATGAATGAGATTTTGTCATACGATGGTGACGACACCAAAGGTTTCTTTGACCCCAACACCCATGAAAACCTCACGTATCTGGAATTGAAAAAGAGGTGCGTCACAGATCCCAAGACTGGGCTTATCCTTTTGCCTTTGAAGGACAAGCAGAAGCCGAAGCAGGTGACCTCTCAAAAGAACACACTGCGCAAGAGGAGAGTGGTGATTGTAGACCCCGACACCGGCAAAGAGATGACCGTACGGGAAGCGTTCCATCGAGAGTTAATCGACTACGACACTTTTCTGGAGCTTTCTGAACAAGAGTGTGAGTGGGAGGAGATCACCATTGAAACATCTGACGGAAGCCGGCGTTTACTTGTTGATCGCAAAACTGGAACCCAGTATGACATTCAAGAGTCCCTAGAGAGGGGACTTATAGATAGACAAACCTTGGAGAAGTACCGTGAAGGGACTGTGACACTCACTGAGTTTGCAGCTCTGATCTCAAGTAAAAGCAATAGTTCGGAGCTCGCCATATGCTCCAGCAGTCCTGAGGATGTTGCTACTTGTCCCTCGCAGATCGCGCCATCATCTCCAACTATCCGCAAGCGCTTTGCTAGTGTATCCATCACACTCTCCCCTCCATCTGATATTTTCGATGACCAGAGCCCCGTGGGAGCCATTTTTGATTCAGAGACCCTAGAGAAGATAACCATCCCTGAGGCACAGCGCCGTGGAATACTGGACAACATCACCGCTCAGCGGCTCTTGGAAGCCCAGGTTTGCACTGGAGGAATTGTCAATCCTTCTACCGGCCAGAGACTCTCTCTGAATGAAGCTGTACAACAAAGCATCATTGATGAAGACATGGCCGTCAAGCTAAAGCCAGCACAGAAGGCTCATACGGGTTTTGAGGATGTGAAGGCCAAGAGGAAACTTTCTGCTGCCGAGGCCATGAAGGAAAAATGGTTGCCTTACGAGGCAGGGCAGAGGTTTCTGGAGTTCCAGTACCTGACCGGTGGACTTATAGAGCCAGACACTGGCCGCCGAGTGAGCATTGAGGAGTCCATCCGAAGAGGATGGCTTGATGGCAAAGGGGCACAAAAGCTGCAGGATACGAGGAACTACATTAAGAACCTCACCTGCCCTAAAACCAAACTTAAGATCTCATACAAAGAGGCAATGGATAACTGCATGGTGGAGGAGAACAATGGCATGAAGATGCTCCAGGCTACCTCTATGTCAACTAAAGGCATAAGCAGCCCCTACAACGTGTCGTCAGGACCAGGCTCTCGCACAGGGTCTCGTACAGGCTCAAGAAGTGGATCACGCAGAGGCAGTGTTGACTACACCTCCTCTGTTTCTTACAGCTACATCTCATCTTAGCTATACAGTTAGTCGTAATTTCTATGCTTAGTGTGTAGAATTTAAATTTAAGTATGTTTTTTTTCTATTCAGAATGGGTTTGGGATACAGAAGGTAGATTGACATATCTTCTTACTTTTACTAGCACTGATATTTTCTGGGGTGTTTAAGATGTCTTTAGATTATTAATGTGATAGTATTTTTCATTATTTACACAAGGGGAATTTTAGATTTGTCATGCCATTTAATAATGTTTTCATCATTACTTATTTGCTTTATTCAGTATATGAGATAGTTTTCAAATATTTTCCTTTGCATGTTTTAGGGTGCTTTCACACTTGGTTCGATTGCCTGGACCGAATCTGAGTTCGATTGCGTTCACATCATCCAAACAAACCGAACTCTGACGTCAATCGAACCCGGGTGCGCACCAAAACTGCTAGTGTGAAAGCACTCTTATTTACATTTTACATTACATGTATTCATTTAGCAGACTCTTCTATCTAAGAAATGTAACAAGCATTGCAGCACAGAGCCAATCAGAAAGCTAGATTAGGAAACAAGTACTCTTTTATCTGAATCATCCACTGACTTGGTAACGAAATGCATTTACTAATTTCAAAGTAGATATCATATATTTTGAGATTTGCCTTTAATGAATGAATATTTTATCTGATTGTGTTTATATGGAGCAATTTAAACAATAAAAACTATCAAAATATTAACTACCATTCTCTCTGTTACTTATTATGAGTCAAAACTCTTTTTATAGCATCACATTTGAAATTTTTTTTTACACTTCACACCTTTCTTCGCAACTAAAATCTGTGTATATAACAGGGTTGTAATTTAGCGTGTGGTTTACTGATGGCTAAAATTACATGCAATATGATGATTTTTGGGTAACACTTTGGGTAACATATTTTACAGTGTCCTTGTTATATATGTTACATGTACTTACTCTAATAATAACAGTAAATTATTCATAATTACATGGAACTAACCCTAAACCAAACCTAATCATACCATAACCCTATAGTAAGTACATGTAGTTAATTATTATTACTCAGTACTTAAATATATAATTACACTGTAACAATGATACCTTAATAAAATAAAGTGTAATCATTTTTTGTAACAATTTACAAATAGGTTGTAGGGTAAAGATGCCCCCTTACAAACAGTTTGCATTTACTTCATATTGGGCATTACGTTTGAGGTCTGATTGGTTAGTATTATGACAGTATGCCTCGTGTAAATGCATTACTACAACCTGAGCTGCATTAAATACATTATGTAAATAAAAAGCACGGGAACACTTTATTTTACGGTGTCCTTGTTACACGTTACATGTATATATTTATGACAGTAATTACAATAAATTGTGCATAATTACATGCAACTAACCCTAAACCAAACCCTAAACCTGTATACAATGTATGTAGTTAAATATTATTACTCGGTACTTAAATGTATAATTTCACTGTAACACGGACACCTGAAAATAAAGTGTAACCAAAAGCAGCTTCTGTGCCACTTCTGCTGTGCAAAATTAATTTTGCTGATACTGGTTTCATTTGATTGATAACATCCCTATAGTTTCTTAATATTCTAATTACATTTATAGAATAAATTTAGGAATTTGACATAAATAATGATACTTTCATCAGTTTAGGTTAGAAAAAAAGGCCTTATAAAGGTAAAAATACAAATTGGGTGGCAAATATTGACCTTTAATGGAAAAGTTGGTTTCCGTCCCTGTTATGAACTGAAAATCTTTGAGAGTCAGCTGTCCATAAACCGTATTTTCCAATAGTCGCGTTTTTTAATAATCTGAAACGTGCTGCGATTTATATTCCAAAGTGACTTATATAATGCATTTAACGTCAAATAAGCAAAATGTAGATATGTAAAAGTGGACACTTAAAGGTTTTTATAGATGTAGTTCTCATGTCTGTTTGGCAAGTATTTGCTGAGTTTCGGTTCATTTTTGTTCCCAGAGACTTAAACGGCAGAAAGCGCACCCTGTTTGTTTTCTTTATTTTATAAAAGCACAAAGTTTGTTATTTTGAATGTACACAAAAATAGACCCTTTACATTTTTGATTGATGTTACTCTTATCTGTTTGACCATAAATGACAGAGTATTTGGAAGTTGTTTCAGCTACTATGAGAAAAAAAATTCTGTGCACAGACAACATATCAGTTCTAGCATTGCTAAATGGAGATCACAGCGTATTCATCATCAAAATAAAATAAAATACAGTCATTAAAACAGAAAACGTTATTAGGCTAAATGTAAATGGTCTGTTGTACTATATGTAGGCTGTGAGCACCGCCTTACCGTCACACTGGTGTTATCCCAAACACATTTTTGCGCATGTGAAGGATGTTTACTGTTTTATGTGGATATTGGGACAAGAGTGAAGTACAAAGCCTTGTTTACATAGTAAATAATAGTTTAGCATCCGAACACATGCCGATTGAGAGAGAGGAGCACAATGCCAGTTTCAGTTTCACTTTAAATAAATTAGTTTAGGATGTAAAAATAAATGTTCTTTGTAATGAATGCCACTATAATTTATGTTTATTTCATAGGCTACTTGTATTTTTCATTCTTGTTTGGTTCTGAATACTTTTGATTCAAAGGATTTGTTGAGGGGGAACTAAAATACATGTATGTTTGTAAACATTTTGTTTTATTTACCGGTATTTTACATTATTTTTGAATGTAATAATAAAATGCGACTGATACACCAATGTTTGTTTTTGTCAACAACTTAAGTTGACCTGGTGCTGCTGTATTTTTTAAAAAGTCCACATTTACAGATGAGGTTGTGCCAATGAAACAAGCATATTATGTTTATTACTCCCACCCACATTAACTTTGGGTTTAATTGCTGTTATAATTATGAGGAGGTCCTTGAAAACTTTTATAACGTATAAGGAGTCCCTGGCCCCAAAAAGTTTGAGAACCCCTGATTTAAATTATGTGCTCTGCGTGCGTGCCCGTCCGCTATGCCACTGGAACAAGCAGTTTTTGCACATTTCACTATCATCCTTATTAATATATACAGATCATGCATAACATTATGACCACTGACAGGTGAAGTGAATAACACTGATTATCTCTTTATCATGGCACCTGTTAGTGGGTGGGATATATTAGGCAGAAAGTGAACATTTTGTCCTCAAAGTTGATGTGTTAGAAGCTGGAAAAATGGGCAAGTGTAAGTATTTGAGCGAGTTTGACAAGGGTCAAATTGTGATGGCTAGACGACTGGGTCAGAGCATCTCCAAAACTGCAGCTCTTGTGGGGTGTTCCCGGTCTGCAGTGGTCAGTATCTATCAAAAGTCTGATCCATGGAGGCCCCACCTCTCAACTTACAGGACTTAAAGGATCTGCTGCTAACATCTTGGTGCCAGATACCACAGCACACCTTCAGGGGTCTAGTGGAGTCCATGCCTCGACGGTTCAGGGCTGTTTTGGCAGCAAAAGGGGGACCAACACAATATTAGGAAGGTGGTCATAATGTTATGTCTGATCGGTGTATGTCTGCAACATATACCATATATGTTAACATAAGGCATGCTTACATATGTTACATGAAAGGCCTATATGTCACAGTAATATATAGCCTAATACATTTATTGTTACGCTTTGTGTATCATGTATCTCAGAGCTTACAGAGATTCACAGTGAATCAGCTTCAAACTTTAAGCCATCTAGCGACTCAGTTTAGATGCATTGAATATCTTCATGTTGTAAATAACACTAAATATTTGGTCATATTTGAGTTCAGACAACTCACACATACAGATACCTGCCTATTTATGTGTTCAACCCAGTTATAACATCAGTAGAAGAGCTAGAAGAAATGATGCATACTGTGCAGTGATCAACAAGTAGGATACAATACTGCAATTGTTTTTTTTGTTTTTTTTTGAAGTCAGTTTATGCAGCAGAACAGCAGATTTCAGTAGCAACAACAGTGCAGTACTAAATATACTATTTATTTGTTATTTGCTCTACAGGGAAATACTGCAATGAAATACCAGAAATATGTTCCAAATTATACTGCACAATCTAATGTGAATTTATTAACAAATAAGAATTAACGTATATAATAATAATAATAATAAATAAATAAAGGACACGTAGGGACAAAGATAAACGCCCTTTCCTGAAGATGTAAAAAAAATGTAAATTACAGGATGTCGTGGATGATGACGCTGACCTCCCTGAACTCTGGCATACAGCATGCGAGGGTCACGCCCCCTCACTGAGAAGGAACTCGTTTGAATCCTTCAAAATAAAATTACAGATGAAAATATATAATTTCATAAACTCATAAATGGGTTTCTCAATGGTCTCAATTTTTGGTATAATAAATAAAATGTATATCTTGAAAACGTATCGTTCTGGTTGTTTGATTTAACAGCTACACCGGACAGTAGCTGTTAGACAAAAAGACTTTAATTTTGTATACTTGCCGGGACTGTAGCGTCATTTTGACGTAAGATATGTTACATCATCGTGTTCCCGTGCACGCTGACAGTCTCTCACAGCAGTTCAAGAACCGGCAGTCAAAGAGGAGTGTCAGTCCAGTGTGGAGCAGGAAACTACAACAAAATAGGTATGTTATACATTTAATCTATTTTTTTGAGTATTTTGCTTGTATAAGTAGTATATTAACATAACATAGGACGACATTTTGTGTGTTTTCAGAGACTAATCTCTAAACTATCTCGTGAGGAAACGTCGCATCTTATTTAATTGAAGCTGATAATAAGATCTACACCAAACGGCTGTCATGGCTGTTTATATTTCATTACACATATACACTAATTATCTAAGTAACGTTAAACCGTGTAAAGTCACTTTTTAAATGGTCTTTGTGCGTCATTTGACCTTCATATAACATGACGTGAGTTTCACTTTTGCTCATTGAATCAGAAGAACTTACTGATTTCCTGGTTCTTTACCATCATACATTATTTGATGTATCATTAACCTCCTTTTGCTAATACTCACAAATGACATAAAGTCACAAATCCTTTTTTATAGTGGTAGGAGATGATGTCATACGTTTCAAAGTATAATATGGTTCATATATGAATCTATTAATATGTATGTGTGTCTTTAAGAACTATTCAACAGATCAGTTGTCCAAATTAGTGATTGACTAATTTATTAGCACGTTTGATATTTGATAGATTATGTTTGTATTTATTATTTGCCTTTTTAATTTACCAAATGTTTTATTACACTTGTCTGCAGTGACATATCAGAGAATGGCGCCGTGGCCTTTCATTTATGACATCTAATCTGGTTTGTTGATTTTGCCTTTTAGCCAAGATGACCGCCGTGGAATACGAAGACAATGAATCCAAGTTCATCAGAAAAGTCAAAGAGAATCCGTTTGTCCCTGCAGGTAAACTCACATCTTTAACATCTCACTCGCTCACATGTGTGCAGTATCTCTGTATTAAACCACATGGCTTTGCAATTTATTATTTTAGAGATTCAATTCCCCTCCCTCATATTTTGCTCTTAATAGTCTATTTATTAACACATTCTATCTCTTTAATCAGAAGTATTGTTACAATCACGATCGAAAACAAAAGCAGCGTTCAGTCTTCGTCCCTCAGCTAAAATGAAATGATACTAAAACCACCAATCGTTGTCTTAATGAGTAAGTCATTGAATCATTGAGTCAAACGATTCCTTCAAAATGGCTGATTCATTCAGGGACAAAGCAGAAGTGACTGAGTGAGTCGTCGAGTCATTTATTAGAATGATTTATTTAAAAATGTGAATTCATTCAGCAGGGCTCAACATTAAAGGGATAGTTCACCCAAAAATGAAAATTACCCCATGATTTAATCACCCTTAAGCCACCCTAGGTGTATATGGCATTCTTCTTTCAGACAAACACAATCAGAGTTATATTAAAAAATGTCCTGGCTTTTCCAAACTTTATAATGGCAGTGAATGGCAGCCCAAAATTTGAAGCCCACAAAAGTGCATCCATCCATCATAAAAGTGCTCCACACGGCTCCGGGGGATTAATAAAGGCCTTCTGAAGTGAAACGATGGGTTTGTGTAAGAAAAATATCCATTAACACGTTATAAAGTAAAATATCTAGCTTCCGGCAGACCCGCCTTCCGTATTCAACAAAGTATAACACCTCTCTCAGATCAAAACGCTTAGCTACGTCCGACGTCATCGTTGCGCCAGTTACGCTTTTTCCGTAATGTGTAATTTTTATATTTATAACATAAGATACAGTTAAGCAACATAACACGAACCAAGAGTGCTGTTTTCCTGAATAACATCACGATTGAAAATGTGACACTGATTTTATACAACAGTTCATTATACAAGTAGTTAATTTTAAATCACGTACATTTTAGACACAATATTGACCGTTTTTGTTCTATTAGCAGTGAAAATAGTTCCAAACAAAGATAGCACATCTCACAGCAACACTTGACCGTGTTTTATTACTGAATGATTCAGAGTTTTGAACAAATCATTTGAGTCAAAGATTCAATGACTCATTCATAAACTGCCTTATTAACATGGTCACTTGCCACCACCTAATAGTGGTTTAGTTTCTTCATGTTTAAAAGTATAATCCCCCCCCCCCCCCCCCATTATTTCTTATTTGTCTATTTAAAATAGGGATGCACCGATATAAAAAAAATTGGCCAATACCGATAACCGATAATTCTTTATATTTGAAAGCCGATAACCGATATATTGGCCGATAAATCTAAACCCAAATTTATATATAATTTGAGAGCCGGATTACAAAAACAAAAATCTCACCAATAAAAGCCACGTCCCAAACACATAATTATGATGTTCTCATTATAATTTTATGTAGCCTATATAACAGACTTAAATGTATTTTCCTTTTTGAAGTGATTCTAATCATATTTCAAGCAATTCATAACCATCATGGCGAACAGTGCGCATCTGAAGTGTTTCAACTGAAGGAAATAATACATTATTTATTGGCTTTAATATATCAGCCTAATTTTCTTATCGGGTCGATAACATTAAAAATGGACATATATCGGCGGATACCAATATGGTGGCTGATATATCGTGCATCCCTAATTTAAAACAATCTCATAACTTTATTTAATGCAGTTGTAATTTTTCAGTGTAAATGATTTAATTTGACTGATAACACCCCTATATATCTCAATATTCTAATTGAATTTATTGATCAAATGTAAGAATTTGAAATGAAAGATGAAGCACACATTTAATAACATTAGGCAAAAAATGCCCTCAGGTAAATACCACAGATAAACAGATTTAAATATGTAAAAAGCTGATGAGAATATTAATATATGAGAACTGTTGCTTGGAGATGTGCAATGGCTCTATTATTTCTGTTGGCAAAATAGAGGAAAAACAGACAATATTGTGTCTAAAATGTAAGTCACCTAATAGCCTATTAAAGGCACAATATGTAAGATTTTAGGATTAAAATATCCAAAAACCACTAGAACAGTGTTATATGTTTTGTTGACTTGTGTACTTGCATTATCCCAAATGTTTCCAAGAATGTTTAAATCCAGAGAAATAAGCAATTTTAACCAGGACACGGACCGTGTCTGTGCGTCGCCTATCAATGACATCATACCCGCGTTACCTGGTGTGTGTGAGCGCAAACAGAGGCCTCTTCTGTTGCGAGGCCCGTTTCAAGTGTATATTAAATTAGAGAAATGCAAACATTTGTACTCCTGACATGATTGTTGTCTGTTCAGGGATGGTCGGGTTCTTTGCCATCGTGGCGTACAGGCTGTTGAAGCTGAAGAACAGAGGAGACACGAAGATGTCCGTGCACCTGATTCACATGCGTGTGGCTGCGCAGGGCTTCGTGGTGGGAGCCATGACTTTAGGTAAGGCGGCGCTCACGATCTCACACACACCCTCTTCAACAGTGACCCTGATGTGTAAAGCCATGTTTGTGGTGTTTCGGCAGGAGTGGTGTACTCCATGTACAAAGAGTACGTCCTGAAGCCGGCTGAAGCACAGAAAGCGTTGGAGCAGAAGGCCCTGGAGAAGTGAAGAGGAATGACCGGTTCCTGAGATACCCTTAATACCGCCTTGTATTTATTGCACACATAATTTAGGACTTTTTTTGTTTTTTAAATAATTTCTTTACACTGTTTCCTATTTGAACATTTAATAAACCTCTGTAAAGAGGTTAGTGTATTATGTTGCCTGGCCTATTTGAGAAACATTGTAAGTGATGGAATAGTAGCTATTTTTGTACCTGCCAACTACTATTTATGTATCATATCAGCAACAAACTGATGAACACCGTATAAATCGGTTGTTTTTGAGTGTATTTGGATTAATTTATGCGGAAGGCTGCTGTTCTTATGTCCATGTGGCATTAAGACCTTTGCACCTTGTCATTCAAAATTCATTCTTGTATCATTGAAGTAGACTAAAGAAATTCCAGGACAACAACCGTAACAAACCATTGTTCTAGTTATATTTGTGAAATGTATAACACATAAAGCACTTCACCACTGCTTAATGATTAATGGTACTAGTTCTTTACAGAGTGTTCAGTAGTTGAAGCAACTCAATGTTTGCTCAGTCATTTTTAAAGTGTGTGTTTTTGAGTGGAAGAAACGAGTCGCATTTTCTTTTGTAGATTGAGTGAGTGAAGTAAGTATTGCACCTTTTTTCATATTTCAAATGAAATCCACATTATACTTTTAGAGTGACCTATATTTTGAGGATCTCCGCTACAGCTCTGTTTATCTTTGCCAATAAAAAACAATATTGTTATTCCAAATAAAGACTTGTGTTTGTTTGACACTCATGTGTGAGATCTGAGATCTCTTGTTCTGTGGTGTTTATTAGTATGCACATTTTCTGCATGCGTGAGAAGCCAATTTTGTGTTGATGCCCGATTATGTGGTCAAGCTGTGCAGGACATACTGACATATTACAGTTGTGGTCAGAATTATTGGCACCCCTGGTAAATATGATCAAAGATGGCTGTAAAAATAAATCTGCATTGTTTATCCTTTTGATCTTTCATTCAAAAAATTCACAAAAATCTAACCTTTCATTAAAGTAAAAGTATTGAAAGTGGGGGGCAAATCTCTTTATGAAATAAAAGTTTTTTCCAAAACACGTTGGCCATAATTATTGGCACCCAATTATTGCAACGTCCTATTGCCAAGATAACCGAGTCATCTTCTATAATGCCTGATGAGTTTGGAGATCAGAGAGCATTCCTTCATACAGAATCTCTCCAGATCCTTAAGATTCCCAGCTCTTCTCTTCAGTTCAGCCACTCATCTTCTATAGGATTCAGGTCAGGGAACTGGGACGGCCATGGCAGAAGCTTCATTTTGTTTTGATTTTTGTTTTGGATCATTGTCCTGATGGAAGATCCAACCACGGCCCATTATAAGATTTCTAGCAGGTTTTGTTTTTGTTTTTATCTGCTGGTATTTGCTAGAATCCATGATACCATGTACCTGAACAAGAAGTATAGGACCTCCACCAAAAAAATAAGCCCACAGCATTAAAGATCCAGCGGTATATTTAACCGTGGGCATGGGGTGCTTTTGATCCCATCAGGTGGGTAAAATATCCAAAATTTTTTTTTTTTTTTTTATAAGTGTCTTCTGACTACAGAACCAGGTCCCGTCTGAAGGTCCAGTCGTGTCTGACAACTGAATATGCTGGAGTTTGTTTCTGGATGAGCAAGGATTTTTCTTCAAACCCTCCCAAACAACTTGTGGTGATATAGGTGCTGTTTGATAAAGTTTTTAGTCTTTCTGAGCCCAAGACTCAACTAATCTCTGCGATTCTCCATCTGTGATCCTTGGAGAGTCTTTGTCCACTCAAACTCTCCTCCTCAATGTGCATTAAGACAATATAGATACATGTCCTCTTCCAGGCAGATTCATAACATCTTTAGTTGATTGGAGCTTCTTAATTATTGCCCTGATGGTGGAAATAGGGATTTTCAATGCTTTAGCTATTTTGTTTCTTATTTTGTGAAGCTCAACAATCTTTTGCTGAACATCAGAACTATATTGATGAATGATGAATGATTAAGGGAATTTGGCCTTTGTGTTTCCTCATATTTAAACTCCTGTGAAACAGGAAGTCATGGGTAGTTATGTTCTTAGTCACCCTAGTGTGCTAAAAACATTTATGGGAATATACTTCAGAGATATTTTACTCATTAAATTTAAATTTAAATTTACTCAAAAAATTCTAGGGGTGCCAATAATTGTGGCCAACATGCATTGGAGAAAATAATGTGATTTTTCCCCCCACTTTCAATTCTTTTACTTCAATGAAAGGTTAGATTTTTGCAATTTTTTTTAATTAAAGATCAAAAGGATAAACAATGCCATCTTTGATCATATTTACCAGAGGTGCCAATAATTCTGATCACAACTGTACATCCCAAAATGCAATTAATCCTTGACTTGACCTTCCATTTCCAGTGTTATAAGTCAAGTCACCTATGGATTTCCTTAGGTAATCGTATTGAACAAATTATATGGGAAAGATTAAACCAAACTTTGAATGTAATTTAAATTTTTATTCATTATACCATTAACAAGCTTATGGAAAGTATTTTCATTATATAGGCTTCAGTATTCCAAGTATGAGTGAGCTTTGTGTAAGTCTGAACTGCAATTAAAGTTCTCACAGATTATATTATTTAGCTTTCATCATGGCTTATAAACTCCTGAATCAGCTGGTCACACCCAGTAACTGCGATTCTCTGTCATATTTAGTACATTTAATCAGATTCATTTCACAAGACAAGTGAATAATACACTTGGCAGACACGTCAGTCTCCAGTGACTAATACACCCTGGGATTTGTAATAACCTCAGAGACTATTATAAGTACATCTGAACACACATCACTTACTCTTGTCTTATCATAAAACACACAGGTCAAGCTTGGGCTAGTATAACCTATCAATCCTGATCAAATATTTCACATTTACATGCAGTGTTGGGAGTAACGCATTACAAGTAACTTAGTTACGTAATCAGATTATTTTTTTCAAGTAACTAGTAAAGTAACACATTACTTTTAAATTTACAGCAACATATCATATGGACAAACCCAGTGATTGGGTTGTTTTTTTGTTTAAAAATTACTATATGGCTGGCTTAAAATGAGCCCAAAATAGGTTGGAAATTAAAAATCAGACACATAATTACTAGAGGCAACAGTAATAATCAAAAGGCGAACATTTATAATAATAATGTTTAATTATTATTTAATAAATGTATTAATAAATGTTCATTTATTAAACATATTAATACATGTTAATTTCCAACCTATTTTGGGTTCATTTTAAGCAAGCAATATAGTATTTTTTAAACAATAGTTGAGCTAACCCGCAGGTTGGGTCAAAACAACCCAATTGCTGGGTTTGTCCATATTTAACCCAACTTGGGTTATTTTAACAGTGTGATGCTTATTATTTCAATTTTGGTGTGAAAGGGCCTTTACATTTGCCCCAAAATAGAATTTCTTTGTTATTTTCTCGCCCAGGTGAGAAAAGGTACCGCGATAAGTTACTTTTAAGGGAGTAACACGATATTGTAATGCATTACTCTGATGACATTTTTACAATGCAATGTGTAACAGGGCAGACGTTTTAAGCTATTAAAGACCATTACTAGCTAGGAAAATTAACATTTAGGAAGAATTTAAAAAGCCTAGATATATAAAATATTTAAATGTCCAGTATAAACAGGGATACAAATGGTGAAGCGGTTTCCGTGGTGATACTGGTAGAATAAAGGCTTTTAGCAAATCAGATTCGAGAACCAGAACTAACTGTTGTGTAATATAAATGAATAATGTAATTATTTAATGTAATTACAGATGTTATGACATCTGTGATGTTATTGTGCACTGGGTGGTGCTGCTATCCCGCGAATGTGCCGGAGCGGCCAGTTTCCAGCAGAGATGCGCTTTGTGTCCTCGTGTCCATCCGAGCTCGTTCTTCCCAGTTATCCTGGAGAACCGGTAATGAGAAGCAGCACTGATGTGATGTCCAGTGACCCTCGGGAGGTTATCAAAACAAAACGCGTCTCTGCACGCGCTTCCTGGCGACGCGTTACCATGGAGACGGTCGCGTAAACAAACGGACGGAAACACCTCGAGAATCCTTTAGTATCTCTTCTGTTAAAACGCGGACGATACTGACTTAAAAACCATATCAATTATAAAGCCAACTCTTAACTAGGTTGACGGAAATCGAACTAAATTCGTCCGGTAAGTGTTAAACTGACTGCTTGTGAATCATCTAGTACAATAAAAATAAATAATGTTTTTCTTGCATTTTATTGGCATTTAGCTCACAGTGCTTTACAGTGGTTTCAGATTAGAATGTAAAACATTAACACCGATCAAACATACTACTAAAAACGAAACAACACATCAAAATACAGTAGATGAGGAAAAGCCACAAAGCCATTGTAATAGACAGGCAGAAGTGAAGCCGTCCAGATGTGCGTTTGAAGCAGGTCTGTCTCCTGTGTAACTGCATTAGTTAGCACACACAGGCAGTGGCGGTTCTAGACCACGGTAACTGGGGGGGCCAGGCAGGGGCCACTTGTGCTTTTAGGGGGCACACGTTAACATTTATCTTAAAGGTAGTTAAATAGGTAGTTCACCTAAAAATTTAAATTCTATCATCATTTACTCACCCCCATTTCGTTCCAAATATGACTTTCTTATGTTGAACATAGAAGAAGCACTGAAATGGTTTGGTTACCGACATTCTAACTAGTACAGGTTTTTGGAACAACATGAGGGTGAGTTACAATCTTAGGTGTTTTTATTTCTTTTTAGGTGAACTAACCCTTTAACCTATTTTCCGGATTATTGAAAGAGTCATTTTTATTTGGCCATGTACTGTATCACTCTGCAATCACTACACGTGAAGTAAAATGATTTCAAGTTCATTTATTTATTTGACAAGTAATCTTGTATTGTATTGTGATATTGAGCAGTGATAACATAACACACTTTAGGCACTTTTCTGCATATGTAAACTTGACACTATATTACACAAAACAAATTTATAACAAAATTGTAAAAAAAATCTGCTGCATAATCTTACAGATGGGCCTAACACAAATCAATTTAAGAAAATTAATGTATCTGTAATATGACCATGCATGCTCAATTTATAAAAGCAAAACTAAACCATTTATTTTACACGTTATTTTGTAGCCTACATCTGTTCTCTGTTAGCGGACTCTTTGCAAAGTTTGCATAGGCTATATAGTCATGATTGTTTCATTTATTGTTTAAAAACAAACATCTAATACTGTATAAGCAACACTGAACAATTGGATAGAATAATATTATTTCTCGCTTTACGTGAACATGACTGAAATTAAATATTTTCTTTTACCTGTATCTTTTCTTGGGTATCTCTGTGGTGAAACACAGTCTCTGTGATAGTCACTCATGAACGGTTCTTTCATTGCGTTGGTCATAATTTATCTTTGCTGCATTATAACGACTTCCTAATTCGGAATATGATCAAAGATTGCATATGTGGACGTATTCGGAGAAATCAGCCATTGAAAAGTTATATTTGAACTACCAGTATGTTTAAACGAAATGACTGAACGGAATTCAAAGTCGTCAAGTCAGTAAAATTAATCTACATATCACTGCTGCGTATGGGTGAAGTTACACACACAACACAACGTGTATAAAGAGAGCTTATTTTATCTATAATCAAGTGCGTAGAAACCATTATAGCCCGCGTTTTACAACTATTTAAGCGAACACAGACAGAGTGACGAATCGTTCATAAACGGACATAACTACTGCGCCAAAGCGCGCAGCCTGCTCGTGCGGTTTTGCTTCTCTGCATTGGTTATTGCTATTGGTTATTATTACACAATAAATTACTCTTTTCATCACATACCGCCACAGCAAAAACTGCACATTGCAACCAGTTTCAGAAAATTGTTTGGTGCGATACGATTCCAGAGGGGGGGGCCAAGCTTGTTGGGGGCACTGGCCCCCCCCTAGAACCGCCCCTGCACACAGGTTCATCAGATGTGTGTCTGTTGTGTGTGATCTCTCAGTGATGGACGGGGACGGTGAGGAGATAAAGCAGCACCTGAGGCTTCAGTTTCAGACCCTTCAAGAGCAGCAGGTGCAGCGGATCCAGAGGAGACTGGAGATGAAGCAGAGCGGATCCAGAGCTTCTCCTCTCAGAGGCCTGGACAACATCAACCTCATGGAGGAGGACGGAGACATGATGGAGCTGTTCAACGCAAGGTGATTTACTGACACATGGAGCAATGAGCTCACAAATATCAACACCATAGTCCATCATGCCAGAAATGAGACCGAATGATTCATTGGTAATTGAGCAGACCGCATTCAACAACAGACTTACTGTAGGGTCGGTTAGCTTGGAACAGCCTGAGGTTTAAGGTTTAAGTGCATGAATCAGCCCTTCTTAGGGAACCTACAGTACAACCGTTGGTTTGTTTTCATACCAGATCAACTGTAAAAAATTACATAACAAACATGTTTTTACATTACTTCAACTCATCAAAATAAGTTAAGCCATTTTAAACTTTATTTTTTAAGTTATACAAGATTGAACTCATTTTTTAAGTCAGTTTAATGTAATTTAAGTTGAAATGACACAGCCAAGTTGATTGTCCTTAATTTAAGGCATCACGTTTTTTACAGTGTAAATGGGGTTTATGTCTCCCAAAAGAAGAATCGATTCTGAACTGCCTGAAAGAATTCATCAATAATGGTTTTTATTGGCTGCCAGTGAACAACGTCTACTTTGACCCGCCCTCAAACACTACAGTTGTAGCTAGTGATGGGAGAAACAAAGCTTTTCGAAACTTTTAATCCATTGAACGAATTGCTTCGTAAAATGATTCACTGTTTCGAAGCACTGGAAACGCCACATGCTGGTGACTCCTGCTGGTCAGAGCAGTGTAAAACAAAGACTTTATATATAGGAAGACGGTGCACTCCGATTACTTATGAATGGGAGAAAGTGCAACGCCCAATATGGCGAATAAGCCCCGCCTTCTAAATGAAAGAGCCAATCGTTGATTAGTAAAGTCATCGTGTCACTGCAGCTGCCCTTAGAAGCTCCGGTTGCTATAGAAACAGGCTGTGTTCTGAGACGAGCGCTTAGGACAGCGCATGCGCATTAGTTTTGTCCAGGCTGAAAAATACAGTTTTTTGTCATGATTCGAGTGTTTAGAGAGACAGTTGTTGTCAGATTTCATTGGGGATTTCAAATGTAAATTTAATTGTAATCTTGGCGAACAGTTTTGGAGAATTTGATGTTTCCCCATTCAAAGAGATAGGAGCTGCACTTGCATGCCCAAGAGGTGTTTCAAAGATGGCCGCCGAGTGAAACGACTTGTCTTAAAGGGACTTTGGTGTAAACTCAGTCCAAACATGCATAAAAAACCTTTCACAAACCAATTGCAAACGTTTATTGAAGATGTAATCTATTAATTGTAATTAAGAAATCAAAGTGTCTTTATAATATGTGCTATTTTGCTAAATTGTAGGGTTTGTTTTATGGAGAGCTTGGTTAATAATGGACTATTAACTAAATCTCTTCCTTTTTATTATACCAGTGTGTCATTAAAAATGACTAGAAATGTATAAAACTTTTTAAAAACCATATAGACACTGGTTCACCTCCCCCTAGAGGCGAACCAGTGACATCTTGAAACAGTCACTAGTTGTAGATTGAGGCCTGGAAAAGTTTGGTTCATGGACATTTCAAGTAGAGGCTGTTTTTACTCCCTTTGGATTGAATTTACATCCTTTTCCTCAATTTCTTACAGTTGTTCAAAATGACATATAGGCTAATTGACTAACTAATTGTCAGAAACGTGGGGTTAATGGGGTAGTTACAGACAACTTGTGTTCAAATCCAGTCTGGGTCATTTCGCAATTCCACCACACACTAAACATATTTACCATGTGTTCATGCCATGTATTATTAAGATAGTAATTTTACTCTAACTCAGAGTGATCCAGGACGAAAACGAACAGTTGCTTGATCGTGTGAGGGAGCTGAGAGATGAGAACGGCCGACTCCATAAACTGCTGAGTGAGAAAGACTTTGAGCTCAAACACCTGAAGAAAAAGAGAGAGGAGGACAGGCTGGCTTTAGCAGGTAAACGCTGCAATATTTCTATTCTTTGTGAGGTTGATATACTGTACATACAGTGGCCCAAAAAGGCATTAAGACACTTACATCACACTTAAAAGTACATGAATGTCATCTGCAAACAAATGATAATAAAGCCTTTCTAGTGTCCTTGACTGGTGTCAAGGTGTTTCAGTGGCTGTATGAAGTCAGACTATATATTTACTAGTAATACTGTTTTTATGTTTTTTGACAAAAGTCTCTTCTGCTCACCAAAGCTGCGTTTATTTGATAAAAAAGTACAACAAAAAAAATACAGTAAAAATTGTGAAATATTATTCCAATGTAAAACAGCTGTTTTCTATGTGAATATATAGTAAAGTGTAATTTATTCCTGTGATCAAAGCTGAATTTTCAGCATCATTACTCCAGTCTTCAGTGTCACATGACCCTTTAGAAATCATTCTAGTAGAGTGGTGCAGGTATGACATCACTTTGTAGGCCAAAACATGGAAGCAAGTTAGCATTTTAGCACTTCTGGTTCCCTCGTCCTGAAGTCAATGGGTTTTTTGAATGGGATTTTGGTTAAACGGCTAAAATAAGGTCTGTGGTGAACACAAGCTCAAGACACTTTCACGTTTTATTCTATGACATAAAATACATCAGTATTACCCCACTCGTGATTTTTTGAAGCTGTTATGTGTCTTGAAAATGGCGGTTGCTAACAAGAGGCTAAATGGGACTACAGAGGCTGTCAAGGAGAGTAACTGTCATCAAGCCGAGCAGGTAACCTTAGTCCACTTTTACAGCCTCATTATGCTTATAATTGTGTTCTTATAAACTATTCTAACTCAAACGTTGTAGGAAAATGTTTTGAGATAAAAACTGAAAGAGTTGTTGGAAGCTTAGTGATGGTGACGTTGAAATCGCGGGACCATGGTGTAGTCCGTTTATAGCCTACCTTTAGCTTTTTACTTCTGGCGACTGCATTTAGGCTTCAAAATTCATAAAAGTTGTGTTCATCTGTGATAATTATCTTGATGGACAAAACGTGTAAGTATCATAAACTTGTGTTGATCACAGAGCTTGTTTTTAGCGATAATCCAAAAGCCTATGGGAAAATCCTATTGGGTTTTTCTCGAGGGAACCAGCGTGATGCTAACGGCCGGTTGGCCTACAAAGTGACGTCATACCTGCACCACTCTATATGATGATTTGAGCTCAAGAAACATTTATGATTATTATCAATGATGAAAACAGTTTCATATTTTTGTGGAAGCCGTGATACATTTTTTTTCAGAATTCGTTGATGTATAGAAAGTTCAAAAGAACAGCATTTATTTGAAATAGTATCTTTTGTAACATTATTAATGTCTTTACTGTCACTTTTGATCAATTTAATGCACCATTTTTATTTTAGATTTATTAATATTTTGAATTGGCTTTTATTTTTATATTTTTAGTTTTCATTTAAATTTTTGTTTAATTTTTAGTAAATATGTGTTTTTTTTTTTAAATATTGCTAATTAGGTTTCATTTATTTTTATTTCAGTTTTAGTTTTATTTATTTCCAGTTAATAATTTTAGTGCTTCAACTTATTTAAGTTTATTTAAGGCAACATTTCTAATTTACATTTCGTTTAAGGATTTCAACTAATATTTAACTGTTATTGTATTTCAGCTTCATTTCAATTAACAGAAATGTTTAAATAGTTTTAGTTTTAGTTAAAGGGGTCATGAACTGAGAAATCTAATTTTCCTTGAGCTTTTGACATATAAGAGGTCACCATACTATAAGAATATCCTGTAAGTTTCAGAACTGAAAACTTCCTTGTTAGTCCAATAAAAGCTTTTTTTGACACCAAGCCCAGCAAACGACAGTTTTTCAAAGTGGGAATCTATGACGTCAAAGGGAGGCAAGCACCGCCTCTGCAGAAGAAGATCAATGCCTACTTACTGCCTATTTAGCCCCGCCCACCGATTCACGCATGACATGCAATAGAATAGGTAGCCTAAGTAACATAGGCCTACGTGGTGTTAAACCAGATCGAGCTACCAAGCAATAAACATGCCGTTGAGGATTACAAAATATTGTGCAGTGCCTGGACTCAACAGTAATGCAACATGTAACTAACTGTGTTAATTCTAATGCCTGATCTGAAATGTAATGATTCATGTACAGTCAGATGTTCTTTGTCTGTGTGTCAGTAAATCAAACCAGTGACTAAACGTCAATTTGCGTTGTTTCTCTTAGTAGGATGAAAATAATCTGTTATTTAATGGTGATTAAATTCTATAAAGAAAGCGATCAAAGAAAGCTCCCTTTGCAATCATTGGAGCAGCGCGCACTGGAGCTGTCAATCAAACAGGAGAGTTTATCAGTGACTCCCGTTTTATTCAACGAATCTCTTAACTATATCACGTTTGCACTGTTAGTGAAGATGAAAGCATTCGTTAGTGTACAGAAACTGAGTTGCAATGACAAGATCACTGCTTTCATGCGCTCAGCATGTCTGTGATCGGCTACAATGTTCATCTCTGCAACCTTTCATGCCACGATCTGAATATAATGCCATAGATCTAAATATAATGCCATAGATCTAAATGTAATGCCATAGATCTAAATGTAATGCAACACTTTTCACGATTAGTTAACCATGAGAGCTGTAATAGTAAAAACGCGCTAAAAGAGAGAGTAATACTTAGCTATTTCAAATGGAAAGACGTTAGCCAATCACAGCAGTGGGCGTTTACACTGAAGTCTCACAGCAGACACGCCCCTTAAAACAGAGCGTTCAAACCAGAGGGCTAAAATCAAGGGGGTAGTCCAGCACCCGGAAAGCGTACCTTCCATAGGGGCAGCCATTGCTAACCAAGCCATCACCTGCTGTTAGCATTCCATTGACTCCCATTCATTTTGGCGTCACTTTGACAGCGAATAACTTTACATCTGAGGCGTTTAAAGACTCCATTTGTCCATTGTTTATTTCTAAAGAAACACGACAATGTATAAAAGGCTCCATTACCTTGTATCTTACACTATCGCCCCGTAGAAGCCGTTTTTGTAAAAATAGGCTAACGATTGCGTCATAACCACGTGACTCTCTGTCGCACAGTAGAGAAATTACCGTATAGACCCGTATAGACAGGAGGAGAAGCTCGCAGGCAATCTGGCGTTAAATTTTAAAATAAATAAATACTATGCAAAATGACAAAGTAATTAATCAGAATACTTACCAAAAGTTGCTCCTGCTCACGCTCTCTGTCTCTGCAAGATTCGGTGATTCAGATTTCACTTTGCACAACTACTAGAAGACTTACAACTGTCAGACAGGTTGCTCACGTCACATCTACGTCGTCAAGCTCAGTCTGAGGCTGCGCAGTACACTCAGCCATCAGGAAGTGAGTGCTTCTAATTGACTTCACTTTTCTCCGTTGAAGTCTATGGGGTCGCTGTGTCCATTTCTTTTACTGTCTATGGCTAAAATCAGGGTAGGAAAAGTGCCTTTTATTTATAAATTGACAATTTTTGATGTAAAAAGCATTCTAACATTATAAGTGCACCCCAGGAAACATCATAAAACAATAAAACAACGCAGTTCATGACCCCTTTTGTGCATTAAGTTCTCAAATAGTTTTGGGGGCCACTGAATATCTGTCTGGTATATAATGAGTGTGAATCCTTTTTTTTTTTTTTTTTTTACGAAGGTACTGCTGGTTTGGCAGGAGATGCAGCGGCAACCAAAATTGTGGAAGTGTCAAAAAAGAATCGAGAATTAGCGGCTGAAATAGAGCGAGAGAAGACCAGAACTAAACAAGCAACCAATCGGGTCAAAGAACTGGAGAAAGAGGTAAAGAACAAACAGAACTGTTAATTGAAAGTTGTTTTGGTCAGTGTGGTATTTCATCATTTCATCAATATCTATCTCATCAGCTTCAGGCCACACTGTTACTTAATCCTGCAAAGATGACAAACAAAAAGCAGACTTCAAAGACCGTGAACGACTATCTTGAGGTAATATTGTGTCATAACATATTCATCATCATTTGGTACATGATTAGACTGTTTTCAAATGACTTTATTGTTGATGTGTTCTTGTGCAGAACAGCCCGGTAGTGAAATCACTACAGGAGAAACTCTCTGCAGCCCAACTCAAGATGACTGAATACCGCAACCAGATCCAGACGTTTAAACAAGAGTTAAAAATAGCTCACAAGGTTTGTGCTCAACCGATCCTGCCAGTATATGCGTTAGTTAGAGTGAACCACATGACTCAGTCCGAGTGTTTCGTCAGGTGTTGAGCTGTGAGGTGGGTGAGGACGTCAATATCCAGCAGATACTGTGTAACCCAGGAGGCTGGAGAGGCCGATCTCAGCAGATCCTCGCCCTTCAGAACAGAGTGAGTCCACCTCACCTCTTAAGATGACATTTAATTGATTGACTGGTTTTAGATATTGATTTTTAACTCGTTTGTTTTACATGTTACGTTAGTCCTTGTACTGTGTTGGAAATCCTTTACCTAATTTGGTGTTCCAGGTCAAAAATTACCCGCCTTTAAATTGCTTGTAAATCTCTCCCCATTGGCAGATAATTTAGCTTGTTTTAAGCAAAAACTCACTTAATTTGGATTTTGTTCCCAGAAAACAAGACATAATATCTTAAGCGATTTTACTACTTTAGTAAATGCATCTTGTTTAAGAATTTTTAGATATTTGGACTGGAAACAAGACAAAAATACTAATTAAGAAAAGCATTTTTTGCAGTGTGAGGAGTGTAAACTCAGATCAAGGAGGCCTATGGTCAATCAGTTCCAAAAAAAGTACAAAACCTGTGCTATCTGAAAGACAACAAGTTGACAAATATGAATCCAATATTTGGCAATAACATAGCATAACGAGAGATTTATAAGCAGGTTTTTGTAAGCTGATTATTTTCCACCGGGAACACCACAAGTGTAACAATGTGAAAAAAACCCTCAAAAAGTACAAACAGTATCAAAACATTTTTGGGGAAGTTGTTATACTGTGTGAGCAAAGTCAGTAAGTTTCAGTCCAATGCAATAACATTAACTAGCATTTTCAGCAAAAAGAATATCCAAAATGACTGGAACACAACTTTAGTGCTTTAAGAATTACTATTCTCTCTTGGACATTTTCACAAGCACATTTTATAATAATTTTAATTCTTTTATAAGTATTCTAACATTTGTCATACAAAATGGAAGTCTCTGAAAATGATCTAAACAATCATTATCCACTAGTTACAAACTCATCAAGCAATGATGGGTAATGTAGTCTTCCAGTGAGTGCCGGCGGTAACAAGACCCCTGTGTATCACAAAGAACAACATTCCCGTCTGAGGCCCTGTTTACACCTGGTATTAAGATGCGTTTTGGTCGATCTGATCACAAGTGGATGACACTAAATACAGGTGTAAATGGGGTCTAAAATGTTTTGAGCTCCACTTTCCACCTCTTCCAGAGATAGTCAAAAACACATTCGACTGGTTTGCTTTCGTAGTGTAAGTGCTCATGTGGTCAAATGCTCTGGAACAGCCACTAAAAGACCCCCTACTCTCCGCATACTGACCTAATGCATAAACATTAAGTGAAGTGCTAGCCAGACGGGATTTAAACTTTGTCGGCTGAAGACCCAAGTTTGCTTGAAGATGAAAAACGTACCAAGCACAATGTTCTCTCGTCATTCCTGATTTCTAACACACACTTACAGCGTTCGGCTGGTCTTGTGTCTGTCAGAGCAGAAACAAAAGCTGATGCTCTCCGTGTGTTTTTCCATCGTCTCCAGTCACGTTCATATGTAAATTGCACAAGCTTATTTCATCCATTAGAACTGAAAAAACCTATACATTTACCCGTGCGTGTAAACAGGGCCTGTGTGTCATTTGTGATAAGGCAATATAATAATGCACCTTGACTCAACAAACCAATCTGTGGAAATGAGTCAGACAGGGTCATAAAATGCATAAGGAAGTGCCCGTCTAGTCCAGTCTGTCCAGATGCAAGTTAACTTGATCAATTTAGATATTATATGCATATGGTAGAAAATTCTTGGGGAAAAACATGAAAAGGACATGGAAACGTGTACTTCTTGAAAATGGACAGCAAGCAAGCCTCTTTACAGCTGTGCAACACCGCAGCTCCCCTTTGGATTCATTGATTGCTTTTAAAATTATATGACATGAAGATTATCACAGTGTAAGACTTGGCTATACTGTTTGTTGTTCATTTATATAACATAACTTTTCCAATGGATGATGAATACATGATTTAGAACCTTGTTCTGCCTCCCAAACAATGCTAGGAAGACTGTTCCAGAGTTTAGGTGCTAAATAGGAAAAGGATCTACCGCCAGCAGTTGATTTTGATATTTTAGGTATTATCAACTGGCCAGAATTTTGAGACCGCAATAGACGTGAATGAGTATAATGCGTTAAGAGCTCGTTCAAGTACTGGGGAGCTAAACCATTTAGTGCTATGTTAGTAATAAGCAAGATTTTAAAATTTATATGATGTTTAATAGGGAGCCAATGCAGTGTTGACAGAACTGGGCTAATATGGTCATACTTCCTGGTTCTAGTAAGAACTCTAGCTGCTGCTTTTTGGACCAGCTGGAGTTTGTTTATTAAGCGTGCAGGGTAACCACCCAGTAGAGCATTACAATAATCTAGCCTTGAGGTCATGAACGCATGAACTAACTGTTCAGCATTTGTCATTGAGAGCATACGTCGTAGTTTAGATATATTTTTAAGATGGAATAATGCGGTTTTACAGATGCTAGAAACGTGGCTTTCAAATGAAACATTGGTATCAAAGGGCACACCCAGGTTCCTAACTGACGACAAAGACTTGACAGAGCAGCCATCAAGTGTTAGACAGTATTCTAGGTTACTATCTGCAGAGGTTTTTGGTCCAATAATTAGAAACTCTGTTTTTTCAGAATATAAGTTAATTATATCAGCTATGCATTCTGTTAATCTTGTGAATCGGTAAGTTTCGTCGGGGGCGCAAAGAAATATAGAGCTGAGTATCATCAACATAACAGTGAAAACTGTACATGCTACCCTTGGGAGATATCATTAGAAAACAGGGCAACAGCAACATTACACACTAAAGAAAGCTGAACATGGAATAAATCCTAATAGGTCCTCTAAACATTTTATACATTGAAGGTGCGAGACCTGGAACAACAGCTGAGCCAATCATCTCACAGGAAGCAGTCATGTGACCAAGGCCTTGAGGACGACATCACGAGAACGGGAGGCCTACCGAAGACACAAGACAGAAACATCAGCCACATCCGTCACATAGAGAGGGAGAGGAAGGAGGCGCTGGAGGTTCTACACACTGATTAAATGTCTTTATGGGCCTGAGTATGTCATAACTTTTCACATTATCCACATATTGATAATGATGTGTGTTTTCAGAAGCTCACTATGGATTATGAGGTTCTGCTAGAAGATAACTCAGATGTAAAGAAGAAACTGGAGGGCTCCAGAGCCAGGAACAAAGTGTTGAGCACAGAGGTCAAAGCCCTAAAGAGCCAGATCAGCACTCTACTGGATAAGGGCAAACATGATGATGAGCTGGTTGACGCCTTATTGGTAACTATAATATCTAACCCAATACAGAATATATAAACTACTGATCAAAAGTTTGGAATAGTTAAGTTTTGGGTTTTTTGTATGTATAAACCAGGAAGAACATGACATTCTTAACAGACAGATGATCTGAAGAAGATGATATTGAGATTTTTAGGCAGGGCTGATCTCTGACTTGCTCCTCCAACAGAAGCAACAGACGAATTGGCAGGCCATGTTCGGGCATCTCAGCCAGAAAGGGTCCCAGCGTGAGGAGGCTCAGCAGGGCCTGGAGAGACAGCTTCACAACGAGGCCCAGCAACACGCCTCGCTCGTCCAGCAGCTCAAACTCATGGTGTCAGAGAAGGAGAACAAGGTCAAAGAGCTGGAGCAGGAGATCCAGCAACTCGCCCTCGTGGTATGACACATCTCATCAGATCATCAGCAGCGTTTACTTTCTCATGCTTACGCTCATTTTGTGTGTCTGGTGCAGAAGCAGTGGGAGTGTAAAAGCCAACCTAACATCAGGTCTTTGACATCACGACAAGAGAACAGCAGGGAGTCCAGCTCTGCCAGGTATTGACATTCTTAGGGCCAGATTTCACTGGCAAGGTTCTCTCAAAGTTATGAACAAATATTCTTCCAGTAACCTTCGTTCAAAATGATCTGGTCTTTAATAATGTTATCAAAATGTTAGCACAAAAACGTTATTTATACATTGTTCATCAAGTTTTTTTTCTGATGTTTTAGTTCAGAGAACATTCCAAAGTAACGTTCCCATAATGTTTAAACAATATGGAATGTTTCCTTAATGTTCATATAACCAAGAGAAAACGATTTTAAAACATTTAAAAAACTGTACATTTTGATGTTCAGAGAACATTCAGATATAATATTTTCATAACATAATGGGAACGTTAGCAAAAGTTCTTAGAATATATTTTTGTTAGCTGGGTTACTAACAGCTTGCGCCAACACAAACCTTCTTTTGCCATTAAAAACTACTGTCAGGATTTACTAAAGACATGCAGTGAGAAATTAGTGCTGAAAAGGCGTGGACAGTTATTTTTGCGGCTGATCTTATTGCATATGCATTTGTAGGAGCTTCCCTTTCAGACGCACAGAGAACAGAGAGAGTGTGAGAGAAGAGAGAGAATCTTCTCTACTCGTCTTCATTTATTTGGATTGTCAGAGGAAGCTGTTATCCCAACATTTAGTAAATGTTTTAAAATTAAATCTGGCCCTTAGTCTACAACAATAAATAAACTGTGATTTTCTTTATTTTCATGAGCATGCTGACCATGCTCTGATTTTATAATTCAGGAACACCAGCATAATTTTTAATCCTGTTTTCGTCTTTAATATTTGTGTTTTCATTTATATTAGTCAGTTATTTACTATTTATTATATTAGTTATTTATTAGGGCAGCTCTAATCTGCACCTCAGATCTGTAATCTGTTTTATGAACATGACCTTCAATGGTGTGGTTTGATGAGGAGAGATATGCTATTACTTTACTACATTTATGATCTTCACCTTTCACATGAGCAAGGACTTGAGACATAGAGACTAGATTATCATAGACAAAAACATACTTAAATAAATAAATAAATAAATATACAAAGAAATGTAAAAAAAAACTAAAATAAATGAGTATTTATACTTTTATTTCCTTATTTATGTATAATTGTATTTTTCCAAATTTATTTATTCTTTAATTTATTTATTTATACATTTATTTCCACTTCTTGTTTTGGGTGTAACGTGCAATAAACCAATCAGAGTCTCATCTCCCATTCCCTTTAAAAGCCAGTTGCGCTAGCACCATGGCGGATTCGCTATTTACATGGCAGAATATAGACACCCTCAACCTGGTGAGTCAGTTTAAATACATTATGTGTGTGTATTGCCACGACTGGTAATTAATTAGCCAATTTCATTCGTCATTACTGCAAATAGGTCATTCTTATACATGCAATGACTATCCATTATGACATGTAGGCATTTTTATCTTTATGTACACAATAATAATCTTTACATTTTAATTAAAAATGTATTTGTGCTGCGTGTCCCTGTGTGTGTAATAAGCAGAGTGTACGCACGTTGTGCACCCGCCTATAGGCGCATATTACTAACACACACTTTAAATAACACAAAAAATACTTTAGACCAGGTTTTTGTTGGTCAATGGCGCAGTCGTTTTTAGTTTCCTCAAAATAGAGAGATGGGCGCCAGTGCATTTGCTATTTAAACGTGAAGCTGGACGTGAAAATGAGAACTGCGTTGGGCTGAAACTAGCAAAAAACACTTGCGTCGCGCCTGCTGTCGCATTGCACCGGGTGAATGATAGGGCCCAAGAGGTTTGCGAACATGCCTTTGCAAGTCACACAGGGAATGAATGACTTAGAGATGGGCAATATGGCCAAAATCTTATATCACGGTTCAAGTCATTTAATATTACCGTAACTGTATGCATATTGGGTGACCATACATGGGCATAAAACAGTCTGGTCGGGATTAATGAAATTTCTTGGCACACATGAATATATATATATCTGAACTTCGCACACACACTTCCTACAGTCTACAGTATCTGCCGCTGTCTACTACAGCAACATGAGTGAAAACATTGCATGTTATTTCAGAGATGCTCAAGCGGCCTGCCCAGAGTGTGCTGT
Source organism: Coreius guichenoti (assembly GCA_039654105.1). Taxonomy (NCBI): domain Eukaryota; kingdom Metazoa; phylum Chordata; class Actinopteri; order Cypriniformes; family Gobionidae; genus Coreius; species Coreius guichenoti. The sequence goes on along the minus strand of CM077175.1, from coordinate 16,622,120 downwards.
TAAAGTCCCATCGCTCCAGACTCAGTGTGCGGAGTATAAGGCTCTGTATCAGGCTGCAAGTGTGGAGAGAGACCGGCTGCTGGAGCTCACCAGAATACAGCAAACCAGGTACATTTAAACTTTCTGCAAAACATCTTCATTTGGATACTATTAACCAAGGAAAATACAAAAGAATGAAAGGAAAATCAATTATTGAGGAAATTTAAATTTGAGTAAAAAGGAGGAAGCCTTGACTGATAATATCTATGAGGATAAAGCATTTATTTAATCCAGGTTAGAAAAAGAGAAAAAATACAAATAATTTTTTGGCCTTGAAAAAAAAAAAGAAAACTGACTTTGCTCTCAAAATCAATGATTAACAACAAAACAGTTGATAATTCTTCAGTTATTTCTAAATATGTTGCTCAGTTTTTTTTTTCTTCCACATTGGCTACTTCCAACATTGATACTTTTTTAAATAGCTAGTAATAAACTACTAATACTTAGTAATGAATTACTAAGTAATTCATTGCTGTAATTTACTTTTACCTTGAAAAAATAAAGTAAGCAATTACTTTTCATTTTTCTGTAATTTAATTACATAGAAAAATTAAAATTTACATTTGATTCAATTTCTCTACCTGAATACTGTTAGACTTACCTGAAAAACATAAAGCACTGCTTATTTCATTTGCATCTTTATTTCTATTGAATTTATCAACGCTTTGCAATTTGTTTATTATTTTCTCCCCAATTATTCTAGAATGATTAATTCTTTACAAATACAGCTTTTCAAGTCATCTGCTAAAATTGTTTTCATATCGCAATATACACTCACCTAACGGATTATTAGGAACACCTGTTCAATTTCTCATTAATGCAATTATCTAATCAACCAATCACATGGCAGTTGCTTCAATGCATTTAGGGGTGTGGTCCTGGTCAAGACAATCTCCTGAACTCCAAACTGAATGTCAGAATGGGAAAGAAAGGTGATTTAAGCAATTTTGAGCGTGGCATGGTTGTTGGTGCCAGACGGGCCGGTCTGAGTATTTCACAATCTGCTCAGTTACTGGGATTTTCACGCACAACCATTTCTAGAGTTTACAAAGAATGGTGTGAAAAGGGAAAAACATCCAGTATGCGGCAGTCCTGTGGGCGAAAATGCCTTGTTGATGCTAGAGGTCAGAGGAGAATGGGCCGACTGATTCAAGCTGATAGAAGAGCAACTTTGACTGAAATAACCACTCGTTACAACCGAGGTATGCAGCAAAGCATTTGTGAAGCCACAACACGCACAACCTTGAGGCGGATGGGCTACAACAGCAGAAGACCCCACCGGGTACCACTCATCTCCACTACAAATAGGAAAAAGAGGCTACAATTTGCACGAGCTCACCAAAATTGGACAGTTGAAGACTGGAAAAATGTTGCCTGGTCTGATGAGTCTCGATTTCTGTTGAGACATTCAGATGGTAGAGTCAGAATTTGGCGTAAACAGAATGAGAACATGGATCCATCATGCCTTGTTACCACTGTGCAGGCTGGTGGTGGTGGTGTAATGGTGTGGGGGATGTTTTCTTGGCACACTTTAGGCCCCTTAGTGCCAATTGGGCATCGTTTAAATGCCACGGCCTACCTGAGCATTGTTTCTGACCATGTCCATCCCTTTATGACCACCATGTACCCATCCTCTGATGGCTACTTCCAGCAGAATAATGCACCATGTCACAAAGCTCGAATCATTTCAAATTGGTTTCTTGAACATGACAATGAGTTCACTGTACTAAAATGGCCCCCACAGTCACCAGATCTCAACCCAATAGAGCATCTTTGGGATGTGGTGGAACGGGAGCTTCGTGCCCTGGATGTGCATCCCACAAATCTCCATCAACTGCAAGATGCTATCCTATCAATATGGGCCAACATTTCTAAAGAATGCTTTTAGCACCTTGTTGAATCAATGCCACGTAGAATTAAGGCAGTTCTGAAGGCGAAAGGGGGTCAAAACACAGTATTAGTATGGTGTTCCTAATAATCCTTTAGGTGAGTGTATATTGCAGAAAAACTAAATAACGCAATGTAAGTTGTTTTCCAATATCGTGCAGCCCTTCATTAAAAAGTTAAAAAATATCAAATAGAAATTCAGGAATGATAAAAAACAAAAAAACACACGATATGAATGATTAATTTAAATTAGAAAATACTGAAATCATGAGATTTGAGGAGGGTTCAGTGTTATAAGACAAGAAAGCTAGACTAAAAAAGTGTTTTTAATTTAGATTTCTAATATTTCCTCCGGATGTTACATGTCGAGTCTGTTTTGCTTCTCATTTAGCTTATTCCTTGTTCAGTTTTCCCGCCATTGTCATTAATCCATTCCATCACCTGTTAATTAGTAATGTCTATCACCTGTGTCTTGTCAATTACCTCGTTTGCCCCTGTGTATTTAGTTCTCAGTTCTCCCTCAGTGTTGGTTGGTTCTCGTCTATGTATACTGGTGTTTTTGAGTGTTCCCTGTGAGTTTGTTTATTAAAAGTTCCTCTTCTCCTTCGCCTTCGTGAGTTTCATCTACACCAAGTTTGTAACAGAAGTGGCGTTTTCCCCTTTTCTTTGAGTTATTTTCCCGTTTCCCATGGCCCTTCCCGCTGTTCGCCTTCTCTGCCTGGAGCAGGGAGACCGTCCGCTGGAGATCCATACACGGGAATTCCTGGACCTTGCGTGGCAGACGCACTTCCCTGACCGCTCACTCTGTGGTTTTTACTATTCTGGCCTGAGTGTAATTGCAGTCATGGACGACTACACTTTATATCCTTCAATGGTGTGTACAGGGAAGAAGAGGCCAAGCGTCAGTGTGCAGAAGCTGCGCAGAAGCTCAGAGAAGAACGGCAGCGTTCAGTGTCACTGGAGCAGCAGCTGGAGAAAGCCAAACTGGACTCCAGTCATCGGAGCAGGACAGGTTCTGCATGCCCTCATATTGACTGAAACATCCATCTCAATCATAATTCATGTCACTAGAACCAGTTTAAGGTCCATAGAATATTTGATTAACTAGCAATCTCTTGTATTGCCTTGTATTGATGTAGGAAGCACTCTGAGTCTCCCTGAGAAACAGGACGGCTCGTCTCCCAGAAGCCTCTCTGAGGCCAGCCGTGATGCTCAACTCAGTGATCTCAAAGCACGGTACGGCTTCCATTCCTAAATGTTAAAATACTCACTAGTGTTCATTTCGTTAGCATGAAAATTTGCATGACTAAAGGTGCGGTCGTTCCATTGACTTTCAACCTGAATACCAGAAACATAAGCTCATGAGAAGTTTAGCATTTCAGTGCACTCCAGAGGTCAAGTTTGATGAGATGCGAATTCGTATCGTGTGTGACCAGTAGAAGATAAACCACGGCTTGACCTCATGGGTGAACTGAAAGAACACATTTTTGGAACACAGCTGGAGTTTAGTGTAGGGATGGGTAAATGAAGGCTCATAAAGCACTGAGGCTTTCCTCTGAGTGAGTCAAAGCTCTAGAGTGTTGAAAGCAGCGCCATCCTGTGGTTAATAAAAAATAAACCAGCCAAAAGAGTGTGGAAGAACATCCATCGAATGAAACAGCCACACTCCATAGATAGTTTCAATGTCATGTGCACAAATAAAAGCCTAACGCGTGCGTGCGTGTGTGAGTGAGTGTACAGGTATATGTTGTTTATGAGGACACAAATGTGTATAATGACATGGGTATTACAACGTAATACACTTCCTGTGTCCTCGTAAACCAAATGGCTTAAAAAACATACTAAACTGTTTTTTGAAAATGTAAAAAGGCCTGTAGTTTTGTGTGATGGGTAGGTTTAGGGGTAGGGTTAGTTTAAGGGGAGATAATATACAGTTTGTACAGTATAAAAACCATTACGTCTATGGAGAGTCCCCACAAAGATAGTGAACCAGACGTGTGTGTGAGTGTGTGTTGAATTTCTCCCTCTGATAAACTCATTTACCCATTTAAGTGTGGTAATAAATGCTAGTATGAAATAATATAATTTTAATATGATGTAATAGAAGAATAATGTAGACATACACCAATCAGACATAACATTATGACCACCTTCCTAATATTGTGTTGGTCCCTATTTTGCTGCCAAAACAGCCCTGACCCGTCGAGGCATGGACTCCACTAGACCCCTGAAGGTGTGCTGTGGTATCTGGCACCAAGATGTTTGCAGCAGATCCTTTAAGTCCTGTAAGTTGCGAGGTGGGGCCTCCATGGATTGGATCTGGGGAATTTGGAGGACAAGTCAACACCTCAAACTCGTTGTTGTGCTGCTCAAACCATTCCTGAACCATTTTTCCTTTGTGGCAGGGCGCATTATCCTGCTGAAAGAGGCCACAGCCACCAGGGAATACCGTTTCCATGAAAGGGTGTACTGTAGATGGTCTGCAACAATGCTTAGGTAGGTAGTACATGTCAAAGTAACATCCACATGGATGGCAGGACCCAAGGTTTCCAAGCAGAACATTGCCCAAAGCATGACACTGCCTCCGCTGGGTTGCCTTCTTCCCATAGTGCATCCTGGTGCCATGTGTTCCCCAGGTAAGCGACGCACACGCACCCGGCCATCCACGTGATGTAAAAGAAAACGTGATTCATCAGACCAGGCCACCTTCATCCATTGCTCCGTGGTCCAGTTCTGATGCTCACGTGCCCACTGTTGGCGCTTTCGGCGGTGGACAGGGGTCCGCATGGGTACCCTGTCAGGTCTGCGGCTATGCAGCCCCATACGCAACAAACCGCGATGCACTGCACTGTGTATTCTGACACTTTTCTATCAGAACCAGCATTAACTTCTTGAGCAATTTGAGCTACAGTAGCTCGTCTGTTTGATCAGACCACACGGGCCAGCCTTCGCTCCCCACGTGCATCAATGAGCCTTGGCCGCCCATGACCCTGTTGCCGGTTCACCACTGTTCCTTCCTTGGACCACTTTTAATAGATACTGACCACTGCAGACCGGGAACACCCCACAAGATCTGCAGTTTTGGAGATGCTCTGACCCAATCGTCTAGCCATCACAATTTGGCCCTTGTCAAACTCGTTAAAATCCTTACGCTTGCCCATTTTTCCTTTTACTAACACATCAACTTTGAGGACAAAATGTTCACTTGCTGTCTAATATATCCCACCCACTTACAGGTGCTGTCATGAAGAGATAATCTGCGTTATTCACTTCACCTGTCATAATGTTATGCCTGATCGGTGTATATGACTAATAGAGTATTTTGCCTGAAATAATTTGTATTCTTCATATTACTTGTATGACTCCTAAAACAAGATCTGGGGTTCGATCATACTGACACGCAAAGCAAATCGCTCACGTGATTGGACAGGAAGTAAGGCTTTGTTTGTGGTCGATCATGTGACTGTGAAACCAATACATGCCCAATACGGGGCTTCACTGGAGATTCTGCTGCATGCTCGATCCGTGCCTCGAAGCTTCAGTGTCATAAAGTTTCTTGTTTTAACAGTTTTCATAATGTAGAGAGTATGTTAATTTAAATGATAAATAGCCTATAATAAATCAGAAAATCAGATGAGGTAAAATAAACCATCTCTTGATTTGTGCTTATAAGAAAGTGTAATACTTCTGATGAAGTATAAAAATAGATTTCTCAAATGACAACAATTGTTCTGATTGTAATTCAAAAACTTCCCCCCACCATATGCTGGCATGATGTATCCCGATCTTTAAGCAAAAGGAACTGGCTGAGATATTCTGAATGATATCAATCCACAATCTGACCTGTAATGCTGTCTGAATCATAATCACACCGTGCTCATTCGTTCGTTGGCCAGAGGAGAACTGGCTCCCCGACTGAGCCTGGTTTCTCCCAAGGCTTTTTCTCCATTCTGTCACCTGATGGAGGTTTGGCTCATTGCCACTGTCGCCTCTGGCTTGCTTAGTTGGGGACACTTATTGTTCAGCAATATTACTGATTTGACTGTACTGACGCTGCTGTATGAGCTGAACTGAGCTGGACGATGACATCACTATTTTCTACAGAGCGGCTGTATAGCTGAATTAAACTCATTTCATAATTGATGGATTTTACACAGTTATTGAACTGAACTGAATCAACACTGAGCTGACTTCAGCTGAACAATGACACTTTTGTCTTTTAGAGCTGTTTTACTGCAGAAATGAATTCTGTTTGCATCATTGAATCATCATTTTCCTGTTATCACTGTAAAGCTGTATTGGATAAAGCGCTATAGAAATAAAGGAGACTTGACTTGACGTTTTCGTTGACTAAAATTAGACTAAAATGTCCTAAATATGATGCACTAAAAAGTGCATTTGAAACAGGACTAAGATTTTTTGTAATTTTTTTTTTTTTAGAGCTGTCAAAATTAACACTATTATCACTAAAAGATCTCTGTCTCAACTGTCACATACACATGCCCAGTATCTAGTACACAGAATTGCTCAATTTGATCACATATTTTGCCCTGATTGTGAGAGGAACTCTGCAGAATTCTGTGCAATAGGTGTAAATACAGTAAAATATGCTGCGCTGAGCTGGAAGTCTGTACACCAACAGTACACGTTTCCAAACTCTCCTGATTCAACTCATCAGCTCATTAGCTATAACGGATGGGTCAGTTGAGGGAGACGTGTGCTGTTGGTCTGCCTCCAGGGACAGAGCTGGGAAACACTGGCTTAGAGCATAACAGCTAATTTTTCCAAAACTAGCAACACTATTTGGGTATCAAGTTCATTCCAGACCAGTAACTAAATGCACACTGGTATCTTGTCCATGCAGGCTGGCGCTGCAGCTAGAAGAAAATGAAACCTTGAGAACGGCTCTGAGGAACACCTTGAAGGAAAAGAAAGAAGACTTGCAACTCTACAAGGACATGATGGCCCGAGCGAAACAGGGCTTCCAGCAGGCCCACGGAAAGCCTGAGCAGGGGACGTAGTGCGGACTGAAGAAGACTCTTTGATAGCAAACAGAGATCCCTCTAGGACAAAACTCAGTCTATATGTGTCCAAGTCTGCTGTTGACCACACACACACACATAATTACTTGTTTCATGGCACCCAAACTTCATCAAGACTACATCAATCCCACCGGCATTGTAAGATCACGAGAAATAACATAAATGACAGACGATTCATGTTTCAGAAACAGAGTGCAATGCTTTCTGTTGGAGAAGTTACGAATAGAATAGAGTAATAATGCGAACCTGTAAATAGTAGTTGGATGCTGTTTATACTTATAGCGACATAATATTTTCTATGGAAGCTTGTTTCTGCCACAGAATAAAAAATAAAAGTAATTGTAAAACAATCATCTCAAAATTCCTTTTTATCTTAAAATTCTGACTTTTTTTCTCGCAATTGTGAGTTTACAATTTTGACTTTTTCTCAGAATTGCGTGAAATAAAGTCGCAATTGCGAGTTATAAAGTCAAAATTGTGAGTTATAAAGTCAGAATTGTGAGTTATAAAGTCAAAATTGTGAGTTATAAAGTCAGAATTGTGAGTTATAAAGTCAGAATTGTGAATTATAAAGTTAGAATTGTGAGTTATAAAGTCAGAATTGTGAGTTATAAAGTCAGAATTGTGAGTTATAAAGTTAGAATTGTGAGATATAAAGTCAGAATTGCAAATTATAGTCAGAATTGTGAGATATAAAGTCAGAATTGTGAGTTATAAAGTTAGAATTGAGTTATAAAGTCAGAATTATGAGTTATAAAGTCAGAATTGAGTTATAAAGTCAAAATTGCTAATTATAGTCAGAATTGTGAGATATAAAGTCAGAATTGTGAATTATAAAGTTAGAATTGAGTTATAAAGTCAGAATTATGAGATATAAAGTCAGAATTGAGTTATAAAGTCAAAATTGCGAGTTATAAAGTCAGAATTACGAGTTATAAAGTCAGAATTGTGAGATATAAAGTCAAAATTGCGAGTTATAAAGTCAGAATTACGAGTTATAAAGTCAGAATTGTGAGTTATAAAGTCAGAATTGTGAGTTATAAAGTTAGAATTGTGAATTATAAAGTTAGAATTGAGTTATAAAGTCAGAATTATGAGATATAAAGTCAGAATTGAGTTATAAAGTCAAAATTGCGAGTTATAAAGTCAGAATTACGAGTTATAAAGTCAGAATTGTGAGATATAAAGTCAAAATTGCGAGTTATAAAGTCAGAATTACGAGTTATAAAGTCAGAATTGTGAGTTATAAAGTCAGAATTGTGAGTTATAAAGTTAGAATTGAGAGTTATAAAGTTAGAATTGAGTTATAAAGTCAGAATTGAGTTATAAAGTCAGAATTGTGAGTTATAAAGTTAGAATTGTGAGTTATAAAGTTAGAATTGAGTTATAAAGTCAGAATTGAGTTATAAAGTCAGAATTGTGAGTTATAAAGTTAGAATTGAGTTATAAAGTCAAAATTGCAAATTATAGTCAGAATTGTGAGATATAAAGTCAGAATTGTGAGTTATAAAGTCAGAATTGAGTTATAAAGTCAGAATTGTGAGATATGAAGTTAGAATTTTGAGTTATAAAGTCAGAATTGTGAGGTATAAAGTCAGAATTGAGTTATAAAGTTAGAATTGAGTTATAAAGTCAGAATTGTGTGATATAAAGTCAGAATTGAGTTATAAAGTCAGAACTGAGTTATAAAGTCAGAATTGTGAGTTATAAAGTTAGAATTAAGTTATAAAGTCAAAATTGCAAATTATAGTCAATTTTATTTAAAATAAATGCCTCTCTGATCTCATATGTGATGGGGAAAGTGAGATGAATGAGCTTGGAAAGTGTGAAAAGAGTGTCTAACAGTGTCTAAGCACTGCTTCTGTTATCAGACAGGTTTCTTTTGCAGGTTTGTCTGGCTCAATCAGACACTGGTGGGCGGAGTCAGTGTAAATATCATCTGCCAACAAGGTGTAAATAGGCACATTATCAAGGTAATCCAAGTTTTTCCTCTTGGCACTCTAAAGTGGAAACAAACTTCCCTGCCTTCTGTTCTGACGCACATTGCTCATTAATACTTGATTTGTGTGCCGTGGTGTGAAACCAAAATGAAAAGCAAAACCAAAATAAGCTGGGCAGAATGTGAACCCCCCTGCTGAAGCGAAATGTGTGCGATGACTTGACCTCTCTCTTACCGTGTCTCTCCTCTTGTTTACATTGACCGTATCAGCCTCGGCATTCATGCTGCCATGCTTGAGTTATTCTCTTTCCTGTGCGGCCGGAGGGGGTTTGAGGAGCTGCTCCACCACGCTTAATTTAAACCTGTGGCTGAAGCAGTGTGCTCCTCCTGAAACAGCGCACTATTTCATCTGACCACAACCCTCAGGGACACTGGCTGCTACCAGCGCAAGTATACCACACGACAAAAATACCATCCGGAAAAAACAAAATGCCTTGTTTACACTGAAGGAGTAGAAAGAACTTGTGTTTGAGAGGAGATTTCAGATAAGAGATGTTCCAGGAAAGAGTTGCAGTTGTAAAGGCTGGTACAGTTCACACCAAAAATCAACATTCGGTCATAATTTTCCTTGTGAAAAAGTACACTTTAGGACACTTTTTAAAAGAGCACTTATTATGGTAATGATACACATTATAAGAATACTTTATAAGACACTTAATTTCATGTTATTTGCAGTTGAAATGAAAATATATTAGTTTAAAATTATATTAAATGCAATTAGTGGGAATTAAAAGTGCTTTTTTGACCCTGTTAAGTAGGACATCAGTACATTTTTATATGTAATTTCATAATTACTTCAACTGTCTTTGAGATATGGTTAAAGTTACTGCTGAATGTACTGACAAGCATTTATGATAAACTAAAATATACTTTAAAGTTGTTTCTGTTAAAACATTTATGTTTTTAAATATTAGTGCTGTAAAATCAATTAATCGCATCTAACATACAAGTTTGTTTATGTAATATATGTGTGTATACACACACACACACACACACATCAGTCGTGTACGGTGGTGTTTTAAAATGAGGAGGCAAAATCTGTTTAATTTTCCTGGTTAAATAAACATTACATCAAAAAGAGAGACCAAATACAAAATCTAGTTTGTATTTTTACACTAACTGCAATGTTCTTCTATTTATTAAAGCCAAGTACAAACTTCATCAAGTTAGTATGTTTTTTTTTTTTTTTTTTTTTTTACACATTTTTACATTTATTCCAAAATAATATCTAAAGGCAGTAACAATTTAAACAATATACATTATTTGTGAACTAATGTTCAGCTTTTCTTTTTAATAGTCTAGTTATTTTCATCAGTCATCAAGCTTGTACACAGTCACAGACAGGGAGATGTACCTTTAATTTCCCCAAGCTGATCGCTCACTAAAACCCTCACAGTCATTATGTTTTCAGCCCATTTCAAGTTTGATTTTGACGTGACATAAACCGGTGATATCTAAGTGGCTGAGTTGTTTACTTACTTTTTAATTAGTCTTCTCATTAACGCCATCATTGTCTTCATTCAGGCGATTCCAGAGCGTACACGAAAACAAGAGGCGGGAAATCATATCCAATCATAGGGCGATGGAGCCATTGCCTCCTCTCACGTTTCTGGTTCTGGAATCTGATTGGCTGAGAGCCTTTTCCAGCCGTGAGATATTCCCCCAGTATCAGCATTGGAAGCGGTTCACCGTTTGTATCACTCCGCTCGCTGCGACTGTCATGGCGTTTGAGCAAATCCACCATATTTAAAAAAAAAAATACTATTGTTGTGTCACGAAATGTAGTTTTAAGAGTTTTTTAGGCAAGAATGTAGTTAGACCTCAAATATGTGATTCATATATAAACATAGCGCCTGTTTTAAAATCTGTTTTGACGCTTTCGCAGATGTGAGCTCCAGGCCGTCAGCGGCCGTTCAGCACTCATGTACCCGCAGAGAACAGCTTCACCTCGGACAGACCTTCGGGAATTTGCCACTGGCTCTTACTGTATGTAGATAGTGGTTAAACATGAGATATAATTCATTTAGGGTATATCAAACGGGCAATCTTTGGGTTAAGGGGAAAATTAAGTTTCATAACTTTATATTTAGGCTATATTTAACTTGAATCCTGTAGAGCGCTGCTTTTGAACGTTTGACTTAATTGTTTGGTTGTGTTTATTTTCTATTGTCTGTTATAATGGCTATTGTTTTTAATTTAAATGTTTAATAAAAATTATTTTATATAAATAATATGCCATATTTGGTATTGAGAAAGGGTCCACCGTTAGTGATCGTGAAATGGACTTCAGTGAAAGTTACATTATTAAACCATTAGATGGCAGTAAAGACTGTCTTTATGAGTGAGTCAGAACAAGTAAGTTGTTTTAGCGCTGTCATGGGACTAAATGGAAACTTGGACAAAGACAAAGATATGGCTTTTCTCAGTGGACATTCAAACTGATTTTTTTATAATGGATATAATATTATGGACTTCGACCTGAAGAATGAATGCTATATCAGATGCAGGTAATACTCATTTAGTCGATCTCTCTCATAATAATACTCTACACAATAATCTTCAATGAAGCGACTCAACGTTCCTTCGTTACTAGTTCTAAAGAGACGTTTTAGAATTAGTAACGGAGGCTTGGGCTCGAGTGTCAAACTGTCAACTTGAGATGTGAATCCGTGGCGGAAAGAAGTAGTTCTGCACAAAAGAGGGGTTTTAAAGACACATATACACACACACACACACACACACACACACACACACACACACACACACACACAGTATTATATAAACACAAACGTGTATGTGATTAATCGATTTGATAGCACTATTAATTATATTAGTATTTACACATTTGTAATAATACAATTGCAATTTAGTACACTTCAAATAGATCTTATATCTTTTAAATATAAATAACACACTACAATTAAAATTATGATCAAGTATTTAACAGTGGTATATACATAGCAGTATAATATCACTGCATTCTAAGAATGCTCGTTTTGTAAAAGGACTTGAGTACACATTCATCTTCCCCTTGTTTTGTGTTTATGATTGAGGTCTTGAGTATTAAATCAATGGATGCTCTGATCATCACATTCAAGAAGATAGACTTGCTATTGATGTCACAGTTTCTATTAGAAAAAGTAATGAAGTGGATTTGTTTGCCAATATATGGTGTTCTAATAAAGGTCAAAGCTGTTTCACTTTGCCTAACTTTGACTAACTAAAGTTAATAAATAATACAATTTCACATCAAATTATGATAAGCAGCAACTTGTGTAAAAAGACGATGAATCTTCCAGTGGTTTGCGAATGTTCTGTGCTTCAATTGAAGTTCAAATGGTCATTGAAATCTTGCTGATTTGTTTTTAATCATTGGAAATACTAAAACTTTTTTTCAGAATTAAAGGAATAACAGATTTTCATTATGGTCTCATTATTAGTGGTGCTTGTGAAGTAAAGCATCACTGTTCTCTTGCATACTTATTCTTCTTCTGGACAAAACTTTGGCGCGTAACTCGTCCCGCACCGTTTGTCATAGACCCATTAAGGAGGTGTCAAATCGACCGGCTAATTGAGGAGAGGTGTGCTATGACTTTTCTAAGCAATCGGACCTACAATGTTCGCACAGCAGACGAAAAAGTGTTCATGAATTTGAATCTCAACTGTTACGTTCACACACACACACACACACCCTTTCTCTCTCTCTCTCTCTCTCTCTCTCTCTCTCTCTCTCTCTCTCTCTCTCTCTCTCTCACTCATTTGACTTATCAAGCAGCCAATAGGAAATTACCTAAAATCACACCCTAGCAACCACTAACAGCACCCTAACAACCACTCCATAGACTTCCAATAAAAAAAAAAGGAGAGATGGGATATGTATGAATCATACCATCATAGAGACACATGAGTTTGGCTCTTTTGATTTGGCCAGACATCCAGTCTATTAGTTTAACCCTGCTAACTGTCTAGACACGCCCCTAGCAACTACTGTCGAGCACCCTAGCAACCCAAACCCAAAGAGGGATATCTTCTAATCTGAATGTCATAGAGGCATTGGGGTTGGTTTATATCATTCATACTGGCAAGCAGCCTTTGGAGTATCATCATTGGCAGCTGCCAAGCCACTCCCTAGCAACCAAACAGAGTACCCTACCAACCGTTTAACAGGACCTTTATCTCTGCATCAGAACACTGTATAGAGATGGGGGTTGGCTCTTTTGACTCATGCTCGCAAACAGGACTTCCAACATGCTACATAGCAAAATCATGTTAGCATCGCCTAGCTATGTGTTAAAACATGTTAAAACTCCATCAAAACTCCATAACCATCTGACAACTAGCAGCTGCATAGCAACACCCTATTAACTACCCAGAACACCCAAGCAACTGCCTAGCAATGCCCTAGCAACCACCCATGCCACGCTAGCAACCGTCCAGAACACCCTAGCAACTCCCTAGCAACCACTCAGAACATCCTAGCAACCGCATAGAAACACCCAAGCAACCGAGTTTTGCCACGTCAAGCACCACTTATGTTTTCTTCAGGAAATGTACGTCTAGTATCATATTATCAACCTTATTTTTCACCCAAAATCGGGTGCAGCCATTTGTAAATTAAATGTACTTCGTGTTATTTTAACAGTACAAAACAGCTTGTTATGCTGCTTGATATAAATCGGAAGTCTCGCACATTCACAGAAAATAGCTTACTTCTGCATAGCAAAATAAGCTGGATACTTCATACTATTTGATATTATAAATAAATAATAAGATACTAAATGCTGAGACAATTTTAGATGGCAAATTATTTCAGCGTACATTCTTTCGATGTTACAGACAATTTCAAAACACTTTGTACAAAACGTAAGAACCAGTGAAGAGGCATTAGAAAAACCATCACTTTGAATTATGTGGCTTTAACCCAGACAGATTGGCATTGTTTTGCAGGACCGCATAGCCCTGAAAGGTTGATACTTATTCCCGAATCCCCAGCAATAACCCAGCGAGCCAAACGCATACCTGTGTCAACAGCGTGTACGTAAACAGACTCACCTATTTGTCATTCCATCTTTGAATGGGCCCTTTCTCTGGGCTGCTCCTCCGAGGTATTCCCTCGTTCCGGACCAGTGCTTCCTCCACACCATTGACTACATCCAGGAACTCGGGTAAATAAGTCCCGCTGTGCAGGCAGAGGTTAAAGTGGACTGTGCCAGTTTTGACGGCCTTGTGAAAGAGGTGAGAGCAAATCACGGCCGTGTGAATACACGCATTCATTTTGCGCCATGATCATGAAAGACATTAAACGTGCACGTTGGTTTACTTCAGGTCGTATTTCTGTAATCACAGAGTGTGAGTAACCGGTAATCATTAATGAAATAGCTTGTAATTAAAAAAGATTAAATGTAGTGCACATTACTAAATTATAGCCACTTGTACAGTGTGAGAAAAACAAAACGAAACAAAAAACGTATAGCCTTATGGCCTATAGCACTAGTTGTTCTGCAGAATGAAGCTTATTGTAATATGTGGCAATAACTGTGCATTTTAAAGTCATTAAAAATCTTTTTTTTTTTTTTCTTTTTTCTTTTAAATGGGACAGTTTATTGAACCTTTAGACAAAATGTAAAAATGTTTGCATATGTGTTTCAAAATGCTTGCATCATGCATATAATCATTAATGCATCAGGCTTTTATGGCTTATATACTATGACATGTAAAATCACCTCAGTTTTAGCTGAGCAAAAATATGCAATTTGTTGCAGATGCTTATATGACCAAAAAGTGAGATGAAATTATGATGCTTGTAATGTAAATCAATGAGATCTTTATAACAGATAAAGGTAACACTTTATTTTAAGGTGACATATATTGTTACACGTTTCTACATGTACTTACTATAGTAATAACAGTAAATTATGCATAATTACAAGTAACTAACCCTAAACCAAACTAACCCTAACCGTAACTCTATAGTAAGTACATGTAGTTAATTAATATTACTCAGCACTTACTTGAGTAAGTACAACGTAATTGCATCACCTTAAAATAAAGTGTAAGGGTTAATGACCTAACTGTGAGGTATAAGTATGGAGATCAGATGCTTTCTTCCTGTATTAATTTTACCCAAAACATAGCAAATATCACTTTTCATTTGAATTGGTGTTGTAATCATTGTTTGAACCACAAGATGGCAGTGCATGTCAAACTGGAGCTGGAGAAACGCCTGAACTGACTTTCCAGCCTCTCACAGGATCCCGTAATTAAGACTCAAATAAACGATGTGGCGCATGAAGACAGACTATAGGCAAGAGCTTGCATAAATTACATCCCTCCACGTGTACATCAGTCTGGCTGTCATTATGCATTAAGTCATGAGTGAATTTGCATGAGATTATTAGGGGGAAAAAAACATGTAATACATGTTACAGCCAAACTGTTTAACAGTACACAGTAATAGCAGAAATGTTATTTTCCTGACCCAAAATCCTCTGAAAGTAGCAGAGTAAAGTGGTGGCGTATAGCGTTTGAGGATTGGAGCCGCAGCACGTCTCTCAGCGCTACGGTTTGGCAGAGGCTTTTATGAGAGGCCTTCTGGGTGGCAGCTCATGCACCGCTTTAACGCAGATACGCCGTTTTTCCACAATCCCACGGGTGTAGCTCTTTCTTTTAGCTTAATTACTTCTAATGAAACCATTGAAAAAAAGGGTCAGTTCCTATTACTAGGCCATTTAAAAGAACTGTGGGGAGTTCCTATTTTTGGATGAGCGAAGGATCTTGAGTCATGGTCTGTATATGTCTGTCCTCTCAAAACTCGTATCCATCACTCTCACACGGTTATTCCATGACACACTTATCTCAAGATTGCACTCTGTGCTTCCAGCGACTATGAGTCTGAACTTGGCTTGAGACGACGATTGTAAAATAAAAGCTGGATTGGATCTATCAGAGAGAATAACTGCTAATACCGCACTGTTCATTGGTCAGTAATCCAAAGCATGGAAATGAATTACAGTTATCGAGCACCATCTGGATTTTCTAAGTCTGTACCATCACAAGTGCATCATGGTACAGGTGTAGCAGGTGGTAAATCAGTGACGTTCAGTTTTCTTCATCGGCCAAGGCTAGTCAGGCATTGCTGCCTTGGAGTTAACCAGTTTTTTGTAATCAATTTCGTGAGGCATAAATGCCATGACTAATCACTAACAAGCTTCAAAAGTATTGCTGCGTCCCTATTCGCCTACTTATACCAAGCCCTAAAAGTACTCTTTTTGAGAGATAACGTCATACTTGCGTCTGTGAATTCTGTCACTGTTAACCGGCCTGTCAATCATCCTCTTACAGGTCACATTCTCACATACACACTCCACATTTCATTTAACTCTTTTGCATTGCAACCTTAGACTGTATGGATGGCATGTCTCCACTTCCTTCCACTCTAGAAAAATGAAGCCAAAATGTGCTAGAAATGGCCGTTGACATCTTGCGCCGATGACATCCTTTGGAGCCAGAGTCTGCTCAGTAGTGATCGTGAGGCGGAGCCGCGGTATCAAGGCCCCGCCCACACTCCCCCTCCAGCAGACTCAATCGCAAACACAGCTGTCAATCATGACATCACACCTCGTTTATATAGCCACAACTAACTAAAACCAAACTTATTGGAAAAACGAACACTTGAACATTCATTAGTGTGATAAGAACACTACCTAAAATGACAGAAACCATCTTTGGGAAAAAATTATTTGAAATGTAATTAGATTTTTTTAGTTTGGCTCATGTCAATTCGATTACATGGAGAGGGCGGGATTTATGACCCATATACTGCATCCAGCCACCAGGGGGGAGATCGAAACGTTTTGGCTTCACTTTTCAGGACGTGTGCGACAAATTGATTGCAACCCTCCCAGCAAGCAAGTTTGCGTTTAAAAGACATCTAATAGGCGTCCAAACAGGCTAGCTAAAACAAGGCAAAATTTGGGCTGTCAGTGAAAATTTAATAGATGTCTAACCCTAGCCCAAGAATAGACTAGTCATAATTTTCAAAGAAATGAAGCCAAACACCCTGTAATCACAGCTGACTTTGCTTACATGATGGAATATCATACATCTCGCAAGTTATTTTGGCAAAAACGACATGTAACCAAACTCAAGGTTATTTTGGCTAGAAGTGGGTTACACATAACCAGACTATATCAGTTCTATAGTTAACGGAGACGGTGAAATGACGGCTATTGCTTGCTGAGGGCTCAATGAAAAAAACGTGCCTGCGGCAAAATTTCGCCAAATTGATATTATGTTGTTTTTTGCACTAAAAGCATGTTCAGTTTTATCTGAAACAGATGAACGTGAATCTGGCAGTGTTTTATTAGGTTGGATGTTGTACGTATCGTGGCAGTTCAGAAATGAACCTGTCGCTAAAAGGTTAATGCTCTATCATGTTGGAAAATAACGTAGCATTTACACTAAACCTAATCGATAGTGTTAACAAAAGGAAATGTAAGATAAATACACATTACTGGTGCAACCGTGCCATTTTAGCCTAGTTTTATCGTGACTCTTTTGGTGTCTCATGGGACTCGTCTTCAAATCACAAGAGTACTAGGTGAGATACTGAGCAAGTTTGCTACAGCAGAAAAGACACACATATGAAGGTGATTATGTGATGCAAACCTCAAAACATAATAGTTTACAAATTATGTACTATGGTAAAAGTGATTACATAGTATTGTGCAAGGAATCATGTGAAAATAAGTCTTTATTTATCAATAATCTGCCCCTTTAATCATAATTTGTGTGAAAAGGAATAAAAGTTGATGCTGTTTTTCTGCTTCTAGTGTTCATTTCAGCTGGAAACTGCAATGATTTGTATGTATTGGTACATGTTTTTTATTTTATTTCTATGATCTACATATATGCATTTTAAGATGTTCTGAAGGCCAAAAAATTAGATAACAATAGTTTGAAAACCATGTCAGTGGGCAGATATGACTGATATAGTTTTTCCATTTTCGTCAGTGAAGAAAGTAAACATATGGTTAACTGATATTTATATGTTTTATGAATCATTTTCGTAGACACATTAATTTACTGAAGGCTACCAGGAAAGCTAGGTAACTAAGTTTATTAAATGAATTCACAATATGCACACATTCATTACTAATCTTATGCCCAATACAGGCTGAAAAAAGCTGAGCTTTTTTTATTTACTGAAGGCTACAAATGGAATTATATTAATTTACAATATGTAGCCTACGCATTCATTAGGATATGCCTAATCTGATGAAAACGGCTTTGTTAATATTTCTTGTTTGTTAATTACATTATGAATCACATTAGGCCTATTTTCAATTCAAAATGGCGAAATTAGACAAAATTGTATTAATGTGCCTTAATATTTTTGTAATTTCTGACTTAAAGAACCAGCTGTCAAATATGAAATGTTTAGTTTAGCTATTTACATATCTCGCACTTGACGTGGAGTCGCGCTGCTAAAATTCGGGCTCAGCCTCATCAGCTTCTGTGTGAACATAAAGCCCGCCTACTCTGATTTGATTGGTTTTCTCAAATATTTTGACATTGACGAGCGGTGACAGACCAATAAGGCTCAGATGAACGCACACACCTCTGCTTCTGACGTGCGCTCTGCTCGCCGCCGCTGCGGATGGAAGAACACGCTGATTAACGCAGACTAAAAGACGGGACGAAGCCGAAGCCTCCTGCCAGTTTCATATGTTTTAAAGGTTAATCACATATTTTTTAGGGGGGCTGGGCAGAATGTCTGAAGCCCCCCTAAAAAGGGCCTAGTGACGCCCATGCTTGTGGCAACACTGAGAATGAAACACATGCTTGCTTTGCAACAAGAATTGCGTTGCGAAACGGTTTGGATTAGAACAATGTACAGAATTGAGTTTCCATAGCTTTCACTTGCTTGCAGTCTGTTTTGAGTCTAAGAAATGTGTTTGACCGATGCCTGCTGGACATGACCTTAAACAGGCATTCTTCCTTAAGATTGACTGCTTGTTCAGACCACAGAAAACAAGTGTGTCCCAGTTTAAAAGCAGCTGCATTATGTGGTGCAGAATCACATGCTCAGATGTAATATCAGACTGAGATAGAATCGGTAATTCTCGGTAAATCAGCACGACATTCACATCTAATTCCTTTCCCCCTGCGCCCCTCTTTTCATAACAGAAGTGTAGGTTGGGTTATTAGTACCCATCACCTAATCCCCAAATCTTAACATTAGCATGACATTTGGCTGTTTATTCATTATCTTCTCTTGCACAGCTCTCAAAGGGAGTGGAGGAAACCTCGTCAGTCAAGCTGTGGAGATGTATAGGCTGTATTCTCACCACATCCTCTCACGGTCTGAGAAGATCACAGCACAGAAATGTCAGATCCCTTGAAAGAAGGATGGAAAATCCAAAAGTAAAGAACAGATTTGAATAACATATTCTCTAACTTATCAATACTTTTGAGTGAGTAGATGGAGCTATAGTAGTGTCAATCAGATGCGGAGGGAATTTTTATCTTGTGTTGGTACTTATTAATACTTGATGTTAGCATATTACTATGTGGTTGCTTACTGGCCAAGTTACCTCTTTACCCATGCACCATTGATGAGATTTTCCATTAATTATGACACAACGCTTCCCTGCCATTAACAAGTTTTTTCATCAGTCCATGTTTTCACTGTTATATGGTAGGGGGCGCTGTTACACATCTTCTGAAATAGTGCAGCATCTCCGAATTCAAAAACAAGCGAAGAAGAAGATCTGCATAAACCAGGGCTGAATCCGAAATCGCCCCCTATACCCTCAAATAGGGCATTATTTGAGGGGACAGCCATTTGTAGTGGTGTCCGAAACCATAGTGGACATTATTGAGTGCACTCATTCAATCCCACATTGCACCGCAATAACGAGTGTACAGCTGATGTACACTCAGCGGCTGTCCGACTTCACGCACTCGTTTTCATTCACTCCTTCAAGTGAACTATATTAGTGGACTAACGTAGGGAATAGTGAATGAGGGTTTAGGGTGCGATTTCAGATTCAGCCCAGAAGGAGCCGATAGAAGCATTGCACATGTAATCTAATGTGATCATTAAATGTTGAATGTGACTGTGAAACTTTGGGGGTGTTGATGGACTTGAACTACTCCATCTGTGGACAAAAACACGATTTTCTCAGCTTTTTGCTCAAAACGTTGCTTTTTAACAAGACTTACCCGCATTCAAGTGTTGATAAAACAAAGAATGTATGAAGTTAGAATAAAATGTTTTTTGTTGTTTGTTTAAAAGCAGAGGCTCTGTTCTTTCTTTTGATATATTGACTGTTTACATACTCATACAACAAAATATTCTAGGGGCGTTGAAAGTTTGTTTTGTGAATATGATAAAAAATGCTGGTGCTGACTGGCAACTTAAAAATAAAACACTGGTGAGGAAAGAGTTAAAAGAGCAAGGAAGACAGAAAAGTAATATCACTTCACTCCTCAAGAAGACACAGTTCGCAGGAATCATTTATCTCCATAGCACAAACAGGATGGGTTATATGCCGAAGTTTAACACTCGTGGCCCCAAATACAATATTCATTGTGATGTTTGCCTTAATGTTTGACAGACAGCTAGTCAAAATTATAAAAAAAATAATTATACCTGATACCTAATTTTTCAACTCATCTCAGTTAAGTATTTAGACACAACTGTACGTAAGCCATGATACGTTTAGCCCCTCAAAACAAAGCTCTATTTGTTGAAGTATCCCAGTACAGCAATACTGGTTGAACCAATGGCACAACCCATTCTTAAATCCAAGGTATCCTGTTCTACATCCTATACCACATGTCCAAAAGCTCTATGCCTCATATGTTCACTGATGCAGCTGGTAAGTCCACTGCTTTCAGTGAGAAACATTTAATGTCATACTGACCCAAAGGGCATGAGAATTTGATTGTAATGCAATATGTTGGAGTATCATTTTAAATTTGACCAGCAACAGTCATTTTATTTAAATTACTCCATTAGTTCCCAAAATATTTCTGCCGGGCCTCCCTTTTGTAGAGAAAAATATTTTCAATGCCCCCCACTGTCACGCGGGGTTGCAATGAAGGATGAGAGAGAGGATCTAAGTGCAGCAGTAAAAGGTTTATTTAACAAAAGAACTAGGAAAAAAAACACTCGAAAATAAAACCGGATAAACGCAACAATAATAGACAATTTGGGGTGTGGGTGCCCTGGAGGCAGACGAGGGCGTGGCTTACTGGAACAGAAAGCCTCCAGGGGACCAGGGCGGCACCAGCAGTTCAGGGGCCCAGGCAGGCGCCGGCAGTTCAGGGGACCAGGGTGGCACCAGCAGTTCAGGGGCCAAGGGCGACGCCAGCAGTTCAGGGGCCCAGGGCGGTTCGGCTACTATGGCCGAGAACATATAGCACCCCCCCCCAAAATATTCTTGGGAGGAACTATGGGGTTGTAAACTGGTGTGGGCTCTTGGGCTGGAAAGGACTCTGGAATGGGCTCTTGGGCTGTAGCAGACTTTGGAGTGGGCATATTGGCTGGAGCGGATTCACAGACTGGAGTCCTCTCTGGACAAGGACTGGAGCCATCTCTGGACTCTTGATAGGGACTGGGGCCATTTTTTGGACTCTGGACAGGGACTGGAGCCATCTCTGGAATCTGGACAGGGACTGGAGCCATCTCTGGACTCTGGACAGGGACTGGAGCCATCTCTGGACTCTGGACAGGGACTGGAGCCATCACTGGACTCTGGTCAGGGGATGGAGCCATCTCTGGACTCTGGACAGGGACTGGAGCCATCTCTGGACTCTGGACAGGGACTGGAGCCATCTCTGGAATCTGGATAGGGACTGGTATTGGTTCTGACCAAAAGTCGATTAGCCAGTGGTTCTCCACTGGTTCTGGAGAGGACTGATTTCCAGGTGCGGTCATCTTGGCTGAAGACTCAGGCGTGGCGGCCATGATGGGACAAGCCTCTAGAACTAGAATAAAAATTAAAAAAAAACACTATTGACTATAAAACTGGAACAGAACAACCAGATAAGGAGAAGCTAATTAGACACACCTGAACTGAGGACACTAATCAATCTGTTGCTATAAAAACAAACAGAGAGAGAACGGAGGAGAACTGAACTAATTAACAGACACAGGTGACAGGGATGCTATCAAACAAACACATGGGCAATAGAACACAATGAAAACTAATCTAAAACTCAGACATTAACTGAACAGAGAAACAGATCAAAAACAAACTCAAAACAAGACTAAACAAGCAAACTCAAAACGTGACACCCACAGGCACCCACATAAAGACGCTCTCAGACAAGACCTTGCTTGCAAAATCATAGGGTTTATTCGAAAACATTGTAATTAATACAGTACAACTTCAATCAGCTGTTCGTGAGGTGAAGTCTGTCTTGTTCGGCTTCATACTGTCAGAAGCTAATATTCTGAGGCACACTGTGGCCGCATCCAGTGTAGACAGCATCACTGATTATAATGGGTTATGTTATAATGGGTTATGTTATAATGGGTATATGTCTTTTGTCGCGTTGCTCGTGTCCGGTGTAGACACAGTGTATTAGTAGTTGTGATGTTTGAAGTAGATTCACCATCTGCCTTACGTTTACCTGACACTGGCAGTCCTTTCCCAGACAGCAACATAGTGTTGGCCAGATCCGGCCCACATCTGGTACCGGTGGAATCCACGTGTGCCAGATGTGGCCCGGATCTGGGCCGACACTATGTTGCTGTCTGGGTTCACAAACTTGTCCATGCTTAGTGCAAAACCATTTGTCATTCATTTATATTTTTACCTGGCTCTCTGCAATACTCAGTTCTGATTCTTCAGTCGCGGCATCTAGGGCTCTGTTATTGCACGACAACAACAGCTACAACTGATAACAGACCACTCAAGCGGGTACTGCGAGTCATCTTGAGGTAATATAATGCTTAATTAATATTTTGTGTTCAGTTATTCAAGTAGCTGCTTAAAAAGTGTGATAATTTCGCATATCACCCTGAAGATGTTTCTTTCTGCTGAATGTACACTGTCCCTTAGCCTTGCCGCACCCCCTTTTAATGACTATTATGTAGATATTTTTGATAATCTAACCCAACCCCTTTCTCTCAAACTAACTTCTCAACAACATAAAACAGTACGCATGCAGATAAACCGCTGAGTTTGGCTGGCCAATGGCAGATGGAGAGAAACCTGTTTGAAAATAATCATTATTTGCTGAAATTAGTGGTGTAGAAATTTTATACAGTACGTCATCTTTAAATGCATATATTTATAGCACTTTTTACAATGCATATTTTTTTAAAGCAGCTTTTCAGAAATTCATGATAATGTCAAATTGTCCACATTTATCATTTTAGAGCTGGGTGCGGTGTTATTTTATTGAGACACTATTATAGTTTTTAATAATATTTTGACACTTTGTTTTTATTTTAGTTAAAGGTTTAGTGATTTTGTTGTGTTTTTGTCTTTTTAAAAAAAAAAAAAAAATGTCTATTGTTTTTATAAATTTTTATTTCAGTTTTGTTTTTTAGTTATTTCAGTACATCAAGTTAAACCAAATGAAAATAAGAAATGCTGCCTTGGCAACTAGCTAGAAATTTATTTCAGTAAACATTTATTTAATTTCAAACAACATTTTTTATGGTTTTACTTTTAGATTGAGTTTCAATTAACTATAATAACCCACTGTATATTTTACATATGATGATCATGTAAATAATCAAGCAGTTGAGATTTGCTAAATAGTATTTATTGCTTTATGTGAGTGTATGTGGCTAAAGCTGGATATATAGCAGTTGGCAGATATGGAAATACGTAGGTTTTAAAGGTATCAAATCTGTATTTTGTGTACACTGTTTGCTGACAGTGTACACAACTGACAACTGATGACTGACAACTGCTACCCCTCTTAGTCACACCAGCCATGAGTTCAGAAATATACGGGGGGCAAGACCATAGAGTGCTTTCAATGTGAGGAGTATCTTGTACTGAATACGAAAGCGATCGGGCAGCCAATGGAGTCTGCGTAGAAAAGGAGTAATGTGGGAAGATTTCTTTGTATATGTGAGAACCCGTAGTTCTGAATATATTGAATCTTATTTATTGATGTATTGGGTGAGCCATATAAAAGAGAATTACAGTAGTCAAGCTGTGAAGTGATCAAAGCATGAACTAGGGTCTCAGCATCGCTGACATTTAAAAACGGACACAAGCGAGCAATATTACAGAGGTGAAAGAAGGCAGACTTAGTGAGTGAGGAAATGTGAGGAAGGAAAGAGAAAGAAGAATCAAAGATTATGCCAAGGTTTTTAACAGTGGGGGATGGTGGAACAAAGACTCCAGCAATGTTAACATTGTCAAAACAGAAACGGGATGTAATTTGAGGTGAACCAACAAGAAGTACACAGCTGTTCAAAAGTTTGGGGTTTTAAAACATTAAAAGTTTTTTTAATGTTTTAAAAACAATTATCTTCTGCTCACCAAGGCTGCATTTATTTGATTAAAAATAGAAAACAAACAGTAATATTGTGAAATATTATTACAATTTAAAATAACCATTTTTTATTTGAATATATTTTAAAATATAATTTATTTCTGTGATCAAAGCTGAATTTTCAGCATCATTACTCCAGTCTTCAGTGTCACATGATCCTTCAGAAATCATTCTAACATGCTGATTTGATGATCAAGAAACATTTATGATTATCATGAAAAACCATTTTTTCAGGATTCTTTGATGAATAGAAAGTTTAAAAGAACAGGATTTATTTGAAATAGAATATTTTGTACCATTATAAATGTATTTACTGTCACTTTTGATCAGTTTAATCACCTTGCTGAATAAAAGTATTAATTTCTTTGATTTCTCCACCCCCCCCCCCCCCCCCCAAAAAAAATCTTACTGACCCCAAACTTTTGAACGGTAGTGTATAATGTTACAAAAGCTTTCTATTTCAGATAAATGCTGTTCTTTTGAACTTTCTATTAATCAAAGAATCCTGTTTTCAACATGGATAATAATGATAATAAATGTTTCTTGGGCAGAAAATCATCATATTAGAATGATTTCAGAAGATCATATAGAGATGTAATGGCTGTCAGACTGGTAGGAAGTGAACCAGGATAAGACAGTTCCAGAAATACCACGAGCAGAGAGTTGTGAGATGAGAATACTGTGAGAGATTGTGTCAAATGCAGTGGAAAGGTCTAAAAGAATTAAATGCAGAGTCAATGGCCATAAGGAGATCACTGACAATCCTAAGAAGTGCCGTCTCAATGCTGTGAGGGTGCGAAAGCCGGACTGGAAACATTCATAGAGGTTAGGAGATGATAGATACGTTTGAAGTTGAGCAGCGACCACTTTCTCAAGCAGCTTCGAAAGAAACAGAAGATTTGAGGTCTGTAGTTGGCACAGGGGTGACAGCAGCCATTTTTAATCCCAGAGGAACAGCACCAGTACTAAGTAGTTGGGAAATGAGAAGTGAAATAGGCGATGAAATAACAGGTGCACAGTTTTTAAGTAAAGCAATAGGAGCGGGATCAAGATGACAGGGAGACACATTTGATTTGTTGATTAGCTCAGAGATATAAGCAGGGGTTGGGGGGGTGTCAAAATCAGTGAAAGTACCAGGTGCAGGAGCAGAGGAGTCATGTGAGGAAAGAGATCATAGGTGGGAAAAGATAGGCTACTGATTTTATTTTGAAAGAAGTGCAGGAATGACTCACAGAAGTCTGCTGAGTTACTCATGACTGGTGCAGGAGGGTTGGTGAGTTTACTGACTAGAGAAAGCAGTGTTTTAGGTCGAGAGGATGCATTTGCTGATAAGGTTGGAGTAATAACTAGAGCGTGCAGTATTTAGAGCAGATTTGTAACTTGTAATTTGTAAGCAGTAATGGAAGGCTGCGCAGCTCAGGGTCTGTGGAGGAGCCATCATCTTTCGTGGTACATAAACTGCCTGGAGATGATGCCGGTCTTCATGGCATTGAAGCATGAGGACCTGAGGGGCCATCATGTGCTTGTCTGCACAGACAGTACGTCGGTGGTCTCTTACATAAATCATCAAGGGGGTCTGCGTTCGCGTCCGCTATACAAACTGGCACACCAGATCCTCTTATGGTCCCAGGGCAAAGTGCTCTCCCTGAGGGCAGTGTACATCCTGGGGAGCCAGAATATAGAAGCAGACGCCCTGTCGAGGCAGGGGCTGAGGCCAGGGGAATGGAGACTTCACACCGAGGAGGTGAAGCGTATATGGGAGGTTTACGGCCAAGCGGAAGTGGATCTGTTTGCATCTCAGAATACGACGCACTGTCCACTTTGGTTCTCCCTCACGCATCCAGCCCCTCTCGGACTGGATGCTAAGGTACAGACATGGCCGAGGCTACGTCTGTATGCATTTCCCCCTGTTGCTCTGCTTCCAGAGGTTCTGGAGAAGTTCCACCGGGAAGGGATAAGTCTACTGCTGATAGTGCCTTACTGGCCGAGCCGGGTTTGGTTCTCGGACCTAGTGTCCCTCCTCGACGGCTCTTCCCTGGAGATTCCGGTCAGGAGGGACCTTCTATCTCAGGCAGGGGGCATGATCTTTCACCCCCGCCCAGAAATATGGAACCTGTGGGTGTGGCCTCTGAGGGGGCCCAGCTCATAGATTCGGGTCTCTCAACCGAGGTTGTGGAGACCATACTTCACTCCAGAGCTCCAGCCACGAGGAAACTTTATGCATTAAAGTGGAGAGTTTTCACTGTTTGGTGCAACACACGACATGTGGATCCAGTTAACTGCCCAGCTGGTCCAGTACTAGAGCTCCTTCAAGATCGCTTTTCTGCAGGGCTATCCCCTTCTACACTAAAGGTGTACATGGCGGCCATAACTGCTTACCATGTTCCCTTAGATGGTGTTTCTGTGGGGAGGAACCCGCTGATCACTCGTTTCCTTCATGGTACTTTGAGGCTGAGGCCTGCAACTCGGACCAGGGTTCCTGTGTGGGACCTGGCTATTGCGCTAGAGGGTTTATCTTTGGCTCCCTTCGAGCCAATTGAGTCGTTTTTCAGAGAAATTTTTGACACTTAAGACAGTTTTCCTTCTGTCTATACCGTCTCTTAAAAGAGTAGGAGATCTTCAGACCCTGTTGGTATCACCCACGTGTCTTGAGTTTGCACCGGGGATGGTCGAAGCATTTCTGTACCCTAAACCGGGCTATGTCCCGAAGGTGCCGACCAATGTATCGAGGCCTGTTGTCTTACAAGCCTTCTGTCCTCCTCCTTTCATGACATCGGACTAGGAAAAGCTGAATCTCATTTGTCCAGTTAGAGCACTGGATACTTATGTCCACAGAGCTGCCCTGTGGAGGAAATCAGATCAGCTGTTTGTCTGTTTTGGATCGCCCAAAAAGGGGTTTCCAGCAACAAAACAAACTATTAGCAAGTGGATAGTTGAGGCCATCTCTCTTGCATATGAGGTCTCAAGCCAGCCATCACCATTGACTGTCAGAGCTCATTCTATGAGGAGTATGGCGGCCTCTAAGGCGTTACTTTCGGGTGTGTCCCTTCAAGAAGTTTGTGATGTGGCGGGTTGGTCCTCTCCGCTCACATTTGTAAGATTTTACCGTTTGGACCTGGATGCTGCTCCAGGTTCACAGGTGCTCATGTCTTGATTGTACCAACAGTTTCACATAGACAGGCACTTGTAAGTACGGCGTTTGGGTATGGAACTATGGTTACAGTCGTAACCTGAGACGTTTTCCTGTAAAGCCGTTCAAGGCGACTTTCCTGTTTAATGGGTTATTTTTATTTGTTTTCCTGATAAAGCATATTTATGAGCTCTTTAATTCATAACATTTAATTAAAAATAACAGTGATTTAAAACAAAATTGTTGAATTAAAACTAAATCCATAAAATTATCTCATGATAGGACCCACTGAAAAGTTCTATATGCCTTTTTCTGAGCACGGAAGTCTCACCCAACTCGGACTGAAATAATGCTTTACATTTCCAGTCTCCTGTGTTTCTAGTCAAATTAGTGTATTTTCCGAGCTGATATTTGATGTTAAACCTATGAAAATGGTTTAAAAAGCACATGGCTCCACAGTGCCATCACTTTACAGTGTAGCAATGACTGTCTTTTGTCAGCGCCTCACTCATCAAAGTTTAATGAGAGAGGGAAAATGTGCACTGAAGATAAAACATTATTTTTGCATTATTTTATCTCTTAATAAACATTTTTTTCTTTTTCAAAACAAGTTTTGTTAAACAAGTTCTGTTATTCAAAACTCCAGATAACATTGATTAAAAATATAATTATAACTAACACACACACACACACACACACACACACACACACATAGACAAAGACGAAAACAGTTTTTCAGCAAAAAATAGTTAAAAGATTCTCCAAATATCATCTTTTGTGTTCCACGGAAGATAGAAAATCTTCATGTTTGGAATGACATGATGGTGTGTAATGACAAAATTTACATTTTTGGGTAAACAACCTTTAACGTTTGTTCACATACAGTCGCACTGTATTTCCTCCAATGCTGTGCTATGTGTTACGAATGCCAATAAATATGAATTTGTCTATTCAGATACTATATCTAACAAAATTAAACACACATGCCAAAGAGCTGTATAAGTGTATCCAAAACTGAGAGACCACAAAGGACAAACGCTCACTTCATAATGTCTATCAGAAAATGAGATAAAAGAACAGATTAGATAGCAAAATAACCACAAAGACTAATAATACATCGAGTTGGACTTATGACTTTTTAAGTACATATGTTAAACTAACAGAAAATTGTCATTTTAGGGTAAAATACTTCTAAAAAGCAAATAAATAAAATGTACATTATTATTCAAAGAAAATATTCAGCCTAATTTTGTATTAACCTGGTCTGTTGTAGAAAGTTTGAAGATGTTTTGTCAAGCCGACCGTTTTTTAAAATATTTTTTCAATATCATATAATAGATATGTAAAAGGTGGATCCAAAAAAAAGCTGTTGATTTTTTTTTTTAGCAATTAACAAATCATTTTTACTGGTCTTGGTCTGGATCAGGTGATGCCTACACAACTGTGTCTTTCTACTCAAATCAATATCTCATTTTATATTAGTATTTGGTTAATAGTCATAATAAACAGTAAAATGTAGCCAGTTGAGCTTTATGGTGGAGAAAACTACTAAAACAGCAGTCTTGAGTCATAGCACAAGTTCAGTATTGTAGCCAATGATTTATGAATTACATAAAGATATATGGCTGTTAATGAAAGCCAGTATATGAATCAAGTCTGTCACAATACTCTCGGACCTTGGAGGACCTGTCAGTGAAATCAGCCAAATGTTGATGTGTTTCTGTATGGGTTCATAGCACTGTCTTCAAAGAAGATCAGGTTGAGTTCCAGCCATGTGAGGCTCATAATGAGCAGATGATATTGGCTGAAACAGACCAATGCCTCTTATGCTCACCATCAGACAGGAACCACTGTTGAGTTAAGCAAGTGTAGGTATACGCATAAATGCACACTGTAAACCCGAATAAGTTGGCAAAACTCAGTTCCATCGGTTCCATCAATTTTTTTAAGCCAAGAAATTTAAAATTTAAGTAAGCAGATCTTGGTAGCATTAGCATAGCACTTGCTGAATGAGTACAGCAATATAAAACATTTAACATACTGTATATCTGTTCTCAAACTAAGCTCATGCTCCACTCGTCACATGATAGAAACCCTACAAAAAACACAACATAACAGAAACTCTTCTAAACTAACATAGCAAAACATATCAACCACTTAATATTAATCTTGCACAAAAAACACTTGGGGTTACTTGGCTGTAACCCTGTTCCCTGATAAAGCGTAACGAGATGCTGCATAAGCTTATGCATATGGGAAGTGTCTTATCACAACCAGCTGTGAAAATAGTGTGAAAACATGTCAATGAAATTGACCCGGAGGTATTTATAGCCTCGGCCGGTGACGTCATAGGCGCACCTGCTACACGAGGCTATAAATAGATGAGCTCCAGCTGTAGCCATCATATCTCTTTTGTTTGAAGACCAGTCCTGGAGCATCATCAGCACGGCCTAGCAATGCAGCATCTCGTTCCTCTTTATCAGGGAACAGGGTTACAGCCAAGTAACCCCAAGTGTTTCCTTTCAAAAGCTACAGTCAATGCTGCATAAGCTTATGCATATGGGAACAAGAATACCCACGCCGCCGTGGTTGATGGTGTCAGGACCCCTTACGGTTGTGTAGGTGTGCACAAGGACGCAAGAGGTCTCAGACATTAGCTTGTGATGTCGACTCAAGGACATGAGAGCCCGGAGTGGCATGAGCATCCAAGCCATAAAATCTCATGAATGTGTGCGGAGAGGACCAACCTGCCGCATCACAAAAATTTTTCAAAGGGAGCACCCCTTGCTAACGCAGTAGAAGAGGCGACTCCCCTGGTGGAGTGAGCCCTTAATCCTATAGGCGAAGCTTGACCGCGCGCCTCATAGGCAAGAGCAATAGCATCCCTGACCCAATGTGACATTGTTTGTTTGGTGGCGGCAGAACCTCTGTTACGGCCCCCATGGCAAACAAACAATTGCTCTGACTTACGCCACTGGCTAGTGCGGTGGACGTAGGCCTGGAGAGCACGGACTGGACACAGTCTATGAAGTCTCTCCTGATCCGGCGTTGTGAACAGCGGAGGGCAGAAGGTCTCAAGAGTGACAGGATGTACAGTCGAAAAAGGAACCTTAGGAAGGTAGTCAGGATGAGGATGCAAAATCACTTTCACCAAGCCTGGGACAAAGTCTAAGCAGGATGGCGATATTGACAGAGCATGCATATCCCCAATTGTTTTCAGAGAAGTTATAGCCATAAGAAAAACCATCTTTAGAGTCAGAAGTTTGTCAGACGCTGATTCTAGAGGTTCAAAGGGGGTCTCAACCAGACCCTCGAGGACTATAGCTAAGTCCCATGAAGGGATCTTGGCTCTTACAGGGGGCCTCAACCGCCTGGCCCCACGAATGAAGCGAGCGAGTAGAGGATGCCTCCCGAGCGGCACCCCATCCACCAGGGCGTGGCGAGCCGATAGAGCGGCCACATAAACCCTAAGAGTGGAGGGGCAAGTGCCTGATGACAATTTTCCTTGCAGAAAATCCAGAACTGAAGCAACCTGGCAGTTGACTGGGTCTGCATTATGTGTCGCACACCACCTTTCAAAGACACCCCATTTATTGGCATAAACTTATTGGCATAAAGGAAGCCCTAGCACTCAGGATGGTCTCAATAACTGCAGGCGAAAGCCCAGTGTCCCTCAGTTGGTGCCCATCAGGGGCCAAACATGAAGGTTCCACAGGTCGGGCCTGGGATGGAATATCGTGCCCTCTGCCTGAGACAGAAGGTCCCTCCTCGCCGGAATCACCCACGGCGAGCCGTTGAGGAGAGACGCTATCTCCGAGAACCACACTCTGTTCGGCCAACGCAACGCTATCAATAAGAACTCCTGGGAGGGAAGGCATACAGGCGCATTTTGTATAATACACCAAACACAGAGTGGTCTGAAAACAAAAGAGATCTGATGGCTACAGCTGGAGCTCATCTATTTATAGCCTCGTGTAGCAGGTGCACCTATGATGTCACCGGCCGAGGCTATAAATACCTCCGGGTCAATTTCATTGACGTGTTTTCACACTATTTTCACAGCTGGTCATGATAAGACACTTCCCATATGCATAAGCTTATGCAGCATTGAGTGTAGCTTTTGAAAGGGAACATTATATAACACTTAATTTTAGCATTTACTTTCCATTTGTAAGTGTCATGACAAAGCATGCTGGGAAATAGAAATCCCTTCCCAGTTTCAGTTAAATTTAAGTTTGTCTAAATTAAAAGAAACAAGTTGATAAAACTCAAAACAATTAAACAATTCAGATTACTTAAAATGTGTCAGTTTTGTGAACCAAACCAATTCATTATTTTGAGCGTTAGGGTTTACAGTGCATAGGTTAAGGTCACATTTTAGGAATTGTAAGATGATGTTGATTTACAAACAAGAGAACAAACTAAACTCATTTGATGTTGTCAATATAAGTGTCAATAACACTTCAGGTTATACGCTGGGTCTAAGTGACTTGCTTCAAAGTGACCCTTACTTTTTTGTTTTAAAAAGCCATATTATGCCCTTTAACAAAGTCTTGGTGTTGTTTTTGGGCTCTACTAGAGCAGGTTTTCCTGCTTGAATGTTGATTATTTCCCCATATTCTCACATTGTTGCAGCTCCTCTCTTCCCAGTCTGTCAGTAATGCTCTGTTTAGTTCCTGTCTCTATGAAGCCCCTCCTTCTGAAAAGCAGCTGTGATTGGTCGGCTGGAGCAGTGTGTTGTGATTGGTCAAGCGCTTCCAGCGTGTTTGGGAAATGCCCCGCCCCTTACCATAACCGCCAGTTTCAACACACTACTAACTAACTCAACCAGGCCCTGCCCCTTTATTCTGCATATTAATTATTTAAATGAGGAATATTGTGACGTGTCGGTTTCCGGAAGAAAACTCAAGACTACAATGGAGGCGTTTCAGGGAGTCAGAAACACTGACACTGATATAGAGAAGAACTCCCACTGGAGGGACTTTGGAAACCTTTTTCATGCTTAAACAGCAGAATATGTCCTCTTTAAAGGGTTAGTTCACCCAAAAATGAAAATTAGCCCATGATTTACTCACCCTCAAGTCATCCTAGATGTATATGACATTCTTCTTTCAGACGAATACAATCGGAGTTATATTAAAAAAGTCCTGGCTCTTCCAAACTTTAAAATGGCAGTGACTTGTTGGTTCGTTTTTAAGTTCATTAAAGTGCATCTATCCATCATAAAAGTGCTCTTCATGGCTCCGGGGGGTTAATAAAGGCCTTATGAAGCGAAGTGATGCGCTTGTGTAAGAAAAATATCCATATTTAAAACTTTATAGACTAAAATAACTAACTTCCGGCGGGCCGCCGTACGCATCTATTTATGGCGAAAGAGTAACCCTTGACCCTTGAACCCTTGACACATGCATATTGACGAACACGGAAGCGCAGAGGATAGAGCAAAACAAAACATGAATTAGAAGTCTAAAACGAGAATTTTTAAAGAGAAATGTGGAGGATTTCGATATAAGAGAAGAGGGGTTTGAGTTTGTTGCCCAGCCCTATCCGCGAGAGGTGTCAAAGCTTGCGATGCTCCTACATCCTGCGTCATACATCGCATCAGGGGTTATTCTTTTACCGTAAGTTAACTTGTGTACAGCGGTCCACCGGAAGTTAGTTATTTTAGTCTATAAAGTTTTAAATATGGATATTTTTCTTACACAAACGCATCGCTTCGCTTCAGAGGGCCTTTATTAACCCCCCGGAGCCGTGTGGATTACTTTTTTTATGATGGATAGATGCACTTTTAGAGACTTCAAAAATGAACCAACAAGTCACTGCCATTATAAAGCTTGGAAGAGCCAGGACTTTTTTAATATAACTCCGATTTTATTAGTCTGAAAGAAGAATGTCATATACATCTAGGATGACTTGAGGGTGAGTAAATCATGGGCTAATATTCATTTTTGGGTGAACTATCCCTTTAAGGCCATGACACACCAAGTCACACCAACTTTTTTCTAAGAGTGTACGGAGCTGGTTATGTGATGCAAACAGTCAAAAATGTATTAATTTGCAAATCATGCACAATGATTTGAGGTGTTTTGAGGTCATAAGATGTGCAAGGAACCGTGCAAAAATACATCTTATTTAATCAAAAATCTGCTGCTGTCAGAAGAAATTCAAGTTAAAACTTGGTGTTTTGCTGCCACTACAGTTCATTTCAGCTGGAAACTTCAGTGAAGATGTAGGTAGAGGCACATTTTTCCAGTGAGATTATTTTGGAAAAATGTACAGAAGACATTTGCTTTCAGTAAGTTCTCCTTATCCCGGTGGACAGCTGAACAACTTTCTTCACATAATTATTGGAAAACCTGTTGCCGGGTGGATTGCATAGCAAGCATCACATATTAACATGAAGGAGTGATCAAAATACAGAGTGTCACACAATTCCCCAGTCCCATTGTGTCCTTCCGTGTAACTCCCTTCCCCCCTCAACTCTTGTAACCTCTCTGTGCTCCAGGCGACAAGGCTGTAAACGACACCAGGGCTATTAATTAATTAATGGCCTGTAGCCGAGTGGCTGTCCGACTGCAGCGGAGAGCGTAGTGTCTCTGTGGAGGGCTGGACGACAGGGAGCGTTAGGACAGAGACCAGAGCAGCGTTAATGTAGGGGAGGCGGTGGACATTTCGCACTGATCGACTATCAATCACCTGCACTATTGTGGTCCTGCGCAGTTTTCTGGGCAGAAGCAGCAGGGGGAGGGATGAGGCGCGGGAGAAGAAGAGGGAAAATGGCGATCGAGGGGCCTAGGCGTCAACCGCCAACCCTCGTCCCATTGCTGATGAGTGTCACGGCGGTGTTGATCTCACACCACGTCTTCAACGCGGCCGCCCAGATACCAGACCCAGAGGTAAGAGCTGGTTGGATTTTATGGCCCTTAAACGGCACTGTTGCTGTGGTTCTCTTTGTATCGAGCGTGAACTGCTTCAGTTTTATGGCACTGAATGCATTGACAGACACAACTGCAGCGATCCGCATGGCTGTTTGAAAGCACATGTAGTCCGGCGATAGATTTCTCTAAATACATCTCAAAGTTAGCACTTAAGGTATTTCAAAAACATTTATTGACAGTCGAACACCGCTGTTTATTTATATTGCTGTTAAAAGCTAAGTGCAGAAGTGCAAGGACACTGTTGCATCTGTCAGACTAAAAGAAGATTACTTACTTGAAAAAAAGATGTAAACTGAAGCAACCAAGGACAAATTTATTTATAATAATCCACCTAGATGATAAACCTCAGAGACAAGTGTGAGTTCAGTGACATAAGAGCTCAGTTTCATGAAAGGTCACTTCCTCAGAGTTCCCAGAATGACTGATAGATAATAAATAACTAGATTCATCATGTGCATAGCAAACATAGAGCATCATTTATGTTGCTGAAAGAAACTAATGGAATAGGAGAAATGAATAATGGCTGTTTTGAACTTCAACTTTTAAGGTCATTAGTCGCATTAACACAAAAACGATCTCACCAGCAGCATCTTTCTGTAGGACTTTGGAAGAATTATTTATTATTTCCATTATAATATAAATTATTATATTATTAATTACTATAGTAATTGTTATATTGGAATTACTCCATAGTGATAATGATATACATTGGATTGATTTTACTAACTTTAATGTACTTGAAGTGCACCAAATATTGAATCAGTATCGGCAGATATTCAATATTCAATAACTCTGAAAACTCAAAATTTGATCGGCACATCCATAGCCTCTACACACATTTCTGCAAATCTCCAAAAACCTACCTATACACACAAATCACTGCAGATTCCAGCTGAAATGAGCACTACTTGCAGTAAAACACCAATAACTTTTATTCATTTTCACACAAAATATGATTACGGGGCAGATTATTGATTAATAAAGACTTATTTCTGTGCGGTTTCTTGCAGAATACTATATTATGACTAGGGATGCACCGATATGAACATTTTGGCCGATACAATAACGATAATTCCTTATATTTGAAAGCCGATAACTGATATATTAGCCGATAAATCTAAATCCAAATTTTTATATAATTTTTGAGAGACTGATTACAAAAATCACCATTCTCACCATTAAAATCCATGTCCCAAACACACAATTATGTTCTCATTATAATTTTATGTAGCCTTTATGATAGACTTAACTGTATATTCCTTTTTGAAGAGATTCCAATCATATTTCAAGCAATTCAAACCCGAACAGAAGTGTCTCAGCTGAAGGAAATAATCCATTTTCTTATCTGGCCAATAACGATAACATTAAAAATGAACATATATCGGCCGATAATGATATGGTGGCCGCTATATCGTGCATCCCTAGTTATAACCTCAAAACACTTTTACCATAGTGCATGATTTGTAAACTAATACATTTTTGACATTTGCATCACATAAGCAGCTCCATATGTGTGACTTTTACTTTATTAGCACATATTACTAGTCTTAGGGTGAACAATTAATCCTTGCAAGTTAATACACAGAAAAAAATGTTTGTCGTGGTAATGTTTAATCAAAAAATGGAATGGCGTTCCTTTTACAATGACGTCAGTTGGACGGTTTGGGTTGAAAACGCTTAACCACTCCCCTCCAACCATCAGTCTGCTCAGGAGTGAGAGATGGAGAGGAGGTGCGCTAAAGTAAAACCTTGCCCTCTATTCAATATTCTGTTTCTCTTGGAAATACATCATAGCACTGAAGTAAAATCAGTTACTTCCAGTTCATGGGGACTTAATATAAAGTTTATCATTAAATTCATACAGTAGTTCCACCTTTGTTTGTTGGTGGTCAGCGTCATGCCTGTGTTGTAAATCTGTGTCTCACAATAAGGGGAGATATTCCAAATGCATAATACAGCACTGGTATTGCAATGCCTCTATGTGTTTACATTGTTCCCTGATAATGTGATATTGTCAGTAGCGAGGAGGAAGATTTGCACCATCCAACAGCTCCCATTGTTAAATCATTCATGACTGGTTTACTTTAGACAATGAATGACTTTAAGTTTCATTGTCTCTTAAGGACATCCTGTTCATTACTTCAAGCAACACATCACTGTTGTCATGTGAGAAATGGTCCTCTCTGGAACCAGTGTTAGCAGGAAACATTTACAGTAATCCTTTAGCAAAGTTAAGGGTCATCATTAGAGTTTTACAAAATGATCGTCATTTACAAAATTATGGCTAAAGTCTTGAATATCAATAACAAAAAAGA
The DNA here is from genome assembly GCA_039654105.1 of Coreius guichenoti. Classification (NCBI taxonomy): domain Eukaryota; kingdom Metazoa; phylum Chordata; class Actinopteri; order Cypriniformes; family Gobionidae; genus Coreius; species Coreius guichenoti. Next base: position 16,585,239 of record CM077175.1, on the reverse strand, counting down.
TCAGTCGCCATTCAATATGTAAATATGTCAACTTTTACTTTTGTTTGTTCTCTGAACGTTCTGAAACAAGTGGCAACATTTAAAAAAACAGACAAACGTCCAAATAAAACATTTCAAGTAAAAACATTCCATGAACGATGTATAGATAATGTTTTTCTGCTAATGTTTTGAGAACATTATTAAAGACCAGATAACGCTGAACGAACATTCTGTTAACGTTAATGGAAGAATGTTTGTTCATAACTTTGAGAGAACCTTGCCAGAACGTTCCCTGTTAACTGGGTTGATTTGAGCCAGTTTGGGTTGATAATCGTTCATATTCAGTAACCCAACGGTGCTGGGTTGGGAATGTGGCGTGAAAGAGCGTGCACCTCAAGTTCCCACCGTTCTTCACTTGGCCTCTGTGTTCACGGCGCTCATGACAGGAATATGTGTGGAAACTATTATCAAAGTGAGATGTGAATGACTGAACAGGAACTGAAAAAGCAGGAATGGCCCTTGAGAAGAGTGATTAAAAATGCTTTAATCACGTTGACTCGCAATAATACACAGTTTATTCCCAACTGTTCATTAGCGGCTTTCAGGTTATGTCTTTCTCTGTGACTTTAGCCTGTGTTTTTGTCCATTTTTAGGTGTTCTTGCTTATCAGTAAATTTCACTTTTTGCACTGGGTCAAATGACACCCAAACGTTGGGTTTAAAATTTTAATTTAAAAATTGCTTGGGTTTGTCCATATTTGACCCAAACATGGGTTGAAACAACCCAGCATTTTTTATAGTGTGATTACTGTTGCTTGTGTTGTACTGTAGTAGTGTGTCTTAAAGTGATTTTAATTTACAACCCATTTTGGGTTCATTTGAATTTATTTAAATAATTCCCTTGAGATGTAACATCACATTTTCATTGGGGTCCTAGAAACACTTATACAGAATATTACAACACATACAAACAAAACAACCTTACAAAACCTACACTACACCTACACCTCTCCCCCACACCCACAAACCACAGCTAATGTACAAAACATAATTATATTACAAACACTCAACACCATACATCAGTGAGATCAGCATGAAACCAATTAATTCACAAAAAAAATACACAGATTTAAGACATAACCATAGTTGTTTTAAGATATGAAAATAAAGCCTATGTTCGACTTCGCTAAGAAATTAAGAAACAAGAAAAAATGAATATTGCGTATGTCTAAGTGAATATGATAGCTTTTAAGTAAAAAGGACAATCAAAATGAACACATCTGAAAATAAACAGAAGCCAATGAAATTGCTTTCTAGATTTGGGTTGCAACCAATTAAGCAAGTCATACACAGTGTTGAGGAAAGTTACTTTGAAAAGTAAAGCATTATAATATTCCGTTACGCCGTTAAAAAGGAACTAGTTAAGTCATTTTGAGAAATACTGAATCTTTTGAAGTGAGATGAGTAAATGCTCACATTTAGTCTAGAACTACAATATCCATCATGTTTACACACAACGCCTCTGCATTTTTCTCAACATGGGGACAAGAGAACTGTCAGTCAATAAATGGGAAAACAAAGTAACTTGTGTTACTTATTTGAAAAAGTAACTCAGATATTTTGTTATAAATCTTAAAAGTAATGCGTTACTTTACTAGTTACTTGAAAAAGTAATCTGATTACATAATAAGTTACTTGTAATGCATTACCCCCAACACTGGTCATACATGATGAGTTTGATACGGCCACGTTATGACAAATCTACACAAAGAGTTGTAAACAACATTAAGAGGCTTAAGATATTTAGAAATATATAGAGCAGCAAATAGACAACAGTGCAGATGAACCACAAGGTGTGCCATCGAAAAGACCCCTGTCAAAACAGTCGCTCAGACACATCTGTAAGGTGCTGGCAAAAGTTTAGGAGACAGTTTACATTCATAACTGATAATACTGCAGATTTCTTCCTAGTTGACTTTGATAGAAGCGGTTTTCTACACCCACTGCTAATTAAACACTCATTACCGAGTCATTTACCAGGTGCCTCCAATTTCCCCTGCTTGTGCAATGTTTAATTCCAACATGAAACATCTTAAGGAACACAAATTCATGGTTTGGTAACATTTTGTGCTCCAGTTGGCTCAGCAGGCAACCGAGTTGAATTGGAAAACAGGATGATGCTCATTCATATTTATAGACGCTTATATAAAACACCCACATGATCAAAGAGATTTCTTCTTCAATCGGCTGCAGGGAATCTGTATTATAAGACACAATTATGTCATGCTGGAAGAACAAGCTCTTCATGCTATTTAATATACTATACGAGCACATTTAAATATATGTCTAATTCATTTTTACATACAAACTGAGACGTTTGAAGTCCTAGAGTAGAGCTTCAGCCTGTCTGATGTCTTTGCTTGCTGTTTGTCTAGAGTTGTACCTTAAATAAGAGTCAACAGTTGTATTTCTCTGGAGGATAGAAGAGAAGGAACATGAAGTACATTACAAAAGAAAAATATCAATATATGATGTACTGGCAGTTGAACTCTCCTAACAGGCTGCGTCTCATGATTGATTGGCTGTCAAGAACGTTGAATGACCCAATAAATCTTCTGCCCTAATGCTGATATTTAACATGAATTTTTTCTGTTTTCAAGTAGACCTACTTGTTTCACTCAAAACCTCTTCGTTTAAAGATATATTTGTTTGTTCAAATAAAAGCACCAGTTAAGTGCTTTTTTAAGTGGCTTTTTTCAATTCACAACTGGTTCATGCGGTTGTTTGCCTATAGCAGGGGTATTCAATTAAAGTTTCAAGAGCTCCAGTTGCTATATTTCCTTCCCAGCGGAGGTTCGGACAATACTTTTTTTAACAGTTATACATTTCCATCGGGGCAGCCATAGTACTTTGTTAAAGAAAAAATCCTAAACACTCAAAATAGCCATCAAAGATGAGAATCTTGGGCCCTGAGAGCCAATATTTACCAAAATAAACAACGTACATAAGCTATAATCAAAACTCTCATCATTAGCGCAAAACAAAGTTAACTAGTAATTTCAAAGTTCTTTTGTCTTCCTTCTCTAAATAATTTTCTGCCATCTCTAAATAATTTTTCAAATTATAACACTCTTTTTTATGAAGTGTTCTTAATATGCTTATTAATAATGCTAAATGTATGAAAACAAAATGTCACCACATGCTAACGTGTCACAAATCTGGTTTAGTTAAACGGTCAGAATCATCTGTATGACAGATAAAATAATTATATTTGCTGCATTCTCGTTTTCTGCAGTGTTTTAGCAAAAGTATCTATTTTATTTCTTCTACTGTTGTTTAAATAACCATGTCGTCTGCAGCTCTTAATGTGGCGCTTTACGTATTTAGCGGGAGAGAGAAGCGATGCTCACTGAGAGGAAAGGGCTTGAATGAAGCACGTTTGGCTCCAGATAAAAATATTAGAGGATGTAGCGGCGCGGATCAATATTAGGAGAAGATGTTGCAGCCATAGCCTTGTGGATTGAGCACAACAGAGATTCAGAGACATATAGAGGCATAAACGCCAAAAATGTAACTTAAAAAACAATATTAGGGAAAGATGCCACACCGTTATTTCTCCTGCCCACAGATCTAAGTACATTTATTGAATGACTGTAGTTTAAACATTTAAACATCAATATTTGTATGATTTAGGGATCTTTTTGTCATTCCATAATGATCCACGAGTTGATTGTATGTTAGATATTAAAAAATGTATTTATTTATGGGTGATTTGTAGTAGCAATTCATGTAGATTTGGAGGGTAGTTTTTTTTTTCTTTTTTTTAAGTTTTGTGAAAAGTTGATTGTGGTAATTTAATAATCATAATTAAAGGAGTAATTATTTAGTAATTCCATGAATTAGACTTACATTGACATTAAATTTCATGCAAATCTTCATTACAACATATGAGTATGTGATTTTACAGTCTATAATATAGGCATATGCCATTCTGGTCACGAGTCCGAAGTCTGTGTAAAAGAAAAACTGTGGCAACTTCTCCACGATACTTGAACAGGTTGTTAAGGTTGTTAGATTCATCTTGGAGAATTACCACAGTTTGATCTATGAATTCTCTCAACTGCTCTTCATGTAATCACAGACTGACTCAGTGGTGACAGTAGATCTCTGTGTAAGCCATACCCTCTATCATACACTCTACCTTAGCCTTTACTGTCATCTAATAGGCTATCAGGGATATTTTAGCGGATTCACTCTGCATGTCTCTCCTGAAATTCTGCAGTGTAAAAACTTTTATTAAATTGTGAATAGATTATATACAGAAAGTGAGCAAAGAGCACTCCCTTAATGACTGAAGCTGTAAATCACTTCAGTTGCAGCACGATTGGCTACAATGCTCAACACTGCAAATCGTGTTGTAAATATAAACCTTTGACTACATCAAATATTAGCGGTTCACTCATAGGGTACCCGCCCGCGTGAAGGACTACAGCAGGAATGGGCTCAGTACAAACCCCTGAGGCGCTCCGCTCTGATGATATTACAGCGAGTGGAGTAAAAAGGATTTCGTCTCACTCTCTGCCCAAGATATCCATCTATCTATCAGTCAGACATATAATTCTCTGCTCTGGAGTTCTGAGGCTTATTTTGTGTATATACACAGTGAAGAGTTTCTGCATGTAAACCGTTAGCTCGCTGTACAGTAGACCTGACCAAAATAAGCGCCAAGCTCTGAATGTCTGAATGGGCTTTCAGCACTCTTTCTATCAATGCGACACAGCAGGAGACCATGTGGAAATCTCAGACTTTATTGATTAAGAAACATCAATAGTAATTTACTTTTAGCTGAAGGGACATCTGCTATCTCCAGCCTTACTGATAGGAAATGTTATCCTTTATCTAGCAAAAAATAACTCTCTTATCAGTCAATACTAAATACTAATGGTTTAAGTCAATACTAATTATGCGTGGTTCTTGCTGAGCCTCACCATTTCATCTAGTAACACGTAGGGTTGGAAATCTGAACAAACCCTTTACTCTAAATTAAATTAAACTTCATCATGTGCACCTTTTACATGATAGACATCAATGATTTGATTGTGAAGTGTGTGTAGGATGATATATATATATATATACTGCTTGATTGCTTGTATCATAGCAAAATGTAAACTATGTTATTGCCCAGCTCTAATATGCTAAATGTGACTATGAGGCATGAAGATATTAAAATATTATAAACATTAACCTCATGATTTTCTGTAAAGCTGCTTTGAAACAATGAGTATTGCAAAAAGTGCTATACAAATAAATTTGACTAAATAAAATTCAGACCAGAACATTAAACCTATGTTTCCATCCACCTGTGATTGGATAACTGGACAAACCAGCGGACCAATCGCATCACAGCATCTCAAATGACAGCGTTTGTTGCGTTTCGTCTGCCGCAAGTCATTTAAGATGGAGGAAAAAAGAGCTTCTTCCAGTTTCTTCCCCGATTGCAGAAACTTCCATTTTTATTACAGATGTTTTGCACCAGTTTCCCAAGAATGACGATTTTGTTCTTTTTAACATATCAAATGGAAATGATGCTTTATTTGCAAATGTTTTATGCCATATTCCAATTTTGTGCATAAGTTAAATTCACAACTTTGGACTTGTTGCCTCTATGATTTTATTCAGTGACTTAATCACCCAGCAACCAACCAGAACACAACTGTTAGGCATGTGTCAAAAGGCCATATAACTCTTTGGCAGATGAAACTATAATCATGTTGGTACATGGCATCTCATCATACAAGACTAGTAGCTGCTTGTCACCACCAGAACTGTGAGGAACTTCCTCCAAGATATCTTGAAGGGACAGACTGGAAGACATGTCTCGAGTCACATTGTGATGACAAAGACACAGTCATTGTGTGAACTACATCAGTTTTTATGTGGACAATATAATGCAGTGCTTCCTTCAGTGAAAAGCTTTGTATCACCAAGGACCTCACAGATTTACTGAGCAGTACAAATGTCCTTCAGGCCTGGAGACTGGAGACAAGTGAAGTGAAGGCTGTCCACAGCATAGTCCAGGAGTACAGACCTTGAAAGATGACTACAAATGAGATGTGGAGTGATAACCTGTGCAGAGGAACTTGGAATCAGCATGTCAACAATGACTGGATCCTTGATCCCAACCGTCCACCAACGCTTTGTATGACACATACTTGTTGAATTATTTAAACACAGGCAACACACTCTCATCTTAAAGCTGCTGTCACACATGGTGCCTGAGCTGGAGCCAGCCCTTCAAAAGTTTGGAACTTATACTTGATATCAGTGTTACTTTAGTAGCATTCAGATACTATCATAGGTTTTACTATTTTAAATTGGGTTTAATTTTTATATTTTCCATTTTCATTTTAGTAAAGTTTTAGTAATTTTGTTGTGTTTTTGTTATTTTTTTTAATATCTCTATATAGTTTTTATACATTTTTATTTCAGTTTTAGTTATTTTTTATTGTCATTTTAGTTTTAATTTTAGTTTCAGTTAACTATAATAATCCTGCTTGACATTTATCAGGGACACATTAAAGTCCCCATGAAATCAAAATTTATTTATATATGTTTTTGGCTTTTAGTATGAATATGTTAGCCTTACTGTTATCACATTTACTGACAAAATCTATATAGGGGATAGGGAACGATCAGACAGTGCACTATATAGGGGATAGGGAACGATTCAGACAGTGCACTATATAGGGGATAGGGGACGATTCAGACAGCGAGAGACACGAGACAATGCTACATTGCTCAGCAGAAGCATACATATATTAAATTGTCTTTTGAATGGAAATTGTTAGACCGAATGTTGGATCCAGTCTCTTAGTCATATCCCATCAGAATCCCATATCCCATATTTATAATATCTGCTTTGTCTGGTATCAAAAACCAGTCAGCAGGATTTTGTCTGATACCCAAAACCAGTAACACTGTATTTAGTCTAGGATCCAAAACTGTATTAACTAAAGATCTTCTATTAGCCCAAAAGTTTGACAAAGGAATTCAACTGCTTTACAATAACATAAAACGGTGAAATTGAAATATCTCTTATTTGTGAAGACACATATTCCATGAAACCCCACAATTATAAATTTAAACAACAATAGCAAGCATTACAAGAGCAATGAACATAATAGGTGATATTAAATATGAAAAAATAATTTAAAATGATTTTCAAAATACACACACAGGGTTGCTACTGAAATAGATCCTTCAAAGGATGCTAGCTTAGAATCTCTCTCTCTTTGATTTATTTTTTACAGACTGCCACTTGCTTCCACTTTCCCTGTTCTTTTTGTCTGAAAATGCACTGCAAGCAATTTTCAGCCTGAAGTGTTTGTGCCTCTCTTCTTGACACTGTGATCACCATGAGAAAGTGCAGTTCTTAATCACTGCTATTGTTGCCATTTTGTCCATTTGGGTGGTGCAATTACCTGGAGAGATGTGGGAAAAATATCTAATTTTTTCCCCCTGTCCTCCCTACAGCTCCTGCCAACAGACCCTCCTAAAAAGCCCGACCCGGTCACCTCAGAAACAGTGGTGTTTTGGGGTCTTCGATTATGGCAGGCTGTTGGCATTTTCTCCATGTTCATCCTAGCAATTAGTAAGTGTCTAAAAGTGTTTATCTTGCATTTAAAGCAATATTGCATCCAATATGACATGTTTTAGCCACTCTTTTCAAGGACTGGGGCTGTCAAGCTCCAAAGTAACAAAAAGAGGAAGTTTTATAGACTAGTTTTTGATACCTAATGATGCATTTTGTGTCTTTTTTGTAGCTCGAAAGCTCCAGTCTCCATTCATTGTAACTGCATGGAAAAAGGCAACCAGTATATTATTAAAAATTCCTCCTCTTGTATTCCACAGAAGAAATAGGTTATGTGTTTTAATTGACATGAGGGCGATTAAATGATGAAAGAGTTTTTATTTGTGGATGACCTCTTTAAAATGGCAAGCTATGCATATATTTGCATTCAGAATTCACATAATGGATGTCAAAATAAACACTTAATTATTTACACGTGGTGAATCACATTAAATGATTTAATGAAATTTCCCCAGAGCAAAATAGCATTTACAGAACAAAGAGATCTGAGACGCTGCCTGCTGTGAAGGACGATCTCTTTCAAAATATTTCAAAGCTCTCTTCCTCATTTCACAGTAATAACGCTGTGCTGCATCTTCAAATGCCGAATTCCACGAACGAAAAAAGAGATCGAGGCTCGGCACGCACAAAGACTAGCTGCTAAGACGTATGCCAACACACTGGAGACGGTGCCCCCCCTCAACGAGCTCACAGACATGCCGGGAGGTAAGAGCCACACCAGCCCTCGTCTGAGCTGTGACCATACTATCTGTTTCTGTAGCTCTTTTGTTTTGTTGCATATTTGTATTCCTACAACCTCATTTGTATGTTTTCATTTTAGGGATAGAGCTTCATACTTACACTTTTCATACAAATCATACATTTTCACATGAATCACAATGTGCAGAATTACAAACTCAATTACGAACTCAAAAAAAAGTTACATATTCTTGTGTTGGAGCAATTAATTCAGTGCACACTATATATATATATATATATATATATACACTCACCTAAAGGATTATTAGGAACACCTGTTCAATTTCTCATTAATGCAATTATCTAATCAACCAATCACATGGCAGTTGCTTCAATGCATTTAGGGGTGTGGTCCTGGTCAAGACAATCTCCTGAACTCCAAACTGAATGTCAGAATGGGAAAGAAAGGTGATTTAAGCAATTTTGAGCGTGGCATGGTTGTTGGTGCCAGACGGGCCAGTCTGAGTATTTCACAATCTGCTCAGTTACTGGGATTTTCACGCACAACCATTTCTAGAGTTTACAAAGAATGGTGTGAAAAGGGAAAAACATCCAGTATGCGGCAGTCCTGTGGGCGAAAATGCCTTGTTGATGCTAGAGGTCAGAGGAGAATGGGCCGACTGATTCAAGCTGATAGAAGAGCAACTTTGACTGAAATAACCACTCGTTACAACCGAGGTATGCAGCAAAGCATTTGTGAAGCCACAACACGCACAACCTTGAGGCGGATGGGCTACAACAGCAGAAGACCCCACCGGGTACCACTCATCTCCACTACAAATAGGAAAAAGAGGCTAAAATTTGCACGAGCTCACCAAAATTGGACAGTTGAAGACTGGAAAAATGTTGCCTGGTCTGATGAGTCTTGATTTCTGTTGAGACATTCAGATGGTAGAGTCAGAATTTGGCATAAACAGAATGAGAACATGGATCCATCATGCCTTGTTACCACTGTGCAGGCTGGTGGTGGTGGTGTAATGGTGTGGGGGATGTTTTCTTGGCACACTTTAGGCCCCTTAGTGCCAATTGGGCATCGTTTAAATGCCACGGCCTACCTGAGCATTGTTTCTGACCATGTCCATCCCTTTATGACCACCATGTACCCATCCTCTGATGGCTACTTCCAGCAGGATAATGCACCATGTTACAAAGCTCGAATCATTTCAAATTGGTTTCTTGAACATGACAATGAGTTCACTGTACTAAAATGGCCCCCACAGTCACCAGATCTCAACCCAATAGAGCATCTTTGGGATGTGGTGGAACGGGAGCTTCGTGCCCTGGATGTGCATCCCACAAATCTCCATCAACTGCAAGATGCTATCCTATCAATATGGGCCAACATTTCTAAAGAATGCTTTCAGCACCTTGTTGAATCAATGCCACGTAGAATTAAGGCAGTTCTGAAGGCGAAAGGGGGTCAAACACAGTATTAGTATGGTGTTCCTAATAATCCTTTAGGTGAGTGTATATATACACTGATCAAACATAACATTATGACCACTGACAGGTGAAGTGAATAACACCGATTAACTCTTCATCACGGCACCTGTTAGTGGTTGGGATATATTAGGCAGCAAGTGAACATTTTGTCCTCAAAGTTGATGTGTTAGAAGCAGGAAAAATGGGCAAGCGTAAGGATTTGAACGAGTTTGACAAGGGCCAAATTGTGATGGCTAGACGACTGGGTCAGAGCATCTCCAAAACTCTTGTGGTCAAAAGTGGTCCAAGGAAGGAACAGTGGTGAACCGGCGACAGGGTCGTGGGCGGCCAAGCTCATTGATGCACGTGGGAAGCAAAGGCTGGCCCGTGTGGTCCGATCAAGCAGACAAGCTACTGTAGCTCAAATTGCTCAAGAAGTTAATGCTGGTTCTGATAGAAAGGTGTCAGAATACACAGTACATTGCAGTTTGTTGCGTATGGGGCTGCATAGCCGCAGACCAGTCAGGGTGCCCATGCTGACCCCTGTCCACCGCTGAAAGCGCTAACAGTGGGCACGTGAGCATCAGAACTGGACCACAGAGCAATGGAAGAAGGTGGCCTGGTCTGATGAATCATGTTTTTTTTTTTTTTTTACATCACATGGATGGCCGGGTGTGTCGCTTACCTGGGGAACACATGGCACCAGGATGCACTATGGGAAGAAGGCAATCCGGCGGAGGCAGTGTGATGCTTTGGGCAATGTGGATGTTACTTTGACACGTACCACCTACCTAAGCATTGTTGCAGACCATATACACCCATTCATAGAAACGGTATTCCCTGGTGGCTGTGGCCTCTTTCAGCAGGATAATGCACCCTGCCACAAAGCAAAAATGGTTCAGGAATGGTTTGAGGAGCACAACAACGAGTTTGAGGTGTTGACTTGGCCTCCAAATTCCCCAGATCCCCATCCAATCGAGCATCTGTGGGATGTGCTGAACAAACAAGTCCGATCCATGGAGGCCCCACCTCACAACTTACAGGACTTAAAGGATCTGCTGCTAACATCTTGGTGCCAGATACCACAGCACACCTTCAGGGTCTAGTGGAGTCCAGGCCTCGATGGGTCAGGGCTGTTTTGGCAGCAAAAGGGGAACCAACACAATATTATGTAATATTAAATATAAATAGGTTTAGGTAATATACAAATATTATCATAATGTTATGCTTGATTGGTGTATATATATATATATATATATACAGGTCTGTACGTTAACTTTTGCATATAGCACTGGTGCTACAGAGGTTGAACGTTTTGTCGCACAGGTCAGCACAATTGTAGCACAAGTATAAAACATACATTACATCTCATAAAACAACCACAAGTGGCGCCGTTTGGCACTTAAACCGGCAGGTGACTGGCAATAGGACTGATAATGTCTGAGCTCACAAAACGTTAAACCAAACACCACACAATGAATCTCATTTACATCATACCTAAGCTTAGGTTTTATGATGAGCTGATTTGCCGGTGTGTAGGTCCAGTTAATCTGCGCAAAACAAATACTCTTGTTATTGAAGGATATTGAGCAGGGGGCACATGCGGCATCGACTAACCTCACACACAAACAAGCGGCTGTGTTTTGCGTGTACAAATCTGCATCGCTCGCATGCTACTGCAGCAAATTTATTCATCGCACAGACTGATTTTTTCGTAGCATGTGCAACATATATGTCGCACTGTACAGCCCTGATATATACACTCACCTAAAGGATTATTAGGAACACCATACTAATACTGTGTTTGACCCCCTTTCGCCTTCAGAACTGCCTTAATTCTACGTGGCATTGATTCAGCAAGGTGCTAAAAGCATTCTTTAGAAATGTTGGCCCATATTGATAGGATAGCATCTTGCAGTTGATGGAGATTTGTGGGATGCACATCCAGGGCACGAAGCTCCCGTTCCACCACATCCCAAAGATGCTCTATTGGGTTGAGATCTGGTGACTGTGGGGGCCATTTTAGTACAGTGAACTCATTGTCATGTTCAAGAAACCAATTTGAAATGATTCGAGCTTTGTGACATGGTGCATTATCCTGCTGGAAGTAGCCATCAGAGGATGGGTACATGGTGGTCATAAAGGGATGGACATGGTCAGAAACAATGCTCAGGTAGGCCGTGGCATTTAAACGATGCCCAATTGGCACTAAGGGGCCTAAAGTGTGCCAAGAAAACATCCCCCACACCATTACACCACCACCACCAGCCTGCACAGTGGTAACAAGGCATGATGGATCCATGTTCTCATTCTGTTTACGCCAAATTCTGACTCTACCATCTGAATGTCTCAACAGAAATCGAGACTCATCAGACCAGGCAACATTTTTCCAGTCTTCAACTGTCTAATTTTGGTGAGCTCGTGCAAATTGTAGCCTCTTTTTCCTATTTGTAGTGGAGATGAGTGGTACCCGGTGGGGTCTTCTGCTGTTGTAGCCCATCCGCCTCAAGGTTGTGCGTGTTGTGGCTTCACAAATGCTTTGCTGCATACCTCGGTTGTAACGAGTGGTTATTTCAGTCAAAGTTGCTCTTCTATCAGCTTGAATCAGTCGGCCCATTCTCCTCTGACCTCTAGCATCAACAAGGCATTTTCGCCCACAGGACTGCCGCATACTGGATGTTTTTCCCTTTTCACACCATTCTTTGTAAACTCTAGAAACGGTTGTGCGTGACAATCCCAGTAACTGAGCAGATTGTGAAATACTCAGACCGGCCCGTCTGGCACCAACAACCATGCCACGCTCAAAATTGCTTAAATCACCTTTCTTTCCCATTCTGACATTCAGTTTGGAGTTCAGGAGATTGTCTTGACCAGGACCACACCCCTAAATGCATTGAAGCAACTGCCATGTGATTGGTTGATTAGATAATTGCATTAATGAGAAATTGAACAGGTGTTCCTAATAATCCTTTAGGTGAGTGTATATATATATATATATATATATATATGTATGAATGAAAAGTAACTAATTGCGTTACTTTGTTACTTTTTATGGAACGTAATGCATTACATTACTTTTGTGTTACTTTTTGTCACCTGAGCTGGGCTTGCATGTTTTTTAATAACAAAAAAATAAAAAAAATAAAAGTTCTATTTTTTGTAAAACTAAAGGCCCTTTCACAGCAAAAGAGAAATGAATAAGCCTCAGGCTGAAGGAAATGCAAATTCACGCCTGTACAGTAGAGGGCGCAGCAATAAAAACAAAAATGTGATTTTTGAATGTGAATGTGTCATTTTTGCTTATTTGTATAGTTGAATTGCATGATTGAAGGTCAGCAGCGAAGACATTGGTTAATAAAGTGAGATTAAGTGCATAAAGTATATTTGTGTAATTGATTATCGATTTTGTGTTATTGATTTTATCATTTTGAGGAAACTGAATCTGTTTTTGTGCAAGTGAGATGAGTAAATGCTCACTACAATACCCATCATGTTCACACACAGCGCCTCTACACTTACCCACGATTCCTCTTAACGTGAGGACAGGAGAGCTGTCAGTCTATACATGGGAAAACAAAGTAACCTGTGTTACTTATTTGAAAAAGTAACTTGCATATTTTATTGTAAATTTAAAAGTAATACATTACTAATTACTTGAAAAAAAGTAATCTGATTACGTTACTCAAGTTACTTGTATTACTCCCAACACTGTATATACCATATATCTCATCTTCTGTGTTGGAAGTGTTTATTATGGTTCGTTTTGGTCTTTTAAATTCACAAGGCTCTGCAACAAAAAGCAAATTGATCTGTGAGTTCATTATTGACTTGTGTCAGGTGGCTGTGTTTGATTTTGCAAAGTCAATCAGATCAATTTCAACTAATAAACCCATTATTAGCCTATTGATTTTCACACTGTGTAATAATCCCACATTAAACTATTCAATAAATGAATGAATACATACATATAGTCCTGTGAATAGTTTATCAGCATATGCAGACATACTGTATGCATACTGGACCTTTATTGAGACATTGATGGGTAAAGATATCATTTAAAATGATGAAAAGTTATATAAAACAAAAAAATGAAGTCGTCCTCTGTGGAATAAACAAGCACTGTTGCTATTGTCCCCTTTGGTAGAAATAATGGTGTTTCTTATAATTGTCTCACCAAGCATGGCATTGAAACACTGGCTAAACGACTTATCTGTTCCCATTCTTCTTCCTTACTCACTTCCCACGTGGACTAAATGTGTGCAGACTTCCATCCTGATAGAAATCTAAAAAAGCCACATGTTGCCACTAAACTTCCATTTTCCATTTTGCTTTCACACATTTCTTCCAGATACATGTTTCTGCATTTCAGTTCAAATCTCTTGTTCAGGCTGATGTGTCAGATGTCATCTGTCTTCTGTTGATCTTGATCTTTGCTTATCTCTATTCTTTTCCCTCTTCTCACGTCCCCTGTGTGTTTGCTCAGCTCTTGCGGAAACACCAGCGCTGCAGACAGTCTCTGAGCAGGTACAGGCTCGAGGTAGTGGACAACTTCCTGTGGTCAGGGAAGAAGATGAACCGGCCAATCCAGTCACTTAGACCGATCGTGTGCACTTCCTGTCCTCAGCCTGCACTCCTGGATGGCGTAGAGTAGAAAAGGCTTTCAAGACTATTTATGATGAAGCGGGTAAAATGTGCCGCTCGCAGTGATCTTGAGGTTGTGTTTATTAGAATCTGCAGTCAGTAGATGTAAGTGAAAGTTGCAAGTGTAAATGTAAGTGAATCCTTACAAAATTCAGGCTTGCATCTTAGAAAATATAAAGTAATGAATGAGTAAAAAGCACAGTTCTTTATTTTTTCTTTCTCTGTCTTTGTCTCTTTTAAAATCAACCAGGAATCAGAATTGAGCCCTTTTACCTTTCTGGTCGTGTTGTGCATGATTCGTTGGTATGCAGTTTTCCAAAGGGAAAAAGGTGTCTTCATAATCCTTTATCACAATGCAATACCTTGCTCTGCCTATGACTTTCACGGTGGCCCAGTAGTGCCGAACACAACAAAATATAAAAAGCAAACACACGTTAACATCGTAGCAGAATCAAGCCAAAGGGGGGTGCTAAGAAAATGGTATAAGTGCATTAATTACTTCAATATTCTGCATTTATTGCAATTTAGTTAATTTAAAATTTTACCTTAAACCATTTATACAGTCACATTAGCCGCGTTTTCACCAAAATTACGCAGAACAATTTGTCCCAGGAACTTTTTTCCCCCAGACCTGTTGCTGTCTGTGTTTCCATCGCAGTCTAAAGTATATTGAAGATTAGGCAAATTAGTCCGGTGACGTAGGACTGTGTGCGACTTTCATCGTTGGTCCATTGGTCATATTTTTTAAACTTTATTGTTGATTCGAATAGCAATCAACTCATACTGCATGCACCGCAACAGACTTTTAAAAGGTAACACTTTAGAATACTGTTCCATCATTAATGAATAACTACACAGGAACAAATGAGTAACGCAATATTAACACTCTACTACTATACTACTATTAACTAACAAGAAACTCTGATTAACGAATTAGTAAGTAATAACGCTCAGTCGAATGTGGTAGTTCACGATTAGCTAATCAATAACTACTATTTTTTTTCATAACTCCCAGAGGACTACTAAGAACTGCTATATACAGGTTCATAATTAATATGAATAATGCATAATGTATAATTAATTCTAAAGTGAAGGTAATGGTAACCCTCTAGTAATGACTCAAGTGTTACTACATCCTTCTAAAGGAATTTCTAATTATTTGGATCAGTATTTTAACGTATTTTACTATAACGCTGTAGTAATTACTGAAATCATTGTAAGCTTTTGAGGTTTTTGTAAAGTTTTGGATAGTAACACTTAAGTAATTACTAATGGGTTACCGTGATCTTCACTTTAGAATACTGATCCAAATAACTAGTAATTCCTATAGAAGTATGTAGTAACTACTATTACTAGTAGTTTACTAGGAGTCACTACTATCCAAAACCTTACAAAAACGTCAAAAGTTTGCAATGACTTCGGATATTAATAGAGAGTTATCATGCTATTCACTTTAGAATACTGATCCAAATAATGAGTAGTTCCTTCTGAAGGATTTAGTAACACTTGAGTCATTACTAGTGGGTTACCATGATCTTCACTTTAGAATTAATTATATATTATGCATTATTCATGTTAATTATGAACCTGTATATAGTAGTTCTTAGTAGTCCTCTGGGAGGTATGAAAAAAATAGTAGTTATTGATTAGCTAATCGTGAACTACCACATACAACTGAGCGTTATTACTTACTAATTCGTTAATCAGAGTTTCTTGTTAGTTAATAGTAGTTACTAGAGTGTTAATACTGCATTACTCATTTGTTCCTGTGTAGTTATTCAGTAATGATGGATCAGTATTCTAAAGTGTTACCTTTTAAAAATGGTGGTTGAAATAAAATGCTGCATGGAGTCAGCCAATCAGCATGTTCAGCATCCAAGTCCCACCGGCTAAAGTTCCTGAACCTTGAAAAAGTACTACCTCATGAGCAGGGACTTTTTGAGGGGGAAATTTTTACCCGGAACTTTATTTAGACCCTGGTTCCTGCAGTCGAAACACACAGAGTACCACCCCAAAGTCCCTAGTTCCTGAGGAAAGTTCCTGCGGTGGAAACTCGGCTTTTGTAATTAAGCACATGTTATTTATTTCTCTGAACATGTTTATTATTTCCATATCAGCTCTTTGAATCAATAACGGTTTATTGAAACCTGTCGACTGACATATATAGATGTCTATGTATTTATTCATTCATTCATTTAGTAAGGAATCAAGTGGCTGTATTTATGAATGTGTCACTGAATCGTTAGATGTGATTAACTTGAAGCGGCGCTGTGCAGGCCGACATCAGTGTATGACATCAAAGTACCGCGAGAGCAATTAGTGAGCAGACAGCTCCGTATGCTTTTGAATCAGTCTGCGCAGTGTCCGCTTCAAGTCAAACACACCTATTGACTCTCCCAATTCATTCAAAGCTGCAGATTCACTTACTAACGAAACACTGCTGTGTGTCGGAGACGCACAACAGTTCTGCCGCGGCTTTCATTGGAACTATTATTAACTATTAGTCCGTTGCAAAATAGAGCAAACAATACTGTGTTTACAATATACGCCATTTAATATTACCTTTTTGTTTGTTGAACTGTTGCTTAAAATCAATGTCACATTTGCAATCGTGTGGATATCCAGGAAAAATTTTTATTCTTGCTCGTATGATTAACATTAAAAACAAGAACTCACACAAGGTATGAGTTAAGCCTCATGATAGTAGTTAGTTAAAGGATTAGTTCACTTTAAAATGAAAATTAGCCCATGATTTACTCACCCTCAAGCCATCCTAGGTGTATATGACTTTCTTCTTTCAGATGAATACAATCGGAGTTATAGTAATAAATATCCTGATGTTTCCAAGCTTTATAATTGCAGTGACGGGGTCCATTGAGTTTGAAGCTCAAAAAAGTGCATCCATCCATCATAAACGTACTCCACACGACTCCGGGGGGTTAATAAAGGCCTTCTGAAGTGAATCGATGGGTTTGTGTAAGAAAAATATTAACACGTTATAAAGTAAAAAATCTAGCTTCCGCCAGACCGCCCTCTGTATTAACGCCTCTCGCAGTTCAAAACGCTTATGCTACATCCGACGTCATACGTCGTGCCAGTTACACTTTCTTCGTAAGTTGAATACGGAAGACAGTCTGGTGGAAGCTAGATATTTTACTTTATAAAGTTTTAAATATGGATATTTTTCTTACACAAACGCATGGCTTCGCTTCAGAAGGCCTTTATTAACCCCCCAGAGTCGTGTGGAGTATGTTTATGATGGATGGATGTGCTTTTTTGAGCTTCAAACTCAATGGACCCCGTTCACTGCCATTATAATGTTTGGAAGCATCAGGATATTTATTAATATAACTCCAGTTGTGTTCATCAGAAAGAATAAAGTCATATACACCTAGGATGGCTTGAGGGTGAGTAAATCATGGGGTAATTTTCATTTTAAAGTATACTGGTGTGTGGGAGCATTTCCATATGTTTGTTGTGTTGTGCACTACTGGGCCATTGTACACTTTCACACTTAGTGAATGTGATCTCATTAGTATTTGTATGTATTTTATGTAAAGTGCGCTTCTACCACACATACATTTACTTAGGTTTGCATAGACAATTGATGTATTGAGAACATCTAAAATGTAAATTATTTATGCATGAACTTTATAGATGTACACATGTTTAGGAATCATTATTTATGAATATTGAATACAATGAAATTAATTGGTTAAAACTATTGTATTTATGATCATTGTGATTTAAATCGCACTTGTTTCACAAGAGTGAAAGACTATCTCTTCACCCAGATACATATTGCATATGTATTGGATGATAAAAACATGTTGTGAAGAGGAAAATCGCTCGATATAAATGCTGTATAGCTCCCCTTTCCAGGAAGAGCCTACTGGTTTATTTTGGTGCTAGAAAACATAACCCTCTTCCAAACAAACTAAATACAACTTCAAAAAATAAGAAAACGAATAATCAATTTAATCCATTCAGCCGCTGACTACTAGAGTATGAGGTCTATTTGTGTGTCCGTATCTCCCTCATATAGAGCAGAGTCATGAGGGGCACTTACCTCCAGACCGTCTGATAAGACCTCATCTAAGCCCACTTCTGAGCCAGACCAACTCTCTGTGGGAGGGGGCTGCGCTGATTCTAATGGCTCTCATGATCAAGCCCTCGACAAGAGCGTCAAGGACCCTTCCAAATTCCCATGGTGTCAGGGTTATAACCCTTTGAGGACTAAATGTCTCGCTCCCTTAAGAAACTGGTAAATCATGGGCCCTGTCTGACTCCGGCAGGCTACCCAGCATGAGAAACAACTATCGCTGCCAAAACCTTTTTAGCGTAGTCAATGATCTCCCAAGCTCTTGTAAAAAGACAGAATTACAGCTGCATCACAATCATGTGATCTTTCTGGCATGCTTCACACCTTGATTGAAAAACCCACCATCAATGACCACTCGATGATTACTACTCTAGTAGATATATCCCTTGCACTCTGTAAGGTGTGCACCACTGACTGAGAGCCCCATTGATAGGAAGCGGGTCAGTCTCTGAGGATTTGGATGCAACAACATCCCTTGTGCTGGAGACAGTAGATACTATCTAAGGGGAAGCTCCAGGGGAGCCCCCTCTATGACAGGTTGAAGGTTGGAAAACCATTGCATGTGTGTCCAACTGGGTGCCACTAGTATGACCCCGATATTCTCCACACTCAATAAAAACTCATATTAGTTGAAATGCGACCATGTTAACAACTAGACAGAATCCCAAGAGGTGCATGAAGCAATCTCTCCAACCTCACCTAATGATGTAAGTGTACACTTTCACATGAAACAAAGAAATGCTCACCACTCACTATGCCGTGTCGAATCAAAAGAGTAAGTTGTGCGCCACTTTTAGCCTAGGGTAGATGTCATAGTCCCATACATATGCAATATTAATCTGGGTGGAGACTACGAAATTGGGTAGAATTAAATAGTTTAGAAAAGAAAAGGAGGTGGTTTAATAGAGGGATGTAGGAAATGTAGGAATGTGCAGGAAAATCTGTCACTGGCATGGCTCAATGACTGCTGCATATTCGGACAGTCATGCTCCATGTTTTTTCATCGTCTTTTGTTGTGAACACACAGGTTGAGGGTTCATTCCCTCACCGTGTACTTTTTGGTTGAGGGCCTGGATGGTTATTTTGCCATGTGCTCCCCCTTCTTATGTCTTAACCCTGCCCTCCTTGCTACCTGATTATTTGTTACCCCTCATTACCCTCCTCATTTGCTTCCCTATTTATTCTTCCCCGTGTTCTCTTTTTGCCTTTTCACAATTTTTTTGCCTCACAAGTTTTTGCCTTGCCTCGTCCTATCCAGTCCTGCTGTCGGACAGTCCTGCTTTTCTCTTATGGGGTAGTTTTGGTTTGTTTTTGAGGAAGAGCTCACTGCTGCAGCAATGAAGAATGGAAAGGTAGACAAAAAAAGAAAAACACGGAGAGGGGTCCTGCGGGAGCTTGGGAAGAGTTTATTGAACTTTAAAAATGTCATAGGTCTGGACTTTCCAGAAGTTCCAGAGGAAGAGAATTCCAAAGGACAGGAGCGTAGGAAGAGAAAGCCCTGTCACTCATAGTTGCATTTGAGGAACTACCAGTTAGTTTGATTGTGAGGAGCACAATCTACGTTTAGGAGTATAGGGATGTAACAGTTCTGTTAAATAATGTGGTGCCAGGCCATGCAATGCTTTATATGTGAGCATCATAATTTTAAATCAACTCAGAACATGACTGGGATCCAATGCAAGGATTCCAAAACTGGAGTAATATGGTTGCATATCCTGTACCCAGTTAAGATCCTGGCGGCTGAATTTTGTACATATTTGAGCTTGTTTAGTGTAGATTTAGAAACGCCGACTAAAAGGGCGTTACAGTAGTATTTATCAGCTTTTCTGCTACAGGAGAATTTAACATAGGACATAATCTTGCAATGTTTCCGGGATGGAAAAAATATGAAAGATTAGCATCGAAAATAACTCCAAGGTTCCTCACTTTACCTTGGGTTTCCAAAACAGAGCCATCAAAAGTCAAAGACAGAGAACCAGCTTTGGAAATTTGATGACGGGAACCAATGAGCATAACTTCAGTTTTACCACGGTTCAGACACAAGAAATTATTACTCGTCCAGGTTTTTATTTCAGTAATTCAGCATCAGGGCGCTCATCTAGTTTTGAATGTATATAAATCTGTGTGTCGTCAACATATAAATGATAATGGAGGCCAAACGATCTCAAGAGAAACCAAGTAGTGACAGATAAATGTTAAAAAGTAAAGGGCCCAAGACTGACCCCTGAGGAACACCAGTGAAAACAGAGCTAATCTCAGACCTATGGCCACCCATAGAAATGAACTGGGAACGGTCAGTAAAATAGGATCTAAATCACTTCAAAACTGTCCCCGACACACCAAACACTCTTTCAAGATGTGCGAGTAATAGATGTGATCAACAGTATCAAAAGCGTCTCTTAGATCAAGAAGGATGAGAATGGATGTTGCACCAGAGTCAGAAGCCATCAACAGATCATTGGTGACTTTAACCAAAGCCGTCTCAGTATTATGTGATTTTACGAAAACCCGACTGAAGGGGTTCAAAAAGGTTATTAATCGTGAGATGGTTACACAAATGAGAGGCAACAATACGCTGAAGTATTTTTGCCAGAAACAGAAGATTTAAGATTGGACGATAATTATTAAAATCGTCCAAGGCAGCAATAGTGTCATTATTAAACGCAATTCAGTTCAGTGTTGATTCTGTTTAGCTCTAACTGTGTCAGTGTTTCAAAGTTTATAAATTATGAAACAACTTCAATTTCAGGTATAAAATAGCTCTACAGAAGACAATAGGGTTATTATTCAGCTAAATTCAGTTAAATTTTTATGATATAAATGTAAAATAAATGTTTGTGAGAATGCAATCCCACTCACCAGACCAACAAAATGGGCTGTGAATGCCGTTTCTGTGCCCGTTTTATTTTATTTTATTTTATTATAAAGCACATTTCTGCTGCAGCCCAAGAGTGCTGTACAATACATTCATAAAACCATATGTAACACAATAAAACAAGACTACATAAAAGACCAACATTTAGTTCTCTCCTGGGTCAGCCTCAAAAGCCAAGATGTACAAGTGCTTCTTCAAAGCTGTTTTAAAAGCATTCAGAGTGGGGGCAAAGCGGATGGTAAGTGGTAGGTTATTCCATAACCTGGGTCCAGCTATTGAAAAGGCACAATCGCCTTTTTGCTTCAGTCGGGACTGCAGTACACGAAAGTTTATCGGCAGATCTGAAATTCTTTACTGCTGGTGTAGAATAAAAAGATCTGATAGATATGAGACCAGTTAAAACGTAAAAAATAATAGTAGGGCCTTGAAAACAATTTAAAATCTGACTGGTAATCTTGCAGCTGCATTTTGAACCAGCTGCAGTCATTTCATCATGATTGGGAGAGGACTAAATACACAACATTGCAATAGTCCAGTCTGGATGATATAAATGCATAGATGATCGTCTATAGATTTTTCACTGAGAGCATAGGTTTTATCTTAGCAATTAACCTAGATAGAAGTAGTAGATTGAAACTACTTTTCACAACAGCGTTTTCCAAAATTTAAATAATACACCCAGATTTTTTGCATATGGGTGAATTCTTCTAGAGAGGGGCCTTAAGTAATTAGAGATAAGGGGCAAAGAGCTAAGACTGACAAAAACAACAAGTTTTGCTCTCATTTAACCTTCTTCCTTCCCTTGCACTTTGTGACAAATCCAGGTCAAAATGACCCAAAGCCCTAAAATGATACGTAATAATATTAATTTATACTTAATACTTACTTAATGAAAGCTTATTTCATTTCATTTTGATAATATTTTGTCTATTTTTAATGCAATTTTTTTGAGTTTTTTTTATTTACCTTTAAATGACTAGATTTTATCAATAAATAATAATTTAAGCACATTCTTCACATTCATTCAACTTAAATTCGAAATAACTCACAATTTCATGCATAACCCTTTTAATTCAGCTCAAAATATCTTACATTGGGTGTCTTTGCCGTATTATATTAATATATTAATATAACATGATATTTCATGACTCTTGCCACTAGATGGCCTCTATATGGAGCATATGAGCTGTTCCGCTGGGTCCTAAAGTCAGTTCGCTTCAGAATGCATTCAGATACATATGTAGACATTATGAAAACATTTTTTAGTAAAGTTTTAGCATTTTTAGTTTTAATTTTTAGGTTTTTCTATATGTACTGAAGCATTCCTCTAATTCCTAAAGGGGTCAAATTGATCTGTGTGGGGGAAGGATTTGTTACTTTTTAAAATTTCAACCACAAAAACCCCTCGAATCCAGTCAATCTTTTTGTGTATTCGTGGTTCAAGTGCAACAAAAGTCCTAGGGTCTTGGACCACTCCGATGAACACTCAATTTTTTTCAAAATGACCCGAGGGAAGGAAAATTCTTAGACATTCAGCATTTTACATCTTCAAGACACTTACTAATGTAAGAACAGGACCTATCAACCTGGTGTAATGGGAAATGCAGTTGTGTGTCATTGGCATAACAGTGGTATGCATCTGATATTTCCTGAAAATAGACCCCAAAGGTAACATATACAGGGAAAATAGAATTGGGCTCAAAATTGACCCTTGAGGTATCCCACAAAATAAAGGAGCTGAAGGTGTAACACAAATGCTATTGCATTTGTGTTACGTACTGTATTGCAATAAATGTGAAAAGACGGATGCGACAGCTTGAGCAGACTCCCAAATGTGCTCTATTACAACAACTCTTCCTCTTCTCAACATGGCCTTTGTTGCGTGTTCCCAGGGGGTGGGGTTTATGTACATTTTAGGGTTAGTGATGTCACTAGTTGCTAGCTGCTTTGAACTTTGAGCGTTGTAACTTTGCAGATGTTGTTTATGCTCAAACAGCAACATTACACACTAACTAAAGTTAAAAAAGAATTGAAATTATAATCAACTACCCCTTTAAACTTGAATAAATAATTAACATTTAACACATTTTTTGACCAGGTCTGTACAGGTATATCGTGCATATTGATGTCTCCTATAATTAAAAATGTTACATAATTATACATATTAATATGTTGTTATTATGATCGTCAGGTTGACATTTCTGACACTTTTGAAGTAAAGCTTAAAGAAGAAGTAATTAATATATGTTCTGCCTGCATTCGGCAGCATTAATGACCCCATGAATTGGCTTGATGAGTGAACATTGCCTTGTTTGTATAGACAATAGCAGTTAGTTTAGCTCACACTCCAGCAAAACCTAACCAGCTTGTATCAAAGCAAAGAAGACATTTTCATATAGATTTTTTTTCGCAACCAATTGGTGGATGGGAAAGGTAATAATAAAGTACAAGTGTTAACGCAATTAATGACCGATGAACTATGACTTGCTGATGTTATTGAGGAGTTGGGAACGTTGTAGCATCTGGAGTGTCTCACAAATGGTCAGTTCCACGGAACATCAGAGATGGTCTTATCTTTCTGACTTTTGCATATAAATTATTGTCCTGGCTCCAAGGAGTCTGAGCTAATTTGCTCCTTGGTCACTTTTATGGCTTGGCCGATGCAAAGCAGACAACACCTCAAAGAGCCCTGGCGACTTCAAAGCGATCGCTATCACGTCCCATGACTCTAATCCTACCCCTCCCCACGCAGACAGAGAGTGACCTGGACACTGAGACTCATTCCAATACACAGACACAAACATTTTCTTTATGTAGCCCATAATTAAACTATTTCAGAATGTATATGAAATATTCCTATGTGTTCGCCTGTTCCCTATGTTATACTCTACGAAGTCATGATGTGTGTAATGTTAAAGTCATTTTAAACGCTTGTATTAGGATGTATTTCTGCTTTCATACCTTTAAATCCGAAGCTTGTTTGGTATCTAAATATTCACTTCTCTTATTCTTAACCAACGGTGCGCAGTATGTGATTATGAGATGCATCATTAGTATGTTTAACCCCTTGGGAGTAAAACTGTACTAATTCTGAAATCCTCATAAGGACATGCCAGTGGGTCATAAAACCGAGACAAAGGGGTTTTCTCCCGCCTAGAATGCACACAGATGATAGGCCATTACAGGAAAGATGGGCGTATGTTAATGGGCCTTAAAAGACAAAGGACAGGCCTTCTGTTCTTCTCTTCGCTTCTTCCTTCGCACCTTCCTCCCGTCATCTCAACTCGTCCCCTTGCCAGGCGGCTTCGGCCCTGGCTTGGAGGCTCAGTCACGTTGGTTGGTTCCTTTGAAGTTCGGCACGCTTCGCGACTCAATCCCTGGCCACAGGCGGCCAGGCAGACAGGCAATGCGCTCCATCTCAGCGCACACCATCTCAGCGCTCAGTCAACTTCCTCAATTCCGAGGAGACGATCTTCTCTTCCTCCCTTTTTCGGCAACACTCGCTCTCAAGCTACCTTCAAACTTCCCACGGATCGGACACGATCACCGGAAGAACTGAGAGAGAACGCTCCAGCTCAAAGAAAGCTCTGAGAGGACTCACGCATTCTTTTATACTCAGCACAAAAAAAACCCATGCAAGTATAAATTCCATCGAAATTTAGATGAGTTTTAAGATTTGTACCCCTGTTTAAGGTGATATTATTCTTTGCTGGCTCTCTGTGGTTATGTTTGTGAAATTGCCATTCTTGATCCTTCCTTTCTCTTTTTCTTTCTCTTCTTCTTATTCTCTTTCGTTACTTTTCGTTATCCTGTATATACATGTATTCTTTATTTAGTCGTATGTATTCGTAGTATCAATTATTAAAACCATTATATCCATGTTTGATTGTCATTGTTGCCACTCACAAAAACATAGTCACTTTAATGTTTAGATCTTGCTACAAGCCTGCATATAGTATCGTTGAATACTTAAATTAATATCTAGTTCAGAAAGTTATTCTTCGTGGCAGAAGGATAATCTTCCTGAAGATTTGATAAGAAAGAATAAAACTTTGTGAAAGTTGATAAAAAATTGTAATTGGTTCGTTGAGACGAACGGATCAGTTGAATTTTGAATCAATTCTTTAAAAGTTTTTCTGTAGCCTAATGATTTGGCATATATATTCGTAGTTATTTGCAATCCATTGTATATATATTGTACAAATACTTAGGTATTTCCCTTTTGGGTGATTTAGCGATTTATAATTTGATCATAACACGTTACGAGTAATTATAAATACTTAAATATAAACACCCATAATTCCCTATTGAGCTAATTTAATTTATTAACATATGTAGCCGAGTCGCTACAATGTTCTCAACGCTACAATTTATAACATGTTTTTGCAGCGTTGTGCAATGTAGCCAATCACAGACATATGTGTTGATTTCTTGAACGCAATGGCCAATCAGATGCATTTAAGATAGAATCCACTTACCGCTCAAAGTGAGTTTTTGTTGAGTGCTGAATTCTGCATGCTGGCAAATCCTGAGATTATAACAAGGAAAATGTGTAGACATTATGAAAGATTCATTATGCAGTCAGCTTCATAACGGAGCTTTGTGAGATCGCGCTGAACTGAGATGTCAGCTTTTTAGGAATTAATAAGGGAGCGCACTTTGCGCGCATTCTGCCATGTCAAACCATGCACATGCATGCTTTTGCGGGTGGGAGCGGGACAAAACATGAATGTTGCGGGCGGGAGCGAGAG
Source organism: Coreius guichenoti (assembly GCA_039654105.1). NCBI lineage: Eukaryota > Metazoa > Chordata > Actinopteri > Cypriniformes > Gobionidae > Coreius > Coreius guichenoti. The sequence continues at coordinate 16,559,081 of CM077175.1, read as the reverse complement.
AAGGTTTATTTTTGCGGGAGTGGGACTGAAAAATCCATCCCGTGGAGGTCTCTACACTGTGGCACCGTCACATTATGGATCATATTTATAGCCTCATTATTTCAAGAGGCTTATGGTTGATGACGCATTCTTTGAAAGACTGTAAATAGATGAGATTTTTTTTACAGCACAATGGGTCTCAGAAAACTGTAACATGCATGAGATGGAATGCGATGTGGAACTCTGCATTGACATTCCGTTTGCGCACATGTATGAGGTGGAGAGAATTGTACGCACACACAGTGCCAAGGATAACGGAGTATGTTCAAAACAAACAAACCCACACAAGCCCTGAGTTAATTATATTCATCATTAGAGCTAAAGACATTCTAATGGGACTCTCCCAGATACCACGGAGACCATTTAACACAGGAAGTGCCCCTCGTCAGGCGCCTTTCGAAGGCCTGTTCTTTGTGTTCATAGATGGAATGCGTTACACACTTGTGGCTTTCTTCTGTGGACATATGCATTTTTCATAGGCAGCTATGCAAATAATGTCAGTGGGTTTCCACTGCGGCTACATCTGGATTAATTAGGTCACCCATAAAAAATGTGATTTAAATATCACTCAGAGAGGAGTGGTCTGATTGTGTGGTTTACGATCAGAGACACGTGTCTTATTGCTTATACAGCACAAGAGTATATGTGTGATCGCAACCTTGATTTAATCAACACTCTTGACATTTGTTTGTTTGTAGTAGTATGCTTTATGAAGTGCTACTTTCCTATCACAAAAAGTCTACAACAGTTTTTCCACAGTTTAACTCAAAACAATTTAATTCATTCATATAATGTATCTAACGCAATGCATTTGGCATGTAGACACGGTCAAGAAGATCTGCTGAAGTTCAAACTGAGCATCAGAATGGGGAAGAAAGGTGATTTAAGTGACTTTGAACATAGCGTGGTTGATAATGCCAGATGAGCTGGTCTGAGTATTTCAGAAACTGCTGATCTACTGGGATTTTCATGCACAACCATTTCTAGGGTTTACAGAGAAAGGTCATCAGAAAAAGAGAAAATATCCAGTGAGCGGCAGTTCTGTGGGTGAAAGTGCTTTGTTGATGCCAGAGGTCAGAGGTCAGAGGAGAATGACAAGAATGGTTCAGCTGAAGGGCAACAGTAACTCAAATAAGCACTCGTTACACACGCGTTTACCAAAACTGGACAATAGAACATTGGAAAAACATTGCCTGGTCTGATGATTCTCGATTTCTGCTGCAACATTCAGATGGTAGGGTCAGAATTTGGCATAAACAACATGAAAGCATGGATCCATCCTGCCTTGTATCAGCGGTTCAGGCTGCTGCTGGTGATGTAATGGTGTTTTATTGGCACACTTTGGGCCTTTAGTACCAATTGAGCATCATTTAAAAGCCACAGAAGGTGAGTGAGAATTAAATACTTAAACTTAAAATTCTCACAGTGCACGCAACCAGCAGTGCCATTAAGTGGAGCACGAGCGTGATGAATGCCCAGACATTTTTCTTCACTAATAAAGCATGGACACTGCAGGACACACTTCTGAAATGACATCATGCTCACCACGAGGAAAATAATCAAATAAAAGAGGGCGCTGAACGCGAATCCAATCCTGATGCATCGCTTCCTGAAGAGAAGAAATCTGAGGAATGATGGCCGGACGCTCCCTTATGAGGCGCTGATGAACATAGCATCAGCTATCGATACAGTTGGGAGGGAACCTACGAGAGGAAACTCTTAATTACATTGTGTTTGCTCTGTGTTAGTACAGATTAAAGCATTCGTTAGAGTGGAGAAATGGTGATGGTGAAGGGTTAACAGACATGACTGTGGTCAGCTACAATGTGCACATGGGATAATTTCGAGCTACAGGCAAAACAAGTGAAAAATGTCAATTTTGAGGTTTTCACAAAAATGAGTTCATTAAGTCCTCGTCTAGCGATCCCAATGCTCCAAATAGCAATTAAACATCTAAAAGTATCTTTATTTGTACGTTTTCTGGGAGGAGTACCTTTCAGTTGTCCATGAAAACGATCTTACTCGCACTGACTGACAGATCCGACGCATGCGCACAAAGACACCTTGGACAGCGAGCGATCCCGATGTACACACATACACAGTATTAAAGTATTTCAAAATATCTGTCTTGGCGAGTATTCACACAAACATTATCTGTTCTGTCTTGTGAACGTTTGTTTAACTGTTGGGGAAAAACATCTGGTGTGTAACATTATATTAGATCCGTGCGGTACAGTAGGTCTTAATATATAGGCTGTCTGTTTCATTAATGTTAATCAAACAATTGTGGTATAATGGAAAAAAGTCGAATATATATTTTTCCTATTGATATTTGGTTTTGACTTGGTGTGTGTCAAATTTAGTGTTATTACCAGGGATTTTAAGGTGTGGTTGCTAGGTGATTCTGTTTTGGAACCTTCAGAAAAACTTTTCTCAAAATTGACTTTGCTGACTCTATCGACTTCAAACAGGTTTAGCTCAGTCATTTTTTTTGTCTGATTCAAACAAATCATACATCATTGTGAAGGTTTTTTTTAATAGAGAATATGAAAATAACAATAACTAATTTTTGAAAATTTGCTCATTTTGACTCATTTTGCCAGCACAGGTCACATATAATGCTGTAATCATCACAATTCATTTGACAGGTGGCCAATCTTGGCAGGTGTAATATTAAAAACGTAGTTAAAGTTTTGGGGACGCTTAATATTCAGCAGTTTTATTGATTTTATTGCGCTGACACTATTGAATGGGAACTGAGCTGATGATGACATCACTGTTTTTCCAGAGCTGCTGTATAGAAGTTTCATTCCATAACTGATGATTTTCCTGTTGATCACTGTAAAGCTGCTTTGAAACCATCTGTATTGTATAAAGCGCTATTCAAATAAAGGTAATGGTGACTTCAAAAGAGTTCAACATGTAATACTTTCATATGCAAAGGCCCAATCATAAAAGTGGGCATTTACATTTCTTAAACGAGACACGCCCCTTTAAACAGAGTGTATAAATGAGAGGGCTAAAATCAGAGTAGAAAACATCCTTTTCTGAATTATGAATATCCCCCCAAAAAATGCTATTAATGACCCTTTTAAAATAGTTCAACTGACAAGCTACCTAAAAGTATCATGCATGTGACGAAAACTGGTCATAAAGTGCGAGATCAGCTGTAAGTAGTTAAACTAAGCATTTAATATTTGACAGATGTTTTACAATAGAAATGTTAAATGACTGTCCGAAATAATCAGGGATGCAGGGCACTCCCCCGATCCCCCCTAGCAAGCTCAATTTTGGGATCTAATTATAAAATTATTTGAGACCTGTAATTATAAAACCCTGTGTACGACTCTGCTGAAAAAGTAACTCATCACTTGTGCCAGGTAGCTATGCCCACAGAGTCCAAACACTGGGCCAAAATACATTTTATTAAATATCAAGTATATTACAATTGGCTGTTATTGTGCAGTGTTGGAGAGCATTTCTGACTTCAGTGTGGACAAATTACACATTACATCATTGTCATCTTTACATCATTACATCATTGTAAAAATGGAGCATGTGGTCAACTAACCTTTTTTTGTTGGTTTGTTTCTATTGTAAGTACTTGCCTGTTGTTGGTATCTAAGCTCAATCTTGTCACAAAACTGCATATTAATATCAGTTTGAAAACTTACAAGATTGCAGAAGCTTTTTTGAAAGTATTTAATTATCTATGTTCACCTTCCTTGCTTTTAATGAATTACCCAGAGCATGACCGTTTTCAGACCCAGAGCCGCTGGAGAGACAGAGAGTCGTCCCAGTAATTCTCCAAGACCTGCTTCACTCACACACCTGAGATTCAAGCCCTGACCTTTCAGCTAGCAGGCCAAATCATTACCCTCACGGCCGCCTGCCACACACAGCCTTGTTATTTGTGTAACTGAAGATATAAAAGCCATGGAATCCATTTAGGTTGTCAATGTTATCAACAGAAATGCTGTAGGCACATAAAAATTGGTCATAAAAATGTGTTTACAGTAGTAGGTGTATAGAAACTATTATTACCATTACACACTTAGAGAAATATCTTTGTTGGACCCTTGCACTTTTTGGTGGGTAATCAGTGCTAAAATGTTTTCCCAAACAATTTATAGCCCCCTGGTTTAGAGTTAAGCAGTGACGTAAGGAAGACTGTACTAAATTGTGAATGTAAGGCACAACTTGTAGCAGAGTGAAAGCAATCCCTTTAGCCATGAATATTTTCACAATATAGCATGGCTTGAAGTGCCTTATTGCTTTTATAAAAGTTTTAATCACTTTTTTCCATAACACTACATAAGATACAGTTCTACCATAAAGACTCAGAAGGCAGATGAACGTTTATATGGTATTTATTCCATTAAGAATAAATAGATGGTAGTGAGCTACAGTGAGTCTGCTCCAGCCCATGAGCCTGCTAGCACTACATCTCCCAGAATCCTTCCTGGTCCACCATGAGCACACAATCACCACCAGCTGTCATCAATCACCTCATCACCCTCATCAAGCACCCAATATATGCGCCCAGTTCACACACACTGATTGTCCGGTCTCGTCAGTCTCTACACGAGAGTAGCTTACCTGACTACTCACCTTCATCGTCCTCATCCAGAGACTCTCCTCCTCCTCCTCCTCCTCCTCCTCCTCCTCCTCCTCCTCCTCCTCCTCCTCCTCCTCCTCCTCCTCCGACCTGTTGTCTTCATCATGCTTGAAACCCTGCAAGTCAGTTGCAGGGACTCGTCAGTTAAGTGTGACTGTCATTTGAACTGCTTATGCTCATCACTCACCTGTCCGAAGATCTTCCAGATCATCACCAACCCTTTAAAGGGGACATATTATGTCCCTTTTCACAAGATGTAATATAAATCTCTGGTGTCCCCAGAATGTGTCTGTGAAGTTTAAGCTGAAAATACCCCCCAGATCATTTATTATAGCTTGTCAAATTTGCCCCTTTTCGGGTGTGAGCAAAAACGCGTCGTTTTTGTGTGTCCCTTTAAATGCAAATAAGCTCCTGTTCCCCGCCCCCCCTTCCAGCGGCTCCTTCACACGAGCTTTGGATACGTCAACAACAAAACGAATCTCACTCAGCCAAAATGTCATAAATAAGCAGTTGTGGAGTGAAGCCTTACATGTTTGAACCTGAGTCGGGCACAGATGGAGAGACTCAGGAAGAAGTTGCAACTTTTTGACTGCACCTGGACGTTTCTGAATGGTTAGTGGATACATTTATGTAACGTTAGTTGTTGTGGAGTTACGTTGATTCAACTCATCGACTAGCATGTACCGTCATGTTAATCTATAAATTGTTGTATAGGTGCTTGTGTGTGAACGTAACATGTCTGTCACCTGACTATACAATGCATAATAAATGTGCGTTTCTGAATTATGCAGACGATGAGCATTTTCAGGATAAAACTAACGGCATAGCTCTAGTCTCAGTAAATACAGTCAGAGACTATGGTGACTTTAGCCATATTAGCTGTACAGCATTCTAAAAAGCTCATTCAGAAAGGAAATTTGCAAATATTCACAAAATATGAAGTGCCAACCTTGCTTGTTCTGGATATGAAGTTAGAGCATGAAGCGTATATTGACCCATCCTTCAGAAACAACTTTTTTTGCAAATCCAGCGTTGTACGTTCCCTCGTTAGTGAAGCAGTCATGCGTAAAATGATTTGCGCAAAAATATAACATTTTACTGACACTGACATCTTTGGCACATTTCCTTCAAAAATGAAATTTAACCACGGTGTCCTCAGTGGCTCGGATGCCGGGAGTCTATGGAGACTCGTATGTTCTTTGGTACATCCAACAACAGAACATTTGTAATGTTTTTTGGCGCAGACATTGTAATACTCTAATAAGCTAATACAGCGAGTAAACAGAAATAGCGGTCTCTGTGCTTCTGACTCAGTGGTGTGTCTATGCTAAAAGGGCAGATCATCAACAGTCATGGGTAGGCTTTCCCTACTCTTACATAGGAGTAGGGGGAAATATGAAACAGCGCGTTATGAGAGATTGATAATGATTGATGGGGATTATAAAAAAAGTATTGGGTGGATTTTTACCATTGTAGGCTGGTTGTTTACACACACCGTGGACACACATCTGTGTTCAAACACCTTATAAAAGTGAATTTTGCATAATAGGTCCCCTTTAATAAAGCACTGTTACGTTTACCTCTGTGTCTCCTCTCCTGTTTCATGACAGAGCGTCTCGGTTACGTATGTAACCCTCGTTCCCTGAAGGAAGGGAACGGAGATGTTACGTCAGTTACTGACGAAATGGGGGTTTCGCTTAGAAGCCAATCGCCTTTGAGCTCTACAAAACGAGCCAATGGCATGAAGATGCCATGGGTCTGCGGAATTTGCATAACGCAACCCCGCCCCACCGCATGGGTATAAAGGGCGTTGCGTGGCAATCTCGTATTATGTTACCTGCTGAAGAGCCGAGGCATGAGCGTCCGGCCGTTCCAGCGGTACAGCGGAAGTGGCATGGGGACGTAATGTCTCCGTTCCCTTCCTTCAGGGAACGAGGGTTACATACATAACCGAGACGTTCCCTTTCAGTCAGTACACTACGAGTTACGTCAGTTACTGACGAAATGAGGGTCCCAATACAATCTCGCAACGACGGCTGTCTTCCAGCGTCCTGCGCTGACCAGGGCTCCCTGCCGTGAGTCTTAGCACGAACGAGGGGCTAGGCTCAACGCTGATACCAAGGTACACTGGGAAGCATATCCCACGTGGAGAAATGCAACACAATGCCTGCCCGAAGGGAGGACTTTAAGAATACACATATGACCCCCGTAGGGACTGCATATGGAGCACTCTGGGGTATCCAGCCGCAGGTGGAAAAATTTTTCAACCCCAGGTGTGGCAAGGGTGTCTTGCCAAGGGAAGACACGTGCTCAGAGAGACTTACCGTGGAAATACACATGTGGGGGTTGCCCAACGGGGGAACCACACACACGGAGGCACCTAGCCGAACACGAGGGCTGACCAATCGGGCATGCACTCTGGTGTCGACATCAGCAGTGCTGGAGGAGCTCAGGGCTTACTGGGAAGCTCACCTGAGAGAAAATGCGCACGCATCCAGTCCGTTAAGTGGAATGGCGCAGCAAGCAAAGACACCTGAGCCTGTCCAGTTACTGGCCGCTTTGGGCGAGTACACGAGCGGACACAGGCTCCACTCGGAGATTATAAAATCTTGCGAATGTGTTGAGTGTCGCCCAGCCTGCAGCTCTAAAAATGTCTGTCAGCGAGGCGCCACGCGCTTAAGCCCAAGAGGAAGCAACACTCCTAGTGGAGTGTGCTCTAACCCCAAGGGGGCATGGCATGCCCTGAACCTGATATGCCAGGACAATGGTGTCCACTATCCAGTGAGACAACCTCTGCTTGGAGAGAGCCTTCCCTTTCTGCTGCCCTCCGTAACAGACAAAGAGCTGGTCTGAGGTCCTGAAACACTGCGTCCGGTCTATGTAAGCGCGAAGGGCGCGTACTGGACAGAGCAGTGCCAAGGCTGGGTCTGCCTCCTCCACAGGCAGCGCTTGCAGGTTCACCACCTGATCCCTGAAGGGAGTGGTGGGAACCTTGGGCACGTATCCAGGCCGGGGTTTCAGGATCACGTGAGAATTGGCCGGCCCGAATTCCAGGCACACTTCGTCAACCGAAAATGCCTGCAGGTCCCCTACCCTCTTGATGGAAGCCAGAGCAATCAAGAGCGCCACTTTCATTGAAAGGAACTTCAGCTCCACAGACTGCAGGGGCTCAAAGGGAGCTTTCTGCAAGGCAGATAAAACCACTGCAAGATCCCAAGAGGGTATTTGAGGAGGACGAGGAGGATTTAATCTCCTCGCTCCTCTAAGGAACCTGCTGACCAGGCCGTGCTGACCTACCGTTTTTGAATCCACCAGGTCATGATGAGCCGAAATCGCGGCCACATAGACCTTCAGGGTGGAGGGAGACAGCCTTCGCTCCAACCCTTCTTGGAGGAAGGAAAGCACGGACCCGACTGAGCATTTCGTGGGGTCTTCTCGGCGAGAAGAGCACCAGGTGACGAAGAGGTTCCACTTCAACGCATAGGCCTGTCTCGTGGACAAGGCCCTAGCGGAAGTGATGGTAGCCGCCACCTGAGGTGGCAGGGTACTCAAACCTACCGTGTCCCGTCCAGGTCCCACACGTGTAGGTTCCAAAGGTCGGGACGTGGGTGCCATACGGTGCCCCGTCTCTGAGTAAGGAGGTCCTTCCTCAGAGGGATCGACCAGGGAGGGGCTGTCACAAGGAGTATGAGTTCTGAGAACCAGGTCCGGCCGGGCCAATATGGGGCGACCAAAAGGACCTGCTCCCTGTCCTCCCTGATCTTGCACAGAACCTGTGCGAGAAGGCTCACTGGGGGAAACGCATACTTGCTTGGGCCCCGCGGCCAGCTGTGCGCTAGTGCATCCGTGCCGAGGGTCCCCTCGGTCAGGGAATAATACCAGCGGCAATGACAAGAGTCGTGGGAGGCAAACAGATCTATCTGTGTGTCGCCAAACTGTTCCCAAATCAGCTGAACCGTCTGGGGATGGAGTCTCCATTCCCCCAGAAGCGGCTGAAACCATGACAGCTCGTCGGCTGCATGATTCAGTTCTCCCAGGATGTGAACGGCACGAAGCGACCTCAGATGCTTCTGACTCCATAGGAGGAGATGGCGGGCGAGTTGCGACATCCGGCGGGAGCGTAGACCAACTTGTCGGTTGATGTACGCTACTGTCGCCGTGCTGTCTGAAAGGACCAGTATGTGCTTGTCCTTGAGCAGGGCTCGGAAACGGTGCAGGGCAAGGCGTACGGCCAGCAACTCAAGGCAATTGACATGCCATAGGCACTGGGGTCCTCTCCAGGAGCCCGCGGCAGCATGTCCATTGCACATGGCGCCCCAGCCCGTGGCAGAGGCATCTGTTGTTACAACAACATGCCTGGAAACTCGTTCTAGGGGAACACCTGCCCGTAGAAAACTGAGGTTCGCCCACGGGGTGAAGGTCTGACGGCAGGCCCGAGTAACTGGGACCCAGAGCGTGCCGTGTTGCCATGCCCATCTCGGGACTCGATCGCGAAGCCAGTGCTGAAGCGGTCTCATATGAAGCAAACTGAGTGGCGTTACCGCAGCTGCGGATGCCATATGCCCAGGAGCCTCTGAAAATATTTCAGTGGAACCGCACTCTTGCCCTCGAACTGGCGAAGACAAGTCAGCAATGACTGCGCGCGCTCGCTCGTAAGCTGCGCGCACATGGCGACCGAGTCGATTTCCATACCGAGAAAAGAGATCCTCTGCACTGGGGAGAGTTTGCTCTTTTCCCAGTTATCCCGAAGGCCCAGACGGGCGAGGTGCTGAAGCACCAGGTCCCTGTGTTCTCAAACCTGATCCCGAGAGTGGCCTAGAATCAGCCAGTCGTCGAGATAGTTCAGGATGCGAACCCCGTGTTGCCTGAGCGGCACAAGGGCTGCCTCGACGACCGAATGGGAGAACCGTGTACTGATATGCCTGCCCCTCGAAGGCAAACTGTAGAAACGGTCTGTGTCGAGGAAGAATGGAGACATGAAAGTACGTGTCCTTCAGGTCGATCGCTGCAAACCAATCCAATGGACAAACGCATTCGAAAATGCGTTTGGCTGTCAACATCCTGAATGGAAGCCTGTGAAGGGTTCGGTTCAAGATGCGCAGGTCCAGGATTGGCCGTAACCCACTGGTTTTTTTGGGTACAATGAAGTAAGGGCTGTAGAAGCCGGACTCCATCTCGGCTGGAGGGACGATCTCGACCGCACCCTTCGCCAGTACGGTGGCGACCTCCGCACACATGACAGCACGCATTGCCACCCACCATGGTATAGTGGACTCCCCGAAAGCGGGGAGGAGACCGTGCGAACTGAATCGCATAGCCGAACCTGATGGTGCGAGTGAGCCAGCTGGACAGATTGGGAAGCGCTAGCCAGGCTCCCAGAAACTGTACCAGCGGGGTCATGCGGACCACAGGCGTACCCCCGATGGGGCAGCGAGGCGGAATGTCCGGCCCAGACATGGAAGGCGTGGGAGCGTCCCGAGGTGTGGGCGGGGTCGAATTCCGCACCCTGACAGAGGAGACCAGGGAAGGACCAGCGTTCCACGGGGGTCTCGTCTGCCAGGGGGCTGGCGACAGAGGGGGCCGAGAGTGGCGAGGCTGCTTGGCGTCGCACACTGCCAGCCGCGCCCTCTTGAGGCTCGGAGGTGAAAATGTCAGTTCTTTCTTTACAAGGATTCTCCCCCGGCCCTCCAGCGGGGGAAGGAGTGGCCCTGCTACCATCTCCTGGGAAAGAACCGAGTTCACCTCCGCCCGTCTCAGGACCGCCGCTTAGACTGCCGTTTAGCAGGCTGGGGGGCTGGGACGGGCGGGGCTGCCTTCCTGCGGCGTCCTTCACGCCTCGGCCCGGGTGAAGGCTGCTGCTGGGGCTGAGCGGGAGGGGCGGGAGCCGCATGAGGGCGGCCTCAGCGGGGAGCAGACTGAGGCCTCTGAGCCAGCAGCTGGGTGGAGGCAGCAGCAGGCCGCCGGGGCAGAATATGTTTGATCGCCTCAGTCTGTTTCTGAGCGGTCGAGGACTGTTGGGCGAAGTCCTGGACCGCCCCGCCGAATAGCCCATCCTGGGAAATGGGAGAATTGAGGAAACGGGTTTGCTCAGATTCTCCCACATCAAACAGGTTGAGCCATAAGTGGCGCTCCTGGACCACAGAAGTGGACATCACCTGACCGAGAGAGCGAGCGGTCACCTTTGTCGCTCGTAGAGCGAGGTCGGTGGCCGCCCGCAGCTCCTGCATTAATGCGGGGTCAGCATTGCCCTCATGCATGTCTCTGAGCACCTTTGCCTGGTAGACCTGAAAGGGTGGCCATCGCATGCAGGGCGGACGCGGCCTGGCCCGCAGCTCTGTAGGTCTTCGCCACCAAAGTAGACGTAAACCCACAGGCCTTGGACGGGTGCTTTGGGTCACCACGGCATGTCGCAGAGCGCTCAACAGGGGGAACCCCAGTGTACCCTTTCACCGCGCCGCCATCGAGGGCAGTGAAGGCGGAAGTGGCTGCCGAACGATCGCGAAAAGTCAAGGGAGACTTCCACGACTACGACACCTCTTCATGCACTTCCGGGAAGAAGGGCACTGGGGGCTGACGGGTGCCTTCGGCACAGGCCACCCCCAGATACCAATCATCTAGCTGAGAGCGCTTGGGACATGGCGGAGGGTTCCACACAAGCCCAAGAGCCTCGGCCGCCCGGGAAAGCATGGCTGTGAGCTCTGGATCAGACTCGGGCAATGCTGGAACTCCCGAAGGAGGCAACACAGCCGAATCGTCATCTCCGGAGGAATCCAGCCCACCTTGTGATGCGGCGATCGACATAGTATCCTCCGCCGGTGCGCCAAATGAAACGCAGGGCCCAGGACGGGAAACACCTGCGCCCTCATCTGGCAACACCACAGGTTGCAGTGTGCTAGAAGGGGGTGTGGCCCGAGGAGGATTCGTCGGGTTGGCCCACACCGTCACCCTCAAGTCACCCTGACCACCAGCCAAAGTATTCCCTCTCGTGGAGGGAATAGATTGGGGTGTGGAAGAGGGGACCCTCCCTCCAGTACGGAGATCATGGAGTCTTGACCGCAACACTGCGATGGTCATGTTCCCGCAGTGGGAACATGACTCATCCATGAACGCGTGCTCGGCGTGCACAAGGCCCAAGCACGCCAAACAGCGATCATGCCCGTCAAACGGAGGAACAGGCCGACCGCAGAAACGGAGCACGGGCGAGACATCTTGAAAAAGACGTGCCGCGTGCAGCTCTTTTAGAGAGGAGTCTTTGCGCTGCAGAAATGCTGAAGCGCCTAGGGAGAACACACACGCTGTGCTAGATCACTGCACAGATCAGACAGGAATGCGGAACTCGCTAGAACGCGCTGTAACACCAACACTCTGGAGAGACACTCGTCTTGAAGAGAGAAAACGCTCAGGCAGTAACACTCGGCTCTGAAGCAGAAACATAATGCGAGATTGCCACGCAACGCCCTTTATACCCATGCGGTGGGGCAGGGTTGCGTTATGCAAATTCCGCAGACCCATGGCATCTTCATGCCATTGGCTCGTTTTGTAGAGCTCAAAGGCGATTGGCTTCTAAGCGAAACCCCCATTTCGTCAGTCACTGACGTAACACGTAGTGTACTGACTGAAAGGGAACTTTAATATTTATGCTGTCTCTGTATCATCGTTTGAACTTTTAGTATATTTTACACATACAAAGTTAGGTGATTTAAGCATTTTCAGATGTTTCAGTGTGGGTGAGCAACTTTTGGAAAACGCTAGTGTGGACAGGGCGCGTTTTGAAATGAAAAGGCCATTTTCAAATGTATCCAGATTAATGTAGACGTTCAAAGATATTAGACTGTGGTTCCCACTACACAACTGTCTGTTGTTGCAGATGTAATTTCCAATCAAAACACATTTCACACTACAGGACTTGGATCACAGACTGGTCTAGATATTTAACCTGCTAAATATCTCTCTGGCATCGGCGACACATTGGCGTGTCTTTCAGATTGCGTCTTTGATGATTTAGTTACAAACATAATGATTGTCACTCCATCTCTATTAACTGCTGACAATCAGGGCTAAAATGGTGAAGTGTGTTGGTGGCATAAGCATCTTCTGTGTAAGTACTGTGAGTTACAGTGATGTGATGAAGAGATGTTTTGTGTCATATTTAAAAGGTGAAGCTCTGCTCGTAAACACGTCAAGTGAACTGACAGGCAGCACAATCAATTCCTATGAATTTCCATAAACTTTGGTTTGTCGTAAACATATGACAATTCTCTATACTGAAAATGATATTGATCATCTTGGAACACGGCCTGATTGCCTCCAATAAATGCAAGAGAGGCAGAATAAATGAGGTCCAAGACTGCAGTCCTCAGGAATCAAGATGTTTTCTCCAGAGCAGATAAAGTCTTGTGTGAGGGCTGTGTGGTCAGAAGACGCTGCTAGATCCTGTTTAGAGGATCTTTTGTCAAATCTCTGATTAACTCAGCTGTCCGCACCTTTATATGCTTTATGGGTAATTGATTGTAAATTGATAATGTCATAGCAGAATATACCAGAAACATGAACTATATAATTAACCATGGACTAATTATAATATTATGTTGGATACAATTGCTTTACCAGATCCTGTTTTGTCTAGTATCCAAATCCTTTTAAAAATAAATTGATATATATATATATATATATATATATATATATATATATATATATATATATATATATATATATAATACAGTTGATTGATGTCTTTGTACTGTTTTTAACTCACACCAGCACTCAGTTGTCGTGTCGCATGACTTGGTCTTTGACTTGGACTTGAGTCCCGTGTTTGATGACTTACGACTCGACTTAAACAGGCAATTTTGAGAAGATTAAGCTCTTTTCATGTTTTCCACTCATGGCTGTTAAACACAGAAGAGTTGTTAGATGATTGCAGTGGTTTAATGCTGAATGTCTCAGGACTATTACAACCTCTGTTGTTTTTTAATTAATAATACAGTACCTTTTCAGCACCACCCCTATTTTATTTTATACATTTAGGATTTTAAGCATGGTTATGGTAAGGGGCGGGACATTTCCCAAACACGCTTGACCAATCACAACACACTGCTCCAGTCGACCAATCAGAGCACATTGTGCTTTTCAGAAGGAGGGGCTTCATAGAGACAGGAACTAAACAGAGCGTTACTGACAGACTGAGAAGAGACGAGCTGCAACAATGGAGAATATGGGGAAAATAATCAACATTCAAGCAGGAAAACCTGTTCTAGTAGAGCCCAAAAACACAATCAAGACTTTGAAAAGGACACAATATGGCCTCTTTAAACAACTAGGCTAGGACACGGTGTTACATTAATATGAATGTAGGGAAAATGTCTATCATGAAAATAAAATCACAATAAAAAATTGCCCTAAAAATAAACTTCTTAAAAAAAAAAAATAAACCCAAAAAAAACAAATATAGTTTCTTAATTCTTGATTTTGATTTTTCGGGCATATTCCTACCCCCCAAAATAAAATGTAAATAATCAAGTTGAATCATTACAAAGGCAATTTCTGAGGTACTCAAAACATAAAGGATTTTCATAGATTTTCTTTGCTTCATGTTGTCTACATTATATAGAGAAATTTCCTTTCCTTACATTGCTTTTTTATGCTCAGATATGTTTTATTTTCGTCATGAATTGTGATGTTCCTTGCTTTGTTCTTGGTGACTGTTGTCTTAAAAAATTCAGAGTTTTCACACAAGATGACGCGTCACATCACATTTCTTCACTCTTGTGACAGACAGAATGGACACATTAAAAGCATATGTGATATTAGTGTGTCGCTCTGTGCTTGAAAACATTAAAAAAAAAAAAAAAAAATTCATTTTTTTCCACTGATTTGATAAACTGCTGTATGAAACATTTTATTTGTTGAGTTAGTTTCATTACTTTAGCTCAAAGCTTGGCTTGATCATCCCTTGAATGTCTAACATGAGGATTTTATCATGTTTTCTCCAATTATAAATGCATGTTATTAAACATGACAAAAATATTATTCTTTCAAGAACAGCATGTGTGTCTTGCACACATTCTAGTATAAATCATTGGGTAAGAATGGAGGAATGCGCTGAGATTGTGTGCATAGGGTGAATGTGCGGGAGGGAAAATATTACATTTGGAACATTTTCCCATAAAAATGTTTGATGGAATTCAGAGCAGCCACAGAAAGATTCAGACAATCTCAAACCTGCCCCTTCTTTAGAAGGTCTATCTCTGCATACACGTTTGGTTTTACACAGCAAGAGAAAGAGCTTTGTCTCATCTCAAAACACCCTTGCTGAAACTTTAATTTACCATTGTTATTATACAGATATAACAGGCTGGAGAAAGCTGATTGTATGTTTTGAAAAGGCTGAAAGAATGAGGTTCCCTTTCAGTCAGTACACTACGAGTTACGTCAGTTACTGACGAAATGGGGGTTTCGCTTAGAAGCCAATCGCCTTTGGTGACGGTGTGGGCCAACCCGACGAATCCTCCTCGGGCCACACCCCCTTCTAGCACACTGCAACCTGTGGTGTTGCCAGATGAGGGCGCAGGTGTTTCCCGTCCTGGGCCCTGCGTTTCATTTGGCGCACCGGTGGAGGATACTATGTCGATTGCCGCATCACAAGGTGGGCTGGATTCCTCCGGAGATGACAATTCGGCTGTGTTGCCTCCTTCGGGAGTTCCAGCATTGCCCGAGTCTGATCCAGAGCTCACAGCCATGCTTTCCCGGGCGGCCGAGGCTCTTGGGCTTGTGTGGAGCCCTCCGCCATGTCCCGAGTGCTCTCGGCTAGATGATTGGTATCTGGGGGCGGCCCGTGCAGAAGGCGCCCGTCAGCCCCCAGTGCCCTTCTTCCCGGAAGTGCATGAAGAGGTGTCGAAGTCGTGGAAGTCTCCCTTGACTTTTCGCGATCGTTCGGCAGCCACTTCCGCCTTCACTGCCCTCGACGGCGGTGCAGTGAAAGGGTACACTGGGATTCCCCCTGTTGAGCGCTCTGTCGCGATGCAACTGTGTCCGCAGAGCGCTGCGACATGGCGTGGTGACCCAAAGCACCCGTCCAAGGCCTGTGGGTTTACGTCTACTTTGGTGGCGAAGACCCACAGAGCTGCGGGCCAGGCCGCGTCCACCCTGCATGCGATGGCCACCCTTCAGGTCTACCAGGCCAAGGTGCTCAGAGACATGCACGAGGGCAATGCTGACCCCGCATTAATGCAGGAGCTGCGGGTGGCCACCGACCTCGCTCTACGAGCGATGAAGGTGACCGCTCGCTCTCTCGGTCAGGTGATGTCCACTTCTGTGGTCCAGGAGCGCCACTTATGGCTCAACCTGATTGATGTGGGAGAATCTGAGCAAACCCGTTTCCTCAATTCTCCCATTTCCCAGGATGGGCTATTCGGCGGGGCGGTCCAGGACTTCACCCAACAGTTCTCGACCGCTCAGAAACAGACTGAGGCGATCAAACATATTCTGCCCCTGCAGCCTGCTGCTGCCTCCACCCAGCCGCCGGCTCAGAGGCCTCAGTCTGCTCCCCGCCGAGGCCGCCCTCCTGCGGCCCTCGTTCCTCCCGCTCAGCCCCAGCAGCAGCCTTCACCCGGGCCGAGGCGTGGAGGACGCCGCAGGAAGGCAGCCCCGCCCGTCCCAGCCCCCCAGCCTGCTAAACGGCAGTCTAAGCGGCGGTCCTGAGACGGGCAGCTCGGAGGTGAACTCGGTTCTTTCTCAGGAGATGGTAGCAGGGCCACTCCTTCCCCCGCTGGAGGGCCGGGGGAGAATCCTTGTAAAGAAAGAACTGACATTTTCACCTCCGAGCCTCAAGAGGGCGCGGCTGGCAGTGTGCGACGCCAAGCAGCCTCGCCACTCTCGGCCCCCTCTGTCGCCAGCCCCCTGGCAGACGAGACCCCCGTGGAAAGCTGGTCCTTCCCTGGTCTCCTCTGTCAGGGCGTGGAATTCGACCCCGCCCACACCTCGGGACGCTCCCACGCCTCCCATGTCTGGGCCGGTCATTCCGCCTTGCTGCCCCATCGGGGGTACGCCTGTGGTCTGCTTGACCCCGCTGGTATAGTTGCTGGGAGCCTGGCTAGCGCTTCCCAATCTGTCCAGCTGGCTCGCTCGCACCATCAGGTTCGGCTATGCGATTCAGTTCGCACGGTCTCCTCCCCGCTTTCGGGGAGTCCGCTATACCATGGTGGGTGGCAATGCCCCTGTCATGCTTGCAGAGGTCGCCACCCTACTGGCGAAAGGTGCGGTCGAGATCGTCCCTCCAGCCGAGATGGAGTCCAGCTTCTACAGCCCTTACTTCATTGTACCCAAGAAAACCGGTGGGTTGCGGCCAATCCTGGACCTGCACATCTTGAACCGAACCCTTCACAGGCTTCCATTCAGGATGTTGACAGCCAAACGCATTTTAGAATGCATTCGTCCATTGGATTGGTTTGCAGCGATCGACCTGAAGGACGCGTACTTTCATGTCTCCATTCTTCCTCGACACAGACCGTTTCTACGGTTTGCCTTCGAGGGGCAGGCATATCAGTACACGGTTCTCCCATTCAGGCTAGCCCTGTCCCCTCGCGTCTTTACGAAGGTCGTCGAGGCAGCCCTTGTGCTGCTCAGGCAACACAGGGTTCGCATCCTGAACTATCTCGACGACTGGCTGATTCTAGGCCACTCTCGTGATCAGGTTTGAGAACACAGGGACCTGGTGCTTCAGCACCTCGCCCGTCTGGGCCTTCGGGTCAACTGGGAAAAGAGCGAACTCTCCCCAGTGCAGAGGATCTCTTTTCTCGGTATGGAAATCGACTCGGTCGCCATGTACGCGCAGCTTACGAGAGAGCGCGCGCAGTCACTGCTGACTTGTCTTCGCCAGTTCGAGGGCAAGAATGCGGTACCACTGAAATATTTTCAGAGGCTCCTGGGGCATATGGCATCCGCAGCCGCGGTAATGCCGCTCGGTTTGCTTCATATGAGACCGCTTCAGCACTGGCTTCGCGATCGAGTCACGAGATGGGCATGGCAACACGGCACGCTCCGGGTCCCAGTTACTCGGGCCTGCCGTCAGTCCTTCACCCCGTGGGCGAACCTCCCCGTGGGCAGGTGTTCCCCTAGAACGAGTTTCCAGGCATGTTGTTGTAACAACAGATGCCTCTGCCACGGGCTGGGGCGCCATGTGCAATGGACATGCTGCCGCGGGCTCCTGGAAAGGACCCCAGCGCCTATGGCATGTCAATTGCCTCGAGTTGCTGGCCGTACGCCTTGCCCTGCACCGCTTCCAAGCCCTGCTCAAGGACAAGCACGTACTGGTCCGTTCAGACAGCACGGCGACAGTAGCATACATCAACCGACAAGGTGGTCTACGCTCCCGCCAGATGTCGCAACTCGCCCGCCATCTCCTCCTATGGAGTCAGAAGCATCTGAGGTCGCTTCGTGCCGTTCACATCCCGGGAGAACTGAATCGTGCAGCCGACGAGCTGTCACGGTTTCAGCCGCTTCCGGGGGAATGGAGACTCCATCCCCAGATGGTTCAGCTGATTTGGGAACAGTTTGACGACACACAGATAGATCTGTTTGCTGCTGGTATTATTCCCTGACCGAGGGGACCCTCGGCACGGATGCACTAGCGCACAGCTGGCTGCGGGGCCCACGCAAGTATGCGTTTCCCCCAGTGAGCCTTCTCGCACAGGTTCTGTGCAAGATCAGGGAGGACAGGGAGCAGGTCCTTTTGGTCGCCCCATATCCTAGCGCCGGGGCCTTAAGGGACAAAGCGGCCTCGGGCGAAAGATAGCTCGCGAGAGCCTCTTCCACCCGAAGCAGAGTCCCATAACCGGCTTCCGCCGCCCCCAGCACGTTAGAGAAGTCAAGTACTGGGGGGTTGGAAAGCCCGGCATGGAGGTTGAGCCCGACGCCTGAAAAAACATTCGCCCAGCTTGCTTGGTGGCTGGACTACTTGTTTTTCCTGTGGCCAATCAATGTTAAGTTTGGCCACAGCGTGGGTCAAAACCTCGACCAGCTCCTCTTGAGCGGGTGAGTGGAGTGGCGATTCTGGGCTCCACCACACCCGCCTCGATGCTCAGCACATCTGACTCCTCAGAGCCAGATAGCTGAAGCATCGGTTCTCCACCTCGCGGGAAGAAGCCGCTTCGCGGGCTTCCACACGAGGAGGAAGAACATCTGAACCCTCCGATGAAGATTGGGAAGATGCCTCAGCAGTCCCATTCCCCGCGGTCAGGTCCATTTGCGAGCCCCATGATCTTCAGCGCCGCACTGCCTCGACAGACACGGGCCCAGAACCACAGGGCTCGCGAGCTTGGCCGGCCTCATCAAACACGGCCAGCCGTGAGCGCAATACCCAGAGCAATACCCCGAGCGTGCTGCACGCCCAGGCAATGCACACACAGCTGATGTGTGTCCGTGCCCGAAATGAAGCGGGGACATGGAGGCACACATCGTCTGAACTGCTCGCTCGCCATAAATGCTTGTGAAACGTAAGACAAACAACACCAAATAGGACTCACAAAACACAGAGCGCTAAGCTGAAGAGCAAAAGCTAATGTGTTGTGCAAGCCGGCGTCCCTTTGTACCTTCCGGGTATGCCGTCATCTACTACGTCATTACGCAGCACCAATCAGGATTGGAATAGATTTAATTCATGCTTCAGACGCGCTACGCTGAGGGCGTTCCCAAAGTGTCGTCATCACGACGCAGTGTGAGTTCCCTCGAAGGGAAACCCATTATACTCAGTGATGCTGTGACTGTCCACACGTGAAGTGACGCGACGCGACAAAATGTTCTACTGTAACCGATGCCTCGTATGCATTGTATTTTAAGCGTTTGTCACATGTTGTGCATGTACAAATAGGAAATATGAATGTGAAGTGAATTTGTGGTCTCGTTTCAAATGCATTGATCAATATGCTTGCGTCGACTTCACTGTAGCCTATATTTGCGCTGCTTCCTTTCCGTGTGTTCTGACCGGTAATGGAAAATATCAAGCACTTCCATTTCAGAGTCCCTGTTATCAGATCTGTTAAAGATGTTGCTGTTCATGTTTGTTAGCCCAGGACATTTTGCAAATCCAGACCAGACGATGTTCTACGGCCATGTCCGGAATAAAGAGTAGCCTATCCATGTCACACAGTAAGATTTAAGATTTTGGCCATATACCTATCCAAGTCATTCATCACAGACAGTATCAACGTTAGTAGGCTATACTTATTGTATTTTGGCCACACCACAAGGTGTCACTGTGGCCTCAACGCTTTGCCCTCGCCTACTCTCAGCAAGATTGCTATGTCTGAGGTAAACCACGCCCTCCTCATTACCCTACAGACAAAGAAATGTAAAAATACATAAATGTAAAAATAAATAAATGTAGAAATAAATAAATGTAAAAATAAATGTAGAAATAAATAAATGTAGAAATGAATAAATGTGGAAATAAATAAAAATAGAAATGAATAAATGTATAAATAAATAAAAGAATAAATAAATAAATGTGGAAAAAAATAAATACAGTGGGGAGAACAAGTATTTGATACACTGCCGATTTCGCAGGTTTGCCCACTTACAAAGCATGTAGAAGTCTGTAATTTTTATCATAGGTACTCTTCAACTGTGAGTGACGGAATCTAAAACAAAAATCCAGAAAATCACATTGTATGATTTTTAAGTAATTAATTTGCATTTTATTGCATGACATAAGTATTTGATACATCAGAAAAGCAGAATATTTGGTACAGAAACCTTTGTTTGCAATTAGAGATCATACATTTCCTGTAGTTCTTGACCAGGTTTGCACACACTGCAGCAGGGATTTTGGCCCACTCATCCATACAGACCTTCTCCAGATCCTTCAGGTTTCGGGGCTGTCGCTGGGCAATACGGACTTTCAGCTCCCTCCAAAGATTTTCTATTGGGTTCAGGTCTGGAGACTGGCTAGGCCACTCCAGGACCTAGAGATGCTTCTTACGGAGCCACTCCTTAGTTGCCCTGGCTGTGTGTTTCGGGTCGTTGTCATGCTGGAAGACCCAGCCACGACCCATCTTCAATGCTCTTACTGAGGGAAGGAGGTTGTTGGCCAAGATCTCGCAATACATGGCCCCATCCATCCTCCCCTCAATACGGTGCAGTCGTCCTGTCCCCTTTGCAGAAAAGCATACCCAAAGAATGATATTTCCACCTCCATGCTTCACGGTTGGGATGGTGTTCTTGTTGTACTCATCCTTCTTCTTCCTCCAAACACGGCGAGTGGAGTTTAGACCAAAAAGCTCTATTTTTGTCTCATCAGACCACATGACCTTCTCCCATTCCTCCTCTGGATCATCCAGATGGTCATTGGCAAACTTCAGACAAATACATGTCAACTAACTCTCATTCATTTGCAACTACATGTTAACTAACTCAATCATTTGCAACTACATGTCAACTCTCATTCATTTGCAACTACATGTCAACTAACTCATTCACTTGCAACTACATGTCAACTCATTCATTTGCAACTACGTCAACTAACTCTCATTCATTTGCAACTACAATTTGCAACTACATGTCAACTAACTCATTCATTTCCAACTTTGTCAACTAACTCACATTCATTTGCAACTACATTGTCCTTGTTACACGTTACATGCAGTTACTGTAATAATACCTATAAATGAAGCATAATTACAATCAACTAACCCTAAACCAAACCAAATTAATATTACTCAGTACTTATTTGTGTAATTACACTGTAACAAGTGTAACCTGTTTTTTCTATCATTTGGTGGAGACAAGAAAGTACTGGTAATATAAGGTAACTACATGGGTTGTTGTAACAGCTATAATAAGTACATAGTATGTACATGGGGAACAGGACTGTAAAATAAAGTGCTACCAAGATTTTTTGTAGTTGTAAAAATATACAAAGATTATTGCAATAGTTTTACAAGAAAATACTATTTAATTCTTCTTCAAAACGACATGCTTAATTTAATCTGTTTCTTTGTAATTATTTATATAATTGACTAGCAATTTCTGAGTGAATATGGTTTGGAAGTAAATCCTACAGTGTAAATTGGTAAAATTTGTCATCAAGTATATCATTACTGTTGACCTAATCCTGATCTTTCTCTTCTTTGGTTTAGCGGCTAAGCCTGCGGAGAAGGAGGAGGTGCCAACCGTCGCGGGAAAGGTTGACGCAGAAAAGGGAACGAAGAAGAAGGAAAAAGACGGCAAAAAGGAAGGCAAGGGTGCGAAAGAGGGCAAAGAAGGGGAAAAGGGAGAGAAAGGAGCATCAAAGAAAGAGGCATCAGATGGAGGGAAAGGTAAAAAGGGAGGTGGAGAGAAAGGAGGTGGAGCCAAAGGCAGTGAAGCCAAGAAGCCTGCGAAGTGAACATCTAGTCACCTTAACGGTGTGTGCTAAACTTCCATTAGCCATTTTTTCATTGCTTTTTGTAAGAAACTTTATAAATGTACATTTACAGTTTGTTTATTTCATTGTAAATTGTAAATAAATGATTCTCTGAAATTATACATTTTCATTTATTTCTTATTCACATGATACACATGATCAGCACTAAATAATACAACACTGGTGTACTTCGAAAAGTTATTTTACATGTATGTAACATATAAACAACAACAACAAAGTCGTGTCAAATTTTCATTTTAAAAATATTTTAAAGGAGTAGGTCTCCCCAAAATTAAAATGGTCCTCATTTACTCCCCCAAGTACTTGTTGGGAGCTTGACAGGCCTGGATCAAATATTCCTTGTTGCAATGTGTCAATCACTTTTCTAATGAGGACATGAAGAATGATGGGAACATAAAGCAGAGATGGACAGTCATTCAAAGCAGTAAAAATTTGATCATTTTCTTCTCTGATTGATCTGTTGGTCGTACATGACTGAACCACACACACACACACACACACACACACACACACACACACACACACACACACACACACACACACACACACACACACACACACACACACACACACACACACACACACACACACACACACCAAATCCATCGCTGTTTGCCTGAAACACACAGTCTGAGCTGCTATTGAGGACCAGGGCAGAAATAGTGCAAACATAGAAGACATTTGATAAATAACACTGAATTTAATGGTAAAAAAAACCCCTGTCATTTTCATACTGAAACTCAAGTTCAAACATGTGTTATATAGAGAAAAGCAGAATTCAAATGTATATATTTTTTGTAAATAAAGAAAAAATGTTTGAATGTATCGAATAGCAAATTTGTTTGGAATTTTAGCATGTTTGAAGAAAAAAAAACCTAAGAATTTCAGCAAATGTACTGCTGTATATCAGCATATGAATTACTGCCCTTTCATAGTCATATCACATTCCAGATTATATGCAGAGGAACACATTGAGCATTG
The DNA here is from genome assembly GCA_039654105.1 of Coreius guichenoti. Classification (NCBI taxonomy): domain Eukaryota; kingdom Metazoa; phylum Chordata; class Actinopteri; order Cypriniformes; family Gobionidae; genus Coreius; species Coreius guichenoti. Next base: position 16,536,024 of record CM077175.1, on the reverse strand, counting down.
GACCTTTTCATGTATCGTGTAAACACAATATGAATGTATATACATAGAGTAACAAAAAGCAGCATTGGATTATACATAACAGACCATGAGCCTCTAAAACTATAATACTGACCAACAAATAATGGTTTTGTGAACAATCCCCATATACAAGTAAAAAAAAACAATGTTTGTTCTTCCTTATGGCTGTAAAAACAAATGAAATTATTGTAATTTGGCATCTGATGATTTTCATTTTCCCGTATACATTGACAAACATTATGATGAAGTGACTGACCGTAAAACGAGACAGTGGAATGAAGCGTAAGAATAATGAAAGACTTTTAAGGATGTGAAAAATATCACTCATTCATTATACGATAATGATGAAAGTGAAGTAAGGGAGCAGCTCTAATGCCGCTTTTAATGTTGAGCAATAATTCCCTGAAAACTCTTACAGTACAGATCATGATGCTGCGGATCCATTTAATCACTCATTTCCAAGAAGGGGACTTCTTTATATATATGATCATGGCCTGACACTTGAAATACAGTCTAACTAACAGAATAAACACAAAATGAAAGGAATACTGGGTGCTGACAAAGGACGTTCATTAATACCTCATTATAGACTTTATTAGATGCTTCAGATCTGTATTTGCTATGCATTTAATTATATATAATTAAAATAATTACCTTTTATATTAAATGCCTGTTCATAACTCATCCCCTCTTGACATGAACAACACCTCATATCATTTGGCTTGTTAATAAGAGCCGTTTCATTGCTTATATGCTGTACGTGATCTGAGGATTTTCCTCTTAGGACGAAATGGACTGACACACAACAAGGGTTCGGACTGTAGAGATTTTCTATTGGGCTGTTAAGCAAGACCCAGTAAACCCTATCAAACACCTTAGAAACACCTTAACAACCACTCAGAACACCAAATCCAGTTTTTATAAATATTATTGGCAGCATTATGAAGTGTTGGGATACATTTGCTGTATATATAAACTGCAATGGTAAAGGCAGCCAAAAATGACCCTGAAAATGAAACATACAGACACAGAATTTCTCTTTTATGCTTTAGTGTCTGTCGTAATAACAAAATGCTTTGACATTTTACAAATGTAATAATCACTTCATGATCACTGGCAGTAATGCAAACTTGTACTGAATGAGAGGGAATTACCTTTTGCTTTCACTGTCAGACTCTCAAAGTACAAAGACCGTTTGGCAAGACTTGGCGAATCTACACTGCAAAAAAAAAAAAAAAAAGTTCTTCCTCAGTACTTTTGACTTGTTTTCCAGTACAAACATATCTAAACATTTTTAAATCAAGACATTTATTTGAGCAGCAGATATGAAGTCTTGTTTTTGTGAGTTTTTGCTTAAAACAAGAACAAATATCTGCCAACGTGGTCAGAAAAATAAACTCAATTCAAAAGGAAAAACAGGAGTATTTTTATGACCCCATTGGCAGATATTTGATACATTTTTCAGAAAACAACACCTAATATCTTGAGTCATTTTGCTTCTCCAGTAAATGTACAATCCATTGCCAAAAGTATTGGGACACCCCTCCAAATCATTCAATTCAGGTGTTCCAATCACTTCCATGGCCACAGGTGTATAAAATCAAGCACCTAGGCATGCAGACTGCTTCTACAAACATTTGTGAAAGAATGGGTCGCTCTCAGGAGCTCAGTGAATTCAAACGTGGTACCGTGATAGGTTGCCACCTGTGCAATAAGTCCATTTGTGAAATTTTCTCACTACTAAATATTCCACGGTCAACTGTTAGTGGTATTATAACAAAATGGAAGCAATTGTGAACAACAGCAACTCAGCCACGAAGTGGTAGGCCACGTAATATCACAGAGCGGGGTCAGCGCATGCTGAGGCGCACAGTGCGCAGAAGTCACCAACTTTCTGCAGAGTCAAGAGCTACAGACCTCCAAACTCAAGAACAGTGCATAGAGAGCTTCATGGAATAGGTTTCCATGGCCGAGCAGCTGCATCCAAGCCTTACATCACCAAGTGCAATGCAAAGCGTGGGATGCAGTGGTGTAAAGCCCACCGCCACTGGACTCTAGAGCAGTGGAGATGTGTTCTCTGGAGTGACCAATCACACTTCTCTGTCTGGCAATCCAATGGACGAGTCTGGGTTTTGGCGGTTGCCAGGAGAACGGTACTTACCTGACTGCATTGTGCCAAGTGGAAAGTTTGGTGGAGGGGGGATTATGGTGTGGGGTTGTTTTTCAGGGGTTGGGCTTGGCCCCTTAGTTCCAGTGAAAGGAACTCTTAATGCTTCAGCATACCAAGACATTTTGGACAATTTCATGCTCCAAACGTTGTGGGAACAGTTTAGGGATGGCCCCTTCCTGTTCCAACATGACTGCGCACCAGTGCACAAAGCAAGGTCCATAAAGACATGAATGAGCGAGTTTGGTGTAGAGCAACTTGACTGGCCAGCACAGAGTCCTGACCTCAACCCGATAGAACACCTTTGGGATGAATTAGAGCAAAGCAGAGACTGCGAGCCAGGCCTTCTCATCCAACATCAGTGCCTGACCTCACAAATGCGCTTCTAGAAGAATGGTCAAAAATTCCCATAAACACACTCCTAAACCTTGTGGAAAGCCTTCCCAGAAGAGTTGAAGCTGTTATAGCTGCAAAGGGCGGGCCAACTCCATATTAAACCCTACGGATTAAGAACGGGATGTCATTCAAATTCAAGTGCATGTAAAGACAGGCGTCCCAAAACTTTTGGCAATATAGTGTATCTTGATTTAGTAATGCTGAGATATTTATACTGGAAAACAAGAGAAATACTGAGGAAGAGTATCATTTTTTTCGCAGTGTACTGATAAATCTCTCAAGGCTTAGAGACATAAATATCACATTCTACAAACAAAAACCTGTTATTACAAATACAAAGATCGCCCCTGCTGGCTGTTGCATCATTCCGGACTAGTGTAAATAAAATGACATTAGTGCTGATCAAGAACCTATTTAAAATATCACGGGTGTCTTATTTACAATTCACGGTCCACAGTGCCAGACATCTCATCTGAAGCAGACTCACCGTTCTTCATCTAAGGAGGGGATACGACAACCTGAAAGTGCCGGCGATGTGTGTTCACAATGCAGAAACACATGTGTAATATATTAGGGTGTTCACCATAACCAAAACCTGCCCTCATCCTCCAAATACTGCTGGTGAAGAGGCCCGGTGCCTGTGGAAGATTCCAGTCTGGCTCATTTAAAAGATACAGATGGTATCTGGTCCATTGGGTTAGTCTCTGTGTCTCCAACACATCTGAGATGGTCCCACAAGCCAAATTGTGAGGAAATCCTGAGAAACAAAGGACTTGCTAATCCTTCAGTGTTTTTTTGTACAACATTTGTCCTCTTTATTAAGTCACATGACGGTTTCTCTTTCCTCCTCCACCACTGGGATGGTTTTCTCCACCTGGAAGTTCTTCGAAGGCTCTTCCTCTTGTATGTGGAGCTCCTGGCCCGAGGATGGGATGGAGTTTTCTGAGACGGAGCCGTTCTTGACGTATCCCGGAAGGTTCCGGTGGCCGTTGATGGTGACGGGCCCCAGGCGGGTGGTGAGGTGCAGGGCCAGAGGGCCGCGTGCGGTCACGTTAGTGACGCTGGTGTGAGACACCATGGGTCCATAGCTGTATGTGTTGCTGCCGCTCCGGGCTTTTCTCTTGAAGTCCAGAGCAAGGGTCCTCCTACTCCACGACTTCTTGATTTCTGCTTGGACCTACAGAGTGATCAGAATGAGGATAAATGAGAATAAAACACGTTGTTTCACCTTCTTCAGTGAATTCAGGTTGATTGGGACACTTTTTGTCATTGAGATGACTGGGAAAAAGTATCTCAATCAACATGAATTCACTCTATACTTATACAGTATGCAATAATAACAACATATGTAATGTAATTGATTAAATTAATTAAAATCATAAATGGATGCTGCTTTATTGGGACATTACTTGTCCCCACCTACCCCTAACTCTACCTGATAGGCACTTTATTCCCACTTTTTATTAAAAATAAACACCTCTCCGAGCTGATATGCGATGGGGAAAGGGAGAATAATGAATTCAATTACTGCACTGTTATTCTTCTAGTTATTTTCCAATAGTAGCATAATGACACACAAAATAGCAAGATACATAAAAACATAACTCACTTCAGCATTGGAAAATAATGTCTTTCCAAGACATATTCATTTAAAACCAGAATACAGGGGCTCATTTAGGTAAACAAATTTATGAGATACAGAAGTACAGAAATTCATTCTTACCTCTCCATTGCAGAAGCAATATATAATTGCAACAAAGAATCCCTGGAAAACAGAGAATGAGTTTAAATATAAAGATACAAGTTATTGCAAAATATGTTGGTGTCTATGTACAATCGTCTATATCTCAAGAAGTTAGAAGTTTTACCTGGAATGAGTTAAAGAGCATTTCATAATGCATCTGGATTTGCCACGGGACCCCAGACACTTCTGTGTAGGGCATCGCCATGAACACGATGTAGTGAACGCCAAACAATGGCATGAGCACCAGGGTGGATTTTAACAGCTTTCTGTGGGGCACAAACAAGATAAAGAACCAAACTTTATTTAAATATACACTACCGTTCAAAAGTTTTGGGTCAGTTTGTTTTTTTTCTTCTTTTCTTTGAAAATAACACACTTTTATTGAGCAAGGGTTCATTAAATTGATTGAAAAAAGTAAAGACATTTATAATATACACTGATCAGGCATAACATTATGACCATCCTAATATTGTGTTAGTCTCCCTTTTGTTGCCAAAACAGCCCTGACCCGTCGAGGCATGGACTCCACTAGACCCCTGAAGGTGTGCTGTGGTATCTGGCACCAAGATGTTAGCAGCAGATCCTTTAAGTCCTGTAAGTTGCGAGGTGGGGCCTCCATGGATCGGACTTGTTTGTTCAGCACATCCCACCGATGCTCGATTGGATTGAGATCTTGGGAATTTGGAGGCCAATTCAACACCTCAAACTCGTTGTTGTGCTCCTCAAACCATTCCTGAACCATTTAATATATATATACACTCACCTAAAGGATTATTAGGAACACCTGTTCAATTTCTCATTAATGCAATTATCTAATCAACCAATCACATGGCAGTTGCTTCAATGCATTTAGGGGTGTGGTCCTGGTCAAGACAATCTCCTGAACTCCAAACTGAATGTCAGAATGGGAAAGAAAGGTGATTTAAGCAATTTTGAGCGTGGCATGGTTGTTGGTGCCAGACGGGCCGGTCTGAGTATTTCACAATCTGCTCAGTTACTGGGATTTTCACGCACAACCATTTCTAGAGTTTACAAAGAATGGTGTGAAAAGGGAAAAACATCCAGTATGCGGCAGTCCTGTGGGCGAAAATGCCTTGTTGATGCTAGAGGTCAGAGGAGAATGGGCCGACTGATTCAAGCTGATAGAAGAGCAACTTTGACTGAAATAACCACTCGTTACAACCGAGGTATGCAGCAAAGCATTTGTGAAGCCACAACACGCACAACCTTGAGGCGGATGGGCTACAACAGTAGAAGACCCCACCGGGTACCACTCATCTCCACTACAAATAGGAAAAAGAGGCTACAATTTGCACGAGCTCACCAAAATTGGACAGTTGAAGACTGGAAAAATGTTGCCTGGTCTGATGAGTCTCGATTTCTGTTGAGACATTCAGATGGTAGAGTCAGAATTTGGCGTAAACAGAATGAGAACATGGATCCATCATGCCTTGTTACCACTGTGCAGGCTGGTGGTGGTGGTGTAATAGTGTGGGGGATGTTTTCTTGGCACACTTTAGGCCCCTTAGTGCCAATTGGGCATCGTTTAAATGCCACGGCCTACCTGAGCATTGTTTCTGACCATGTCCATCCCTTTATGACCACCATGTACCCATCCTCTGATGGCTACTTCCAGCAGGATAATGCACCATGTCACAAAGCTCGAATCATTTCAAACTGGTTTCTTGAACATGACAATGAGTTCACTGTTCTAAAATGGCCCCCACAGTCACCAGATCTCAACCCAATAGAGCATCTTTGGGATGTGGTGGAACGGGAGCTTCGTGCCCTGGATGTGCATCCCACAAATCTCCATCAACTGCAAGATGCTATCCTATCAATATGGGCCAACATTTCTAAAGAATGCTTTCAGCACCTTGTTGAATCAATGCCACGTAGAATTAAGGCAGTTCTGAAGGCGAAAGGGGGTCAAACACAGTATTAGTATGGTGTTCCTAATAATCCTTTAGGTGAGTGTATATATATATATATATATGTGTGTGTGTGTGTGTGTGTGTGGGTGGGCGGGCGATTCTGTAATTGCAGGTACATTTGGTGTCCAAAGTCATTTTTTTTAATGCTTTTTTCAAATGGTTTTATTTTTAATTATTTTAACAATTTGTTACTCATTGTCATGGACTGTTACAGGCCATAACAATATAATATTTTCTGTAAAAAGTGTCTCATATAGCTGAAAATCATGTTTTCTTGTTGTCCAAATTAGTCATGTATTTTTTTTCCATCATGTATCATTGTGTAATCAAAATATTTAATTTTAGTAACATTTCTTTTGGTAATATTTTGTTTATTTTATTTATAAAAGCCCTGAATAGTCATTTTCCTTAATCTACAACACTGAATTGTTTAAAAATAACTTTTATCTTATGAAACTGTGTCAATTCTGTTACCATACCATACTTTGCCTTTAAATTGGTGTAATTATCTCCCACAACTGTGTGAGATACAGGAAATTATGTCACTTCCCCTCACTGACAAGATCTGAAGCAAAGGTGTGTGTGCTCTCTCTGAGAAAATATATAATCTAAAATCTAAAAAGTTCTTACACTAAGAGTTATTTTGTAAAACGTCAATATTGTTACCACAATATCAAAAGGAAAACAGAATTTATCACTGATCACACAGTGGGTTGTTTAAAAGTCTTTTAATCATGATTTCATTAGTGCCATGTGCTCTTAGCATTTATGCTAGCAGGTGGCTAAAAGGTTTAAAATGGTCAATTCTGTTACCGTCAAACTCTGTTACCAATGTTATTTGCCTAATTTGTCTGTAACAGAGTTGACAAACAATACTATAAAGAACATTATTTTTCGCTAAAACTAAAAAAGGAAGTAACTTGTGTTTGGCAAGCACTGAATTATTAAAATCGAATACGTTTTCAATAAGATACTGGAAAGATTTTCTTTTTCCTTAACTTTTTGAAATGACAAATGTATCTCCAATTATAGAATTATACTATAAATACAGGTATACAGGTGTTTATTAAAAAATACAAAAAAACAAAAACAGTCTTACCTGTACTGTTGTCTGGTGTCACATCTCCCTGCATTCGTTTCTCTAAGTTTTGTTGCCAAGACTCTGATTATATTCAGGAACAACAAAAAATTTACCTTTGGGGGAAAATTATATACACTCATTTAATGGGTCATAATTGAGACTAATAATATACACATGAAATAACTGCATTATTGGAGGATTCTTACACTGTATTTACATGAAAGCAAATGGCAGGCAAATAAATCAAATATTTGAAGTTTACTTTGTATGAATCATGCAAAGGTCAACAGAACTACTGTACTAAAAAGCACCAACTTTTTGAATGAATTTATTTTTACTTATGGAAACGTACAACAATTGCTGTCAGAATAGGGATCTGCACAATCCATTTCAGGTTTCCTGCGCTTAAATCCCAGCACCTGTTGATTATAAACCAGATCAGTCACTTTTAGAAAGATCAATCCAGACATCTTATTAATATTTAATATATACTATACATAGCTAGCATGTTTTTGGAAAACGTCCTGCATGTGCATGCATTATTTACCATGCACAGAATATCTAATTTGTTCGACAAGCTGAATTAATACTGCATTCCTGTATAAATGGACACAGTTTCAAGCACAAACACTTACTCAGTGTCAGCAAGAGTGGCTCTCACGCTGGCCCAGATGGTGACAAACATCGCAGGAACACCTGTTCAGTGAAACATTCAGTGACCTTCACTTTTAAGTTGCAACATACAGAAGGACATATGGATTTATTATTATTTCACAGCACTCAAGGTTAATAAGATTGGCCTTGAGTTTTGATAGTCTTGGATAAAATGTATTAAGAAAAAAATACCGTATGCCATGATTTATTTATGAATGTATGCATCTGTTACATTATTTACATTTTTGCTGTATTATATATTCCAGCTATCATTGCAAATTAATTAAACAAAATATATATATTTTTTAATAGTAATATATCAGAGTGGGTAACACTTTAGATTAGGGAACACATATTCACTAATAACTAGTTGCTGGTTAGCATGAATATTACAAGCATATTGGTTATTTATTAGTACTTATAAAGCACATATTAATGCCTTATTCTGCATGACCATATTCTACATCCCTTAACCTACCCCATACCTAAACATAATCACTACAATAACTACCTTACTTACCATCAATAAGCAGTAATTAGGAGTTTATTGAGGGAAAACTCCTAGTTAATAGTGAATATGTGTTCTCTAATCTAAAGTGTTACCTCAGAATGTAAAGCTGAAGTACTGGCGTAGCAGAAGAAAAATCCTATTGTTGAGCCCTGGCTCTGCAACTCTGGTTTAAGCAACAGAGAAGTGGCTCAGCTCCACAGCATCCACATTGTATGCGCTGTGCATGTCCAACTTTTCCGCACAGTGTGTACAATGCAGGAGCCGTGGAGTCCAAAGTATATCCACAAACATGTTTGCTGCCGTCTCCAAAAGATACAGCACATGCCACTGCGCTGCACTGAAAACAAGTAGCAATACTTCAAAGTAACTGTTGCCATTAAAATTCAAAATCTGTTTGATTTACCAAATGAAAGCCCAATTAGTTATTTATTTCAAATTAACCAGAGAAGATGTCTAAAGAAAGCAGTAATTAAAACTTTCAGGCATGATTTGGTGTCTGTAGCCAGAAGCTGAATAATTACGTCCTAGTGTTATGTGCTGGAGATAAGTGTATGTGCACACGTTTACTCACCCCATCCAATCAGAGTAAAGCCCCAGAGGTACTTCCTGTCTGAGAAGAAGGTCATGAAGATAAGGCTGTGCAGGTACAGGCCTTCCACTAGAATCCAGTAATAATTAGTCGCCAAGAAGTACAAGAAGAGAGTCACAGCCACCTTACAGCCAATCTTGAAGGATAAAGGAGAATCGATTCAGCACATATTGATTAGAAGCAAGTGTTCCTTCATGGTCACCTTTATTTGCTTTTGAGATATAGACTACATGTAACTTGACTAACCCCCCAAAATCAAAACTTATTCTTTAGAGAGAAGGACAATTTAAAACAAGTGTTGAAAGATAATGAGCGCTTGCCAAGTTGCTAAGGTGTTCTGAAATATTGAACCATGCCAGTGTCTCACACTGACCAATGGCGTTTAAGCATGCCAAATGGATGCAGTTTGCAGCCTATGTGGTAAAGTGGTGCCAAACAGCAAACCCTCTGAATCTTTTGACTAAGGAATAACTTGCGAGATTGCCTGATAGTTCAAGTGCAATAATATGGCCAGCGTATAGTACACAATGTCCTTTTCCCTCATCTCAGGAAACTGAGGTTATAACATTTTAAATTGACAACACATAATAAATGTGTAATCAACAATAAATGTGCTGACTGCAGTATGTGTAAATCCAGCCAGTGATGAGCAAGAGGGCATGTAAACAGTCTGTGTTTGGAGCCACTTCCAGTTGGCATGATCAAACACCATTGGCCAGTGTGAGACTGGTGTGATTCAATAAGGCTTTTTGGAGAAAAGTGTTTCCCCAGTGTCAGCTACTGATGCAATGTAAAGTGAAATCGAGGGAACTGGTGGTTGCAGGGTGACTGCTTACTCTTCCAAGTCAAAAGAACACATCCTCAACTCTCTATTATATCCTGGTCTTGGGACCCATATTCATGCCAAAAGAGAATATCCATAATCCTTCCTGATACTGAGCCTGAGTAACTACCATAGTTACTATAACAGTCTTAATTATAATGTTTAATTAAAAATGAAATATATTACATGATTTAATTCCTATAAAGCTTAATTTAAAACCCTGTTTCCAGGTTACGCATTTATGTGGAAATTGCTACAGTGGCACGACAACAACAAATGCTTTCAGATGATAACGATGCTCCCGCCTACTATGGCAACAACACAATGTGAGTTCCCTCTGCTATGAACTTTTGTATGTGTGCTGCACTTACAAACTGGGTTTTGTTGGCAGGAGGGGCTTCTGTGATGGATTTGAGATCCTCCACAGTGATGCGTTCCATTTCCTGCAACGCAGCACCAGAGTACAACACCACATCTTTCACAAATATACTAATGGCCCTCAACATGAACGATACAAACAGGTGCATGTGGATGTAGTTTCTGGTGCAGTGCAGCCGCCTAAAAGAATAAAACAGAAAGAAAGAGAAAAGAGGTCAAACAGGTGTTATTTTGTAATTAGGTATAAAAAGTTTGAGGTATCAAGGTAAATGAAATCACAGGCCAGAACACTGCAGATCAATATGCAATAGCAGATACTTGGAGCTGTGTATGTATTTGTTTGGTTGCTCTCCAATGCCCTTTCACAGAGGCAAGAAGAACAATCCTCATCTTAATTAGGGCCAGATGAGTCTGCCGCTGACTGTAACACATTCTTTGGATTTAAAGGGTTCAGAAAGCACAAATGTTGAAAATCTAGGGCTCAAAAAGTAAGCTATAAAAACAAAATTGCAAGCATGTGTTACCCAAATTCCCTTCAGTTTGTCTACACTCTCTCAATCTAGTTTGACCGGAGCAAGTCTATTAAGGAATAGCTCCTCCAGATTTGTTGCAGTCTTCTGATAAAAATGTTGCCGCCTGATCTCATGAGAACTCATAAGGCAAGGCAAGGCAAGGCAAGGCAAGTTTATTTATATAGCACATTTCATACACTATGGTAATTCAAAGTGCTTTACACAGAAAAGGGAATTAAAATAATCACAAAATAAAAGTAAGGAAAATTAAAACAGTTATAAAAGGAATTAAAAGAGATACAAAGATGATACAGTAATAAAATGAATTAAAAGAGTAAAAGATGGCACATAGATAAACTCATCTGGTAAAATATTTCAGAATAATTTATGTCTGTCTCTTGTATTTAATTAATTTCCGCACTTGCTCTGGGACTTCCCCATACTGGTTGTCTCTTTCTCTGTGGATTTCTTTCGGCGCGCCTAAATAATTTGTCGGGCGTCTCCAGCAGATCCAATCTTTCACCTAAAAACGGCCAGGCAGAACTGGACCATATCAGTCCACGCTCTGATTAATCACCCACGCAGTTTCAATTTCTCTTCCAGAAACTTCTTAACTGCGCTGCATTTACCCATAAGTATTTCTAAGTAGTGTTTACAATACAGATGTCAATATGTAAAACAAAACAAAACATACAAATCCATTATAAATATATTTGTGTATAGTTATATTTGACTATTATATAGATATGCTTGAGCACTTAACCCACCTCAGACTTCTTACCAAGAATATAAAAACGTAATAGGCAGATATATGCATAGTGACAAATACTGTAAATATACTATTGTACAGATATTTTCAAGCTCCCAACTCCACTCCGTACCAATGAACATAATGATTTCTTGCCAACACACACACACACACACACACACACACACACACGTTGGTACTCCTATCATTATGAAAACATTCCATTGACAATGATTTTTATACTGTGCAACAGGGAGGAGACGATGGAGGGATGGGCCAAGTGAGGACCCAGAGCACAGCCAGTGCGAGGGCCCACGGCGGCACCAATAGAGGGAGGAGCCATGGTGGAGTCAGGAAACCAACCGGCAGAGGTGGAGCCAGTAGAGCTGGAAACCCAGGCAGAGCCAAGGAGACGAAGATACCAGTTGACACCTGTCCTGGTGGTTAAGGCGGATCTGCAGCGACAAACAGTCGAGGTGGAGCCAGGGTGCCAGAGGGACTGAGGACCAAGGCTGAGATAAAGAGAAGGCGGAGCCGAAAGGGTGGAGGGATGAGGTACAGCTGAAAGCCCGGAAGCCCATGGCGTAGGCAGAGCAACAACTGACTAAGGCGAAGCCGGAAGGACGACGGAAGCCCAGTAGAGCCGCGAGGACAATGGTTCCAGTTGGAGCCAAGGGGACAAGGAGCCAAGGTGGAGCTAGTTGACAGGCCGAGGTGGACTTACAGGCTTGGCAGCCCAAGGTGAAGCCAGGGGATCCACTTGCCAAGGCAGAGCTGGAGACCAGATCCGAGGTGATTCTGAGTTGCAGGATAAAGCCAATAGAGGAGGAGCCAAGGGACTGATGGGAGCCAGTGAAGGACTATCTGGCTTAGGTAGAGGAGGCGGGAGAGGGAGGCTGGGTGGGACCATCATCGATGAAAGAGACTTGGAGCTGAATGGGACCAGATGAGACACAGGAGACTTGGAACTGGGCAGGACCAGAGGAGACACAGGAGACTTGAAGCTGGTTGGGAGACAAAGGAGACTTGGCTTGGGAATAGGAGGGAACCAATTATAGTCAATTATAGTCAATTATATTGATCATGCTCATAGGCAGTAAATGTACACCAGGGAAGGGGACATAAATGGAAACCAACTCCACATCTTCAAATTCCACTAAAATCCCCACTGGGACGGCCATGGGTGCCGGCTCTCACACCTGGTTAGACATGATGACTGGCTCGGTCTCCAGGATGAGTAGGGCTGCAGGCTCTGTCTCCAGGATGACCTTCTCCATTCATGGCAGGTCCTGACCCTGGCTCTTGACTCGTGTTGGGCTCTGGCTCAGGTTCTGGGTCTGCGGTGGGCTCTGGCTCTGTGACTGTTGTGGGCGTGTTGGAAGGCTGGCTGGTTCTGAGGGGGGCGCGGGCTTAAGTCCAGTGTCTGTGGTGGGTAAGAGGCTGGGAAGCGGTAAGCTGGGAGGCGGGTAAGAAGCTCACCCACGGTGAAGGAGGAGCCACTTCTCAGGAGCATAAGCTTGACAAAATCTATAAACTTCCCTTTAGAACAATTAATAGCCAGGGTAACTAGCTGTTTGTGGTGATCATTGAGACCAGCCCCAAAAAAAGGAGATCAGAGCACTGTCCGGGTAATGGGTCTGGTGTGCAATGTCCAAAAATTCGTAGGTGTGGTCCTCAAGAGAATGATCATCCTGGGTGAGGAGGAGGAGAACGGCTGGGATGTCCATATTTCAATCTTCTCTTGGCCCTGCCGTCCAACCGTTTTATTAACAAACCAAAAACAAAGAAGGTAATACAAATATAAACTTAAAACTCAGGAGTAGGAAAAAAATGTAACACCTTACTAGCTAAATAGCATAAAGACAACACAGGACACTGAACTGCAAACTGAGGAGGGTTTAAATACACAGAATAATGAGGGGTAACACAAGGCACAGGTAGGGATTAATCAATCAACTAATGAATCACTACGACAACAAATGAAAAACAGGAACATAGGGAACAAATCCAACAGGTACAGGAACTAGAACACTGCCAAAACAGAGCATTCACGTGATATGACAGATATGACAGCGAGAGAAACTATGTGAATTCCAAACAGCATTTTTGCACTCTTGAAAGGCACTGCAGGAGGGGAACACCACACATTCGCTCAGTGATATTTGACATTACTGCTGAAAACTTGTGTCATTAATTGCTTGAGGCAACAATTTGGAATAGTTACATGGATGCAATGTTTGAATGGGACCAAGAATAGGATGCTACAGCTTCAAAAGTCTTGGAATAAAGCAAAAATCCATTCATGGTGCATTTTAATGGCTCGTACCTGTCCCAGAGCAAACATAATTAAAGTCATAATTAAAAAAAAGAATTAAGTAAAGATTAAATAATGATAGTGTTAAATTTAACATAAAAGTTTAGGCTTAATTGCGTCAAATAATGGAATACCTTTAAAAAAATGAGTTAAATATAGCACCAGAAAAAAATGAAATGATTATAATGTCCAATGAGGTAAATGTGTTATATAAATGTAATGTGGCATTAAAATCTCATTGAATAAATAAAATACAGTAAACCTACTCATTTGATTAATGAATTCAGTATTCAACCTAAGGTTCAGTAACCTAAAATGATGAGCAAACTTTCTACGTTTCTAAAGCTGTTCATGCATAAAAATGTGTATGTTTTAGATGCTAACAACATTTTCATCCTGTATGTTTTAGTGTTTATGCAAATGTGAAAAAAACATACATGTGCTTGAATCAAACTTTAAGTATAAATGCATGTTTATTCATGAGATCACATTGGATATTGAAGCTGATGTCCTTTTGAGACATACCTTTGTCTCAAAAGGATCCTGTATTGACGTCAACTAAACGAGTACAGGAATGTCTGCCCCAAAATGCCCCTTCTTTCAACACAGACAGCAATCAATAGCAAACAAGAGCAACTCATGAGAATGACTGATCATTTTGTACTATAAGTGCACAATTTCAAAAATTGTTTCAGAACCACCACTGGTCAATAATGATTGCGGGTGTTTGTTGCTTTGGTCCAACACCAGACATTCACCACAAATTGTTTAGTGATATTTTAAAAATAAGATTACTGTTTTGATTTTTGGTATGGTTTATTGAGTCTTCTAAGATGTTACTTGTCAGATATTCTGGAGGCTCTCTAGCAGGGTTCCAACATTTTCTGACCAATGAATTCTTATGATTTTTCCTTGACTGTATAGTGGTGTCGCAATATACCAGTGTAGATGAAACATTGATATCATGTTAATATCCAACATATGTTAATATCGTAAACAGGAAGTGCAGATAAACAGTAAGCACAAAAGGGGGCAATACCACCAATATGTTCACCCAAATTCGCCTCCATCATCCTGCAGATTTCGCCATGACAAAGTAATGCTGCCTATACACTCCTCGAATTGCTGTTCTTTTCACAGTAAACAACTGTCTGTCTTTGCCAATGTCAGTTTCAATCAAAACACTTTTTACACTACAGGACTTGGATCACAGACAGGACTAGATATTTAACCTGCTAACCATTAACTCTTCTCTCAGACGGCGTCTTTGATAATCCAAACAGCGATTGTTGCACCAATTTGCCTTAGTTTTTGGGCTTTTGCCTGTGATCTCAATTAATTGCAGTTGAGTGGAAAATCAGGGCTAAAATCTGGTCTTTCATGGGTGGCATAAGCTGCAGATAGTTTTCTACAGCCTTAAATGGGAAATATATTTATTAAGGTCTTAGTTGTATTGTTCAAGATTGTTTTTTCCCCAAATTTTCTATAGATATTGTGATATTATTATTGTACTTTCTGATAAAATATGATATTGTGATAGCCGTATATGATTGTATATGGGTTTTTAAAAAAATCTTTTTTATAGACATCACACACACACATAAAGTATTTTTGGCCAAAGAAACAGCAGAACTAAAAACATTTATATTGACTATAGAAATTTACTTTCCGTGCTAAAGTTTTATTAATTTCCATGATTTTCCAGGACTGTCTGGGTGGTTGCTAGGACGTTACTAGGGTAGACAGACCTGGAAAGGCTGGTCTTTTATATATTTGGTGATTGTAACTTGAAAGTTCTAGGACAAATTACATTTAAAAAGGATGGTTTCAAATTAGGGATAATAAAAAAAAATGGCTAGACAAAAATTAAAGTCACTAAAATGGTCATAGAAAGCTACATCCAAAATGTCAAATAATAATAATTAAAAATAAATGAATACTAAAATCAAATAATTTTATTATGGACAATTAAAAAAGAAAGCAGCATATATTTGGAAAAATATACATTTATTTAAATGTGATGTATATCTTTATTTCCCTAAGTTTTTAATCACATAAACTTGACATATAAAAGATGTGATCATAATTCTATTGCAAAAGCCATATAATTGATTATTGTCATTTCTTGTGTGATCAGTATCCATTCCTATTGTTGTTAATTCAGAGAATGTAATTTCTCACTAAAAAGCAGAGTTCAAATTTTCATTTCAGTTCCATGTTGAAATGTGAAACCTTTTGGGTTTATTTTTGTTATTCCTCTCTCTTCTCTGGAGAGGTTTAGGGCGACTGCGTGGAATCACTTGCCTCCTCGTCATTAGACTAACTGCTGTTTAACCACCATCCCGTTGGGAGCGATTGATCGGGAGGTTCCAGAGAGCAGATCTGTGGTGGTGTGTGCCTCAGACACTGGAGGTAATGTTTGAGAGTCACCGTGCCGCATGGCTGATGTCCTGGAGCCCATGCACCTGAGACCATACTGCTGAAACTGAGTGCAGAGCATGGAAAGGCTGGCAGCACTTCAGCAGCAGCCCAAACGAGCCCTTATTAAAGTCATTTTCCTGACCTGCATTTCCGGGTGCCTAGGCAATGGGCTGCCTCTTTAAAAACATGGAGCACTGGAGCCGAGTCAAGCTAATCTGGTGCCTGTCAGCGGCTCGTTCCGCACACGACCCGACCCTTTATTTGAATAAGCCCGCTGGATAAATAACGAAGGGAACCTCTTTGCATTAATTAGTAATGAAAATGGAACGATTGAACGCAAAAGTAATAAATGCACTCATATGTCTTAATGTTGAAAAAGGGCCAGCACACACACTGGGTGAACTAGTAGATAAACATTCATTTGATGCAGTTCATTTGGAAAACTGATCGCTTTAGTCAAGTCAAAACACAAAGTTTTACTTTAGTTTTAAAAGTAAAATAGTCACTTTCTCCACACACTCAAAAACATTAACCCCTCAAAGCCATTGTGCCTCATTCTTGAAACAAGAGCAGAACATATTCCTGTGTAAAGCCATTCATACACAAACGTGACAGTTTCAGTAATGATTTTTGCTCGTGTTTATGACAAATGAATGCACATACCGGCAACTCCACATTATATCATGCCCTTTCACAAAGTTCTTGATTACTTGTTTTTGGGCTCTACTAGAGCAGGTTTTCCTGCTTGAATGTTGATTATTTCCCCATATTCTCCATTGTTGCAGCTCGTCTCTTCCCAGTCTGTCAGTAACGCTCTGTTTAGTTCCTGTCTCTATGAAGCCCCTCCTTCTGAAAAGCTTAATGTGCTCTGATTGGTCGGCTGGAGCTGTGTGTTGTGATTGGTCAAGCGCTTTCCAGTGTGTTTGGGAAATGTCCCGCCCCTTACCATAACCGCCAGTTTTAACACACTACTAACTAACTCAACCAGGCCCCGCCCCTTTATTCTGCATATGAATTATTTAAATGAGGAATATTGTGACGTGTTCGTTCCTGGAAGAAAACTCAAGACTACAATGGAGGCGTTTCAGGGAGTTCAGAAACACTGACACTGATATAGAGAAGAACTGGAACTGGAGGGACTTTGGGAACCTTTTTCATGCTCAAACAGCAACATTACACACTAAAAGAAAGGTGAAGATGGACAAAAGCAGAATATGTCCTCTTTAATTTAATATAAATATCTGTCTTTCGAAGCAGTATGCAAACATCGCCAGCTGGCAGACATTCATCATTGCTGAAAATTGATGAAAACTTGCATCAAATAAATAAATATAGATGTCTACAAAATGGGGCATATATCAGATTATTGATTACATCTATGCAAGAACTGTATGGATCAAAGAGAAAGGTAAAAAAGAAATGTAAAATAGAAAGACAATGTCAGAATATTTCATGTATACAGATCTGTTTAGACAGTATCATACGAGAATCACACAAACTTCTTGTCTGCACAGTCCCCAGAATGAGAAAAAAAAAAAACCCTTAAAATTGCTTTGGAAGATTCCTCATTTGTGAATCCTCTCTGTGAAAACAAGGAGGGTTTTTCTCACCGAAAGTATCCTAGGATGACTGTCGCCACCATAAGTGATCCCAGAGAGATGGAGTAGCCCACCGTGTAGATCAGGTAAAGTCTGTCAAAAACCTCCTGAGAATGAAGACAACAATAAGAGAGAAGAATAAAACAATATAGCTTCAATTAGCAGCAATACCAGTACATTTTGCACTCTGTCCTCTTTAGTACTGTTTATTTTCAACTCTCACTGGAGCTGTCAATCACTTTAGTTCAGCCAGCACGAGCTATTATAATAGGTTTGGCACTATCACCAAAAGCATTCATGAGAGTGCAGAAATGCAGTTGCAATGGCGAGATTATTGCATTTGTGCTCAACAGACATGACTGTGATCAGCTGTGCTGTAAACTTTGATGCAATGCGAGTAGATAGAAATGATGCTGTAATCCAGGACAGTAACCACCATAGACATTGAGGGGGACAAGTCCCCCGCAATAATTAGAAATGGCCAAACTGTCCCCCCCAATATTTGATATTGTTGATGCTGCTCTGCTGTACTCCATTACACACCGCTCTGTTTGTTGCTAGGATGACAAAAGTAAAATGTTACATTTTACAACAGCGCTCGTCACTGTCAGAATGAGTGAGATGGCCAATCAAATCAATGAAGGCGGGGCTTACTGTTAGTGCGAATACCAATGCGACACTTTAGTTATAGCAGTGGAAGAGTGTGTCGTAAGATGTAAGAAGCTAAACATTTAATATTTGAAAACTGTTTCACAATAAAAACATTCAGCGACCAACAGTAATATCAAGTGATGCAAATTACTTGAAATTTTTTATGAAATTTCACCATTTTGAATTGAAAATATGACATTATTTATGTAAATCATAACTAAATTTGACGTGACGAATAGTTTTGCATTTTTACATGTTAGGCAGACAAAAATAAGAGTGAATGTGTGCATATATACACTCACCTAAAGGATTATTAGGAACACCTGTTCAATTTCTCATTAATGCAATTATCTAATCAACCAATCACATGGCAGTTGCTTCAATGCATTTAGGGGTGTGGTCCTGGTCAAGACAATCTCCTGAACTCCAAACTGAATGTCAGAATGGGAAAGAAAGGTGATTTAAGCAATTTTGAGCGTGGCATGGTTGTTGGTGCCAGCCGGGCCGGTCTGAGTATTTCACAATCTGCTCAGTTACTGGGATTTTCACGCACAACCATTTCTAGAGTTTACAAAGAATGGTGTGAAAAGGGAAAAACATCCAGTATGCGGCAGTCCTGTGGGCGAAAATGCCTTGTTGATGCTAGAGGTCAGAGGAGAATGGGCCGACTGATTCAAGCTGATAGAAGAGCAACTTTGACTGAAATAACCACTCGTTACAACCGAGGTATGCAGCAAAGCATTTGTGAAGCCACAACACGCACAACCTTGAGGTGGATGGGCTACAACAGCAGAAGACCCCACCAGGTACCACTCATCTCCACTACAAATAGGAAAAAGAGGCTACAATTTGCACAAGCTCACCAAAATTGGACAGTTGAAGACTGGAAAAATGTTGCCTGGTCTGATGAGTCTCGATTTCTGTTGAGACATTCAGATGGTAGAGTCAGAATTTGGCGTAAACAGAGTGAGAACATGGATCCATCATGCCTTGTTACCACTGTGCAGGCTGGTGGTGGTGGTGTAATGGTGTGGGGGATGTTTTCTTGGGACACTTTAGGCCCCTTAGTGCCAATTGGGCATCGTTTAAATGCCACGGCCTACCTGAGCATTGTTTCTGACCATGTCCATCCCTTTATGACCACCATGTACCCATCCTCTGATGGCTACTTCCAGCAGGATAATGCACCATGTCACAAAGCTCGAATCATTTCAAATTGGTTTCTTGAACATGACAATGAGTTCACTGTACTAAAATGGCCCCCACAGTCACCAGATCTCAACCCAATAGAGCATCTTTGGGATGTGGTGGAACGGGAGCTTCGTGCCCTGGATGTGCATCCCACAAATCTCCATCAACTGCAAGATGCTATCCTATCAATATGGGCCAACATTTCTAAAGAATGCTTTCAGCACCTTGTTGAATCAATGCCACGTAGAATTAAGGCAGTTCTGAAGGTGAAAGGGGGTCAAACACAGTATTAGTATGGTGTTCCTAATAATCCTTTAGGTGAGTGTATATATATATAAAAAAAAAAAAAAAAAGTTTACTTCATAACTACAATAGAACTGGAACTTTTCCTGTTCTTATTTCTTTTTCTTTATTTCCTTAAATCCCTTTTAATCCTTTAATAATTTAATTCCGTTAAAGCTGCAGTCCGTAAGTTTTGCCTCTTTGTCGCCATCTCTGTTTGAAATTGGAATTGCAGTTGGTTGCGGAATGATTATCTTTACATGGGTTGTGCATCGTCACGGCTCCTCAGTGTGGATGAATCTAATGTTTTGAGGAGTAATATGTGTAAGATGTCACCGCACCGGTGTGGATACTGTACTTCGGAATTACAGATACTACATCTTGATACTACATGATACTACCAAAATAATACGTTTTCACCGGAAAATGTCATCTGAACAAGTAAGTAACTTTGTCCACTTTTGTTCTGACCGACTGAGAAAAAAAGCATAAATAATGTAACAATAAATCGCGCTACCAACGGTGATTAAATCTAACGATCGATTAGCTCATATCACATCAAACCATGCAAATTATTATTATTGTTATACCTCGTTCTCAAATTGTTAATGTTACCAACATCAGCATTGCGTGACTACGTGTATTTAGTGTGTATTAGCGTTATCTGTAAATTTAAATTTCTGTACAGTCTAATCTTTTGCTTTTGACCACGGGTGAATCTCCAGTTGTCACTGATGATTGTTGTTCGGACCTTTCTGGATTACGATCCACCATCAAAATTATACGTTTAATTATTCCAGCTGCAATGAGAAAAGGCTATAAATGATCTGCTGCAGAACATGCTATCCGCTCCTCACATGCGATACTACTACTAGCCGGACTCCTTCTTTATGTATACAGACGCGACGTAATGACGCAAAGACATGCTCGAATTTCCCATGGAAATCCACCAGTACCACTCAGATTATAACACATTATTACAAGCTTACCGCTGTGAATCGGGCTATGCTAAGGGGATAGTTTTGAACACTGGCTGGTTATGTACTTGCTCAAAATTTGATTTTGGATCATTTTTAACCAAAAAAAGTTACAGACTGCAGCTTTAAATAAACCAATAAGACCAAAATGTATGTTAATTTACAATGCAAATTGGACTAGTTCAAAGTCTGTAACCATTTAATTTGTTCATGTATTGTCATATATTATGAGCTTGTCTGAAACAATCCCACAGTTTCTTTATGTTTACTACTATTTACACCACATGAAAATCATGTCAGCATTGTCTGATTTATGTTTGGGCTTAAACTCAAAGCTCAAGCATTTGCATCTTTTGGTATGTAAATGAAAGCAGAGCTGGTAAAGGAATTATCAACTGAATCTCTGCCTTTGTCAGTTTTTCCGTCAAAAACACCACTGTTTATTTGGAGAGTAAGCTGACACCCTGTGACTAAGGTGTCTGCTCACTGGCTCATGCGAAAACAGTTTGTCTTGAAGTTCAGAGGCCTGACAAAAGCTAAGCAGTGAGCGGCCACACTTTCAACTAAGATTACTTCAGGCTGCAGTCAGCTGAGTGACTTCACATCGTGACCGCACGAACCGAGCTCGCTGGATCACCGGCATGCGTTAGAGGAGAGCAATCCGGGGCTGATAGAACAAGAGATTTGTCAGCTGTTAATACTTAGCATGAGGGGTGATGGCCAAACCCAGCGCTGCGATGGTGCCGTTCAGTTGCTGCACACCAAAGCATTTAATTTGTGTGGATGAATTTTTCATTAACTACAGAAGTGGCTCTCGGGATTTCAGCAAATGCCTATTCGAAGCAAATATAGGCATGACTTAAAATATAGATCTCCACTCTCAATCTACGATGTTACAATTCAAAGGAAGATATCTTCCAAAAAAGTGGCAAATAATAAAAAATGGAAACCATAATTGAAGATTTTAACATAATAATCTTGGTGCAGTGAGCATCCATGGATCCGAGAAGAATGTCTGAAAAACTTATCTAGAAAGCAAATTATACTTTTGTGACAGAATTGTTATGAATATGAATAACTTAATCCAGAGGTCATCTGACCTGTTAATGAATGAACAACCGAGATATGAGCAACATGTGTAAACTTAAGTGTCTGAACTGAATTTTGGCAAATTACCATAATGATCCACATCATAAAAACATTCACATAATCTCATCTCATTTTGATCTATTCATGTAAATTTGTGGAACTAAAACAAATCAAAATGCCTTGCAAAAAGAGATAAGTGGCATGAGCGTAAAAGGTGTCAGCTTGTAGAGATTGTGTTATAGTGTGGTAGATAAATCTGCAAAGCTATTTCAGAATAAAGCAGCCCTTAAATTCAAATTAAATGCGAGAGCAAAATGAAACTGCGCAAGATGTAACCCAAACAAGCCAATACAATGAAGAGCTTGTTATTAACTCTTTCCCCATCAGTGTTTTTTTGTGCCAGCCAGTGCCAGCATTTTTGATAATTTTTACAAAAATTAATGTCCCCCAGAATATTTTGTTATATGAATATCTGAACACACAGCAATATATAAAAAGAAGAAAACAGAGTCTCTTCTTAAAAAAACAACAAAAAAGTTTTATTCTAGCTTCATGCATTTTTTTTCACTTGAATGTGGGTAAGTATCATAAAAAAACATTTTTAACAAAAAGCTAAGAGAATCGTGTTTCTTCATCATCATGAAAGTTTATGATCTGCATGCGTTTTAAAGCCATATCAGTCTAAACTTCTGATATATGGTTTTCTGAGCGCACATGCCCGAAGCACGGGCACAGAAAGCTGGATGTCAGATGGAGCGTCCCATGAGTATTAAACTAAGTTCTCTTCCACATCTTATTGAGCTTAAACTGTCAAACACACACAAGGTTATGTCAAAAACACGCAAAGTTCACATAAACAGTCGGTTATGTCTGTGAACGTAAACAGCAGGGAAAGAAATCGCATGTGTATATTAGATCTGTGTATTAAAGTGACAGCAGCGTAATATACAGTACCTACTGCTATATATCACCAAGTGCAATGCAAAGCGTCAGATGCAGTGGTGTAAAGCACGACACCACTGGACTCTAAAGCAGTGTTCTCTGAAGTGATCACGCTTCTCTCTCTGGCAATCTGATGGACGAGTCTGGGTTTTGGCGGTTGCCAGGAGAACGGTACTTGCCTGACTGCATTGTGCCAAGTTTGGTGGAGGGTGGATTATGGTGTGGGGTTGTTTTTCAGGGCTTGGGCTTGGCCCCTTAGTTCCAGTGAAAGGAACTCTTAATGCTTCAGCATACCAAGACATTTTGGACAATTTCATGCTCCCAACTTTGTGGGAACAGTTTGGGGATGGCCCCTTCTTGTTCTAACATGACTGCGCACCAGTGCACAAAGCAAGGTCCATAAAGACATGAATGAGCGAGTTTGGTGTGGAGGAACTTGACTGGCCTGCACAGAGTCCTGACCTCAACCCGATAGAACACCTTTGGGATGAATTAGAGCGGAGACTGCAAGCCAGGGCTTCTCGTCCAACATCAGTGCCTGACCTCACAAATGCGCTTCTAGAAGAATGGTCAAAAAGTCCCATAAACACACTCCTAAACCTTGTGGAAAGGTTCCCAGAAGAGTTGAAGCCGTTATAGCTGCAAAGGATGGGCCAACTCCATATTAAACCCTACGGTAGGGCTGCAGCTATCGATTATTTTAGTAATCGAGTATTCCACCGATTATTCCATCAATTAATCAAGTAATCGGATAAGAAGTACTTTTTCTTTATTAAAGAGCAATACTAAATATACAAGAGAAAATAAGACAGGTATCTTAAAATGAACAACTAATTTGTTTCCTTTTTAGAAAAATGTTAAGTTTTATTGCTGAAATTGCATACATTAATATCTGTGAAAACTAAACCAATTTAGTGCATTCAATTGCCATATTATATTCAAAATGCAAATACAAATAAAAAAAAAATCATAATTAAAAATATAAAAATCTATTTCAAATTACTTTAAAAAGGTAAACATAGTACAACCTAAAACTAAACCTACAACCTATAAATCAAAATAATAGTAATATAAATAATAATAATGCCTAAACATTGCATTTATGTTGTGCAACTTAACTTTCAAGTTTCAGCTTCAGCTCAGGTATGACATAAGCTTTTACTGTCTTCTTGGAAGGCTTTGTGGCTTTTCTAAGAAGCAAAAAATATTAGACAGGAAGGTAACTTGGAACAAGAACAAGAGTCCATACTAGATATGCGCGGATCAGCTCTAACGTCACCGAATCCACTGTTAAAAACAAACCATCCACCCGCACATGATTTTCTCTGATTTAGATATCCGCACCCGATCAACACATTACAATTATTCAAACTCTCAGTGTTAAGCGCGATGCTGTCGTAACATATCATCTACACTGAAGTAGGTTGCTTTAAAAAAAATCTTCTTTGGCGAAATTACATTTCTTAAATAACCTAAACCAGGGTCGACAACCTATACAGCACACGGAGGAGTAATTGCTGGAACGTGAGCAAAAGCGAGAGATGTGTCTGTATTTAATTCAGATAAAGTAACGTTACATCGCACATACAGATCTACATTTTGAGCTAATCATTCATCATAGTAACACAGCTTGTTTTATTAAATTAGGAGCTATAAATATGATTAAAGTGTGAGATTTAAATTACGCAAATCAATGAAAGCACGCAGCTCTGAAAGCAGGAGCGCTGCGCATCACGCGCACACAACAGTTAGCCTACAGCTTGTTCTGCTATTTGTTGCGCTTAGCTTTGAGAACATTTTAATGGTGTATTTTGGAGATATCAAGTATATATAAAGTCCCATTAAACATTTCACATACACATCACAATGACGGTGACGCATGTGCAAACTCCATTCATGCTGGTTGCTTCATGTGTTTCGAGTTGCTCGTATCTCTTCAGCTGACGCGCGAACTGCCGCAAATGAAACTTAAATGTTCAGCGTCACATCCTGAAGCGCAACACAGAGTTGTCTTTATTTAAAAATAGCGAGACTAAATTATATTACCAGTGCTGATGTCGCTCTCTCTAGCATTGCGGTCTTTGATCTTGAAATTAGCTGAAAACGAAAGTTAAAGAATGACACACATTCATTGCGTTTTACCGTGAAATGAGAGTTCCGCGTCTTTATTAAAATTAACACATTAATGATTTATCTCTCATCCACCCGCAATTTTTGGAATGTTACTTTTTATTACTTTACCCACCTGACCCGCGGATATAACCGCAATCCGCGCATACTCCGAGTCCTTACACAAAAATTGTCTTTCTGCAACATGACCGTGTGTAGTTCAATGGACTTAACGTCCATTAGCTTCGTTAAGTCCATTGAACTATGATTTTTTGAATTCGAGTTACTTGAGTTACTCGAGGAATCGTTTCAGCCCTACCCTATGGATTAAGAATTGAATGTCATTAAAGTTCATGTGCATGTAAAGGCAGTCGTCCCAAAACTTTTGGCAATATAGTGTACACACAGAGAAAAAGGGTGTCAAAATTGTACTTTAGGGGTACAACAGCTTGTCGCTGGGGCAGTACCCTTAAAAGGACATATTTGTACCTTTTTTACCACAAAAAGGTTCATAGTAGTACCTTAAGGCACGTATTTGCACTCTAAGGTACTAATATGCACCTAAAGGTACAATTTTTACACCCTTTTTCTCTGTGTGTATGTACTAATGTCTCTCATTAAGTTATGAAAAAGTTGGTTTTGAATGTTCTCTGAACGTGCAAATGTTTCTGTGCTAACGTTTGAAAACATTATTAAAGACCAGATCATTTTGAACAAAAGTTCTATCGACATTACTGGAAAAAAAAAAAAAAAAGTTTGTTTATAACTTTGAGAGAACCTTGACAGAACGTTCCCTGTTAGCTGGGATGTTCTGTAACCTAGAGATTCAACTCAATTGATTATGCCGATTCCATTGATTAAAATCAATTCAGACTGATGCAGTGGAATACACTTTCCACTGAGGGTTCAGTTTATGTGCATTCCTCATCTAAATGGTAAATAGTTCAGCCCACAGCTCAGCTTTTCACCAGTCTACACCAAAATGAAAAGCACACAGTTGAGAGAAATGAATCTAAACAAAACTAAACAAACAAAAGACTTCAGTGTTAACATTGATGACTAATGAACTGTGTCCACACAATGTGGTTTGACTTTTAAAGCAATATGAAAAAAAGTAATTTCCTCTCATGCTGTTCCAAGCTAAATTCCAAAGTCTTCTAAAGCCATGATAACTTTGTGTGAGAAACAAATCAAAATGCAAACAATTGAAACACTGAGGGGGAAACTCACTAAACAGTTGCATCAATTTTGCTTATGGTATATCAACACAAATACCTGTGTCTCATTCACTAACCACCTGCAAATTGTGCGAAACTGCGTCTTCAATATTTAAATTAAGACACTGACATTCCCCTGTGCGCAGACATGCCTCATTATAGACTGCGCTTCATTTACAGAAAAAAGCCTGCCGCAATGTGTATGAATATGTGTATGTGTGTATGTACAGTGGGGAGAACAAATATTTGATACACTGCCGATTTTGCAGGTTTGCCCACTTACAAAGCATGTAGAGGTCTGTAATTTTTATCATAGGTACACTTCAACTGTGAGAGACGGAATCTAACAAAAATCCAGAAAATCACATTGTATGATTTTTAAATAATTAATTTGCATTTTATTGCATGACATAAGTATTTCATCACCTACCAACCAGTAAGAATTCCTGCTCTCACAGACCTGTTAGTTTTTCTTTAAGAAGCCCTCCTGTTCTCCACTCATTACCTGTATTAACTGCACCTGTTTGAACTCGTTACCTGTATAAAAGACACCTGTCCACACACTCAGTCAAACAGACTCCGACCTCTCCACAATGGCCAAGACCAGAGAGCTGTGTAAGGACATCAGGGATAAAACTGTAGACCTGCACAAGGCTGGGATGGGCTACAGGACAATAGGCAAGCAGCTTGGTGAGAAGGCAACAACTGTTGGTGCAATTATTAGAAAATGGAAGAAGTTCAAGATGACGGTCAATCTCCCTTGGTCTGGGGCACCATGCAAGATCTCACCTCGTGGGGCATCAATGATCATGAGGAAGGTGAGGGATCAACCCAGAACTACACGGCAGGACCTGGTCAATGACCTGAAGAGAGCTGGGACCACAGTCTCAAAGAAAACGTCTCGGTTACGTATGTAACCCTCGTTCCCTGAAGGAGGGAACGGAGACGTACGTCGGAACTGACCGAAGAATTGGGATCTGTTTTCAGAGACCAATCTACTTTGAGTGATTAAAAACGAGCCAATGGACATTGGCATGCGGTTCACGCATTCCACGCACTGCCCCGCAGCGCGGGTATAAATATGGAAGTGGAATACCGCATCATTGCTTTTCAACTGAGGAGCCGAGACGAGTGACTCGGCCTTCAGCTGAAGCACAGCACCTGGCGATGGGACGTACGTCTCTGTTCCCTCCTTCAGGGAACGAGGGTTACATACGTAACCGAGACGTTCCCTTTCAGTCGGTCACATTCGATGTACGTCGGAACTGACCGACGAATTGGGATCCCTACCAACACGCCAGGGATGCTGGCCCTTCCAGCGCCCTGCCTGAGCTCACTGGACCACACCTATGTTGGAGTGGGAGTCAGGGCTCCCGGCAGGGAAGGTCAGTCACTGCTGTTCCTGCAAGACCCACTCAGTATGACTATTGGATAACGCTGGGAAAGCGTGCCCGTCTCATGGAGATGGTACGCTGCGGAGCCACGTCCTTCAATGGAAGGAGAGGTGGCGGAATACACATAAGGACTAACCTATCAGGGTAGTACTACATATGGCAGTCTCTGGGGTGGATCCAACCTGATCCCAGTGGGGAAAGAACACCACCAGAGACGACAGAGCGGGCTCTGTCAAGGGAAAGACACGGGGCTAGCCGAGTAGGGTAGCTGGTACCGTGGAGAATACACATATAGGGTTGCCGTTAGGGAACCGCTACATATGTACCCCAGCCCACAAACACGTTCCACAAGCATGAGGGTGCAGGCCTGGCGTCAGACGGCCGCAACGTCTGACACCGAAGGGGTGACGGAGGAGCTCGACAGGGTTAGCTGTTTCCGGGGAACACAACTGGAGATAATAGACGCACGTATCCGGCCCAGGGGGTGGGAGTGGCGTTGCAAGCCGACACTAGAACGGGCACTTAGCGCTACTGGCCACTGGGGGCGAGGATGCGGGAAGATACCGGCTCTACACGGAGGCTATAGAATCTAGCGAACGTGTTAGGTGTCGCCCAGCCCGCAGCTCTACATATATCTGTCAGCGAGGCGCCTTGAGCCAACGCCCAGGAGGAAGCTGCACTCCTTGTGGAGTGCGCTCGCACCCCGAACGGGCAAGGCACGTCTTGGGACTGGTAAGCCAAGATGATAGCATCCACTATCCAGTGGGCTAACCTCTGCTTGGAGACAGCCTTTCCCTTCTGCTGGCCTCAGTAACAGACGAAGAGCTGCTCTGAGGTTCTAAAGCTTTGAGTTCGGTCCACGTAGGCGTGGAGAGCGCGGACGGGACAGAGCAAAGCTAGGGCTGGGTCTGCCTCCTCCGAAGGCAGCGCTTGCAGGTTCACCACCTGATCCCGGAAGGGAGTGGTAGGAACCTTGGGCACGTATCCAGGCCGGGGTCTCAGGACAACGTGAGAGTTGGCCGGCCCGAATTCTAGGCACGATTCGTTGACCGAAAGTGCATGCAGGTCCCCTACCCTCTTGATTGAGGCCAATGCAGTCAGGAGCACTGTCTTCATGGACAGGATGTTTAACTCTGCAGACTGTAAAGGCTCAAAGGGAGGACCCTGAAGTGCTCTGAGGACCAGGGCTAGGTCCCAAGAGGGTACCGAGGTTGAACGAGGAGGATTCAGTCTCCTCGCACCTCTGAGAACCTGGCGATTAAGTCGTGCTTCCCTAAGGACTTACCTTCCACTGCATCATGATACGCCGCTATTGCGGCGACGTACACTTTGAGGGTGGAGGGAGACAGCCTTCGCTCCAGCCCATCTTGCAGGAAAGAAAGCACGACATTAATCGAACACCTTCAGGGGGTCTTTCCGGCGGGAAGAACACCACCCAACGAACAGGTTCCACTTCAGGGTGTAATGGTGTCTACCACTGCTTGTGGCAGGTCACCTAGAACCTCCGCGTCCCGTCCAGGGACCAGACATGGAGTTTCCAGAGGTCTGGACGCGGGTGCCATAAAGTGCCCCGCCCCTGAGAAAACAGGTCCTTCCTCAGGGGGATCGGCCAGGGAGGGGCTGTCGCGAGGAGTGTGAGTTCGGAGAACCAGGTCCGGTTGGGCCAGTAGGGCGCAACTAACAAGACCTGCTCCTCGTCCTCCCTGACCTTGCACAGTGTCTGTGCGAGAAGGCTCACTGGGGGAAACGCATACTTGCGTAGGTCCCGGGGCCAGCTGTGCGCCAGTGCATCCGTGCCGAGGGTGCCCCTGGTCAGGGAATAGTACAACTGGAAATGGGTCGAGTCCGGAGAGGCGAACAGGTCTACCTGAGCGGCTCCGAAGAGGTCCCATATCAGCTGGATGCTCCGGGGGTGGAGTCGCCACTCTCCCGGAGGTGTCGACTGATGAGAGAGCTTGTCGGCTGTCTGGTT
Organism: Coreius guichenoti; assembly: GCA_039654105.1. Taxonomy (NCBI): domain Eukaryota; kingdom Metazoa; phylum Chordata; class Actinopteri; order Cypriniformes; family Gobionidae; genus Coreius; species Coreius guichenoti. The sequence continues at coordinate 16,506,312 of CM077175.1, read as the reverse complement.
CATCGCACCTGGGATGTGAATGGCCCGAAGCGACCTCAGACACTTCTGACTCCACAGGAGGTGATGGCGGGCGAGTTGAAGCATGCAACGGGAGCGTAGACCACCCTGACGGTTGATGTACGCAACGGCCCCAGTGCTGTCCGTACGGACCAGCACGTGCTTGCCCTGTAGCGGCTTTTTGAGGCGACCCAGGGCGAGATGTACTGCCAATAACTCTAGGCAATTGATATGCCAACGCAGTTGGGGCCCCGTCCACAGACCCGAAACTGCGTGCCCGTTGTACATGGCCCCCCAGCCCGTGGATGAGATATCCGTGAAGACCACAGCATGCCTGGACACCTGTTCTAAGGACACTCCCGCCCGTAGAAACGAAGGGTCCGCCCACGGGTTGAAGGTTTGGTGACAGTAAGGAGTAACTGAGACCCGGTACTTGCCGCTCTGCCACGCCCATCTCGGGACTCGGTCGTGAAGCCAGCGTTGAAGCAGTCTCATATGAAGCAATCTGAGCAGCGTTACCGCAGCTGCAGATGCCATATGCCCCAGGAGCCTCTGAAAAAAATTTCAGTGGGACCGCTGTCCTGCCTTTGAACGTATTCAAGCAGTTCAACACTGACCGGACTCGCTCCTCTGTGAGGCACGCAGTCCGGTTGACGAATCCAGCTCCATACCGAGATAAGAGATCCTCTGTGTGGGACAGAGTTTGCTCTTCTCTCGGTTGACCCGAAGGCCCAACAGGCTGAGGTGATGGAGCACCATGTCCCTGTGTTCGCACAACTGATCCCGGGACTGGGCCAATATGAGCCAGTCGTCGAGATAGTTGAGAATCTGAATGCCGCATTCTCTGAGCGGAACAATGGCTGCCTCCGCGACTTTCGTGAAGACGCGAGGCGACAGGGACAGCCCAAAGGGCAAGACTTTGTACTGATATGCCCTCCCCGCAAACGCAAAGCGTAGGAATGGTCTGTGTCGAGGGAGAATGGAGACATGAAAGTACGCGTCCTTCAGGTCGATCGCTGCGAACCAATTTCGGGGACGGATGCATTCGAAAATACGTTTCTGCGTTAACATTTTGAACGGGAGCTTGTGCAGGGCCCAATTCAGAATGCGCAGGTCCAAGATCGGCCTTAACCCACCACCTTTCTCGGGTACAATGAAGTAAGGGCTGTAGAACCCCGACCTCATATCGGCTGGAGGAACCGGCTCGATCGCGTCCTTCGCCAGCAGGACATCGATCTCTAATCGCAAGACATGGGCATCGCTGCTCAGCACGGTGGTGAAGAGGATGCCCCTGTACTTGGGCGGCCGGCGCGCAAACTGAATTGCGTAGCCGAGTCTGATGGTACGGATGAGCCAGCAAGACGGCCTGGGGAGACCTAGCCAGGCCCCCAGAGACCGAGCAAGCGGGACCAACGGCACCACAGACGTACCCGGGGTGGGGCAGCGAGGTGGAGTACGCAGACCCGACTTGGGAGGCCCCGAGGCGGCCCAGAGTGTTGTCTGAGTACTCCAAGGTGGGGCAGAGTGTGGGGGAGGAGGCCCGGGGGCGTCCTCGGTGCCCACACTGCTGCCCCTTTGGCGAAGGGGAGAGGGGAGGAAAGGAGTGGCAAGGCCCGGGGGCGTCGCACACTGCCAACCTGGCCCTCTTGGGCCCAGGGAGGGAGGAAATTGCTCTGAGAATGTGGGTACCGCTGGACTCCGGAGAGCCAGCGGCAGGAGCGAAACCGAAAAATATTCCCGTTTCAGGGCCGCTTGCCCTTGCAGGGGACTTCTCGGGACCCTGGACGGGTTGGGCGCCTCCCTTGCGCCCGGGCACCTGCTGCCTGGGTGGAGGCTGCTGCTTGGCTTAGCAGGGGCGGAGGCAGAGGCAGGGGGACGCCCTCGGCGACAAGCAGGCGGAGGCGCTGCGGCCGATGACTGGGTGGAGGCAGCAGCTGGTCGTCGGGGCAGGATGTTTTTTAAACCGCCTCCGTCTGCTTCTGGGCCACCAAGAACTGCTGGGCGAAGTTCTCGATGGTGTCGCCGAAGAGGCCAGCCTGACAGACAGGGGCGTTGAGGAACCGCACTTTGTCGGGCTCACGCATATCTGCCAGGTTTAGCCCCAGGTGACAATGAAAATTAAACGCTGGCCCCTTTTTTTTTTTTTTAGGACCAGCAATCCCATTTGTAAGCTACCAGCAGGCATGTGAGACAGTGAGCGTGGCCGTCAGACTCGACGGCACACGGCGCCCTGAACACTCAAGCCCCTATGAAAGAGGCAAGATGAACAACACGCCGACGTGGCCATGTTCTCATGAGAGAACATGAACCACCCACGAACAAAGTCTCAGCACGCTCGTGATGCGATAGAGGAGTGGGGGCCCGAGGAGATGTACCCGACGGGGAAGCCCCACTGTAATCCTCAGGTCACCAAGGCTTATTAGCCGAAGTAGCCCTTTTCTGGTGCACCAGAAAATAAACTAGATCGGGGAATAGGCGAAGGGACTAAACCCTGAGGTTTCATAGTCTTGACCGCGCATCTAGAGCGCCGAGTGACGCGCTGGGTTGCCGTGACAACCCCCGCTGTCAGCAGGTGCTTGACGGCACACGGCGCGCTGAACGCTCAAGCCCTTACGAGAAAGGTGAGACGAACAACGCGCCGACGTGATCACGTTCTCCTGAGAGAACATGGATCACCCACAAACGCAATCTCACGAGAGAGATTGTGGCCGTCAAATGAGGACAGGAAACAACCGCATCCAGAAACACACGATTTGAATGACATCTTGAAGAAGACGCAGGGTCAAACCGTGTTGCTCTTTTAGAAGGAAATGCTCTTTTAGAAGTGCTGAAGCACTCAGGGAGATGGCCGCGGCTCACAGCAGTCCGATTGCAAGCCTGCGTGTGAGCACTCAAGAACGGAAACGCCCAGCCAACCAACACAGGAACAAGTGTATGTTGCAGTGGCCACTCGCTGACTCGTGCCGTCACACCAGCACCCAGGTAAGAGAGCGATCCTCCTCGAGACTCGTCTAAACACTCTTCGTAGAAACAGCTTGATACAGCAAACCGTTCGGCTCCGAAGGTAAAAAGCAATGATGCGGTATTCCACTTCCGTATTTATACCCGCGCTGCGGGGCGGTGCGTGGAATGCGTGAACCACATGCCAGTGTCCATTGACTCATTTTTAATCACTCGAAGTAGATTGGTCTCTGAAAACAGATCCCAATTCGTCGGTCAGTTCCGACGTACGTTGAACGTGACCGACTGAAAGGGAACCATTAGTAACACGCTACGCCGTCATGGATTAAAATCCTGCAGTGCACGCAAGGTCCCCCTGCTCAAGCCAGCGCATGTCCAGGCCCGTCTGAAGTTTGCCAATGACCATCTGGATGATCCAGAGGAGGAATGGGAGAAGGTCATGTGGTCTGATGAGACAAAAATAGAGCTTTTTGGTCTAAACTCCACTTGCCGTGTTTGGAGGAAGAAAAAGGATGAGTACAACCCCAAGAACACCATCCCAACCGTGAAGCATGAAGGTGGAAACATCATTCTTTGAGGATGCTTTTCTGCAAAGGGGACAGGACAACTGCACCGTATTGAGGGGAGGATGGATGGGGCCATGTATCGCGAGATCTTGGCCAACAACCTCCTTCCCTCAGTAAGAGCATTGAAGATGGGTCGTGGCTGGGTCTTCCAACATGACAACGACCTGAAACACACAGCCAGGGCAACTAAGGAGTGGCTCCGTAAGAAGCATCTCAAGGTCCTGGAGTGGCCTAGCCAGTCTCCAGACCTGAACCCAATAGAAAATCTTTGGAGGGAGCTGAAAGTCCGTATTGCCCAGCGACAGCCCCGAAACCTGAAGGATCTGGAGAAGGTCTGTATGGAGGAGTGGGCCAAAATCCCTGCTGCAGTGTGTGCAAACCTGGTCAAGAACTACAGGAAACGTATGATCTCTGTAATTGCAAACAAAGGTTTCTGTACCAAATATTAAGTTCTGCTTTTCTGATGTATCAAATACTTATGTCATGCAATAAAATGCAAATTAATTACTTAAAAATCATACAATGTGATTTTCTGGATTTTTGTTTTAGATTCCGTCACTCTCAGTTGAAGAGTACCTATGATAAAAATTACAGACTTCTACATGCTTTGTAAGTGGGCAAACCTGCAAAATCGGCAGTGTATCAAATACTTGTTCTCCCCACTGTATATGTACGCCTCATGCAATTACTGCAAAATGAAGTAATATATGAATGTAGCCTAGGTTATATACACGGAAAAAACATGTTTGCTACTTGTTCACTTTACTTAAAATGAGCGAAAGCAACACAATTGCTCAACACTGTCACAACTTAATTGCATTGTTCGATCCACATACAGTGCTGCTTGAAAGTTTGTGAACCCCTTGCAGAATCTGTGAAAATGTGAATAATTTAAAAAAAATAAGAGAGATCATACAAAATGCATGTTATTTTTTATTTAGTACTGTCCTGAATAAGAATAAGATTTTTACATATAGTCCACTAGAAAAAAAAGGCTGACTTTATAAAAATGACCCCGTTTATGAAACATTGATTCTTAATACCGTGTCTCGTTCCCTGGATGATTCACGGCTGTTTTTTTGTTTTGTGATGGTTGTTCTTGAGTCCCTTGTTTGTCCTGAGCAGTTAAACTGCCCAAAGTTCTTTAGAAAAATCCTCCAGGTCCTGCAAATTCTTCAGTTTTCCAGCATCTTTTGTATATTTGAACCCTTTCCAGCAGTGACTATGATTTTGAGATCCATCTTTTCACACTGAGGACAACTGAGGGACTCAAACACAACTATTAAAAAAGGTAGAAACATTCACTGATGCTCTAGAAGGGAACACGACGCATTAAGAGCTGGGGGTGAAAACTTTTGAAAAGGATGAAGATGTCCAAATTTTTCTTATTTTGTTTAAATAAAAAATAAAAAAATAAAAAAATTAATTTAGTACTGCTCTTCGGAAGCAACAGAAGATACTTGCATGTTTCCCGGAAGACCAATTAAGTACCATTTACCTTGATCTTCAAATTCAAAAAGTTTTCACCCCCGGCTCTTAATGCATTGTGTTAAGAATCAAGGGTTCATAAACTTTTAAATGGGGCCATTTTTATAAATTGAGCTATTTTTGTGTCTTGTGTACTACATGTAAACATCTTTTATGTAAAATATCAGGACAGTTCTAAATAAAAAATAACATACATTTTGTATGATCTCTCTTATTTTGTTAAAATTATTCACAATTTCACCAATGCTGCAAGGGGTTCACAAATTTTCAAGCAATTCAATTCAGTTATTATTTATGTACGTTTTTGTGGTTATCATTGTGCTGAAGAGTAAAGCCTGTGTTTGTGTCATACCTGATTGAAGACTATTAGCTGTGCTAATGCTTCAGTTTACTGAAAATATAGACTGGAGTACACTAGAATCTACTCAATATAACTGAGCTGATTAAACTAAAAACATTGACTATGTTAAGCTAAAAGTTGCATAGTGTAACATGAGTGTAAAAATGTCTTATATACACTGTAAAACTAACCTTATAGAATCTAATCAAACTAACAGTTTGCAGTTTGTTTGGTTAGATTTCATGCCATGTTTTGAGTAAAGAGTACCAACATTTAACAGACATAACACACTAAATTAGGAAACATTTACACTGTAAAAAAAAGTATATGATCAATAAGTTATGACAACATGTTTTTACATTGCTTTAACTCATTAAAAGAAGTTAAGCAACTTTTTATAGTTATACAATATTCAACTCATTTTTTAAGTCAGTTTAATGTCATTTAAGTTGAGATGACTTAAACATCCAAGTTGATTGTACTTAAAAATTTAAGGCCGCAACTTTTTTTACAGTGGCATTACACAACTCATTACTTATAAAATGTATGTAATATTAATTCTTGATTGTTAGTAGGAAACTGTACATCTTGTTTACTAATCAGTATGACCAATTAAACATTAGAAACATAAGAATAAATGTGGAATTAATGAGCAAGTGATGACAATGTTTTCAGTTTTGTGTGACCTGTTTCTTTAAATTTAATCTTTTTTAGCTGATAACAGCAGGTGTGAGGTCAAAGGTCTTACCCTCTCTTGGTTCTGGTTGTAATGGGTGAGGAATTTGGCACACTCGCTGTAGTTAGCCCAGGTTTTATTGTTATTTGAAGCCAGTTCCCAGGTCCCGTTGATGTCACAGCGCCGGTAGGCATGACCTGGAGACACAGCACAAACATCCTCTGGCCAAGCCGTCGCGTCTTCAAGACATTCATGCATTGATTTTCTCAGTCAGGCTGACAGAATAGAGCTACGGTGTATGAAATTATCAATGTTTGCTCCTATTAGCATCAAACAGTGGCAAAAATATGGATTAAGTTATTGATAAAAGGAATACAATAAAAAAAAGCCATAACTGTGGACAGATTTGAGTAAGATGTCCAATTAGTGCTTTCATATGAAGGTCTCTAGCTGGTGTAATGAATGCATCTCTAAAGCAACACTGTAAATACTATTTTGCAGGGAAACTTCTTGTTTGGAAAGCAGCAAATCAAGTAAATCTGCTCGAAATATGTTTCTAGGTTTTCACTTCCTACCTTATAGTGTGTTCAGTTATTGTGCTAATTCAAGAATTAAATTAATAAATAAATTCAAAACCCAATACTTTTAAATTTTAACATTTACACTTTTAAAAAGTATGTGCATTTTAGAGCTATACAAGTATTCAGTATGACAGTATTTTTCAGCCTTGTAGGGTATTTAGTTCAGTATTTATTTATTCCATTGAAGTGTTTATTTATATATCAGTATTTATGTATTTCCATTGAAGTGGATTGTAAACAGTCATTGTAGCCAATCAGAGGTCAAATGATTAATGCAAATGATATACAATACAAATCTAGTTCAAAACATGTTGTTTACACAGTTTTCCACTGAAAGAACACAAAGAAGAAATATAAAAATCATGAAAAATATCACAGGGACGCATCACTTTTGTGAGTGATGATGTAAACAAATCTCTGAATCAGATTCTTCTCATTCTTTAGATTATGGAAATTATGCTTTGAAACAAACAGTGTGAAATGATTCAAGGAAATGAATGAGTGAATGAATGAACCTACCAACTTTTTTGGAAGTTGTAAATAAAATAAAGATTACTGTAGTATGTTTTACAAGAAAACTTCAAAATTTTATGTTTAATTCAATATGTTAATTAGGGGCCGAGCGCCGAAGGTGCGAAGGCACCTATTGTAATCGTTGGCGTTCTTATTATTCTTTTTTTTTCCGCCCATAGAACCGCTTGCAGGAAAGTTATGAAATTTGGCACACAGATAGAACTTTTGAACTGTATGGGCTAGAAAAATTATTTTTTCCTCTGATTCCCTGGCTCAAGATGATTCGATTGCATCATATGACGTCATTTTCGGTAGTGCCAATTTTCCTGAAATTTTCCTGAATTTTGCCAACTTTTTCAAACTCCTCCTAGACGGTTTATCCAATTTGCACGAAAATTTTACCAGATCATCTTCAGACAATGGCAATAAAAAGTTATGGAATTCAAGTCGATTCATCAAACTGTTTTTGAATAACGAGCAAACAAATTTTACGTAGGACTTGCCAAAATAGACATAAGGCTGTATCTCCGCAACGCTTTATCGTATTCTGACCAAACTTGGTACCTGTCATCACAAGCATAACCTGAGGCTACATGCTGCGGTTCAGCACAGTGCCACCTACTGGTCCGGAGATACGAAAAATGGCTATTTTTACTTATAACTTCTGAAAGGTTAGAAATCATAAAAGTGGTCACGTTATTCGGGGTGGCATTCGGGGTGGCTGAAACTCATCGGGTATGGGTCATCGGCACAATGCCCTGAAGGAGCCTGAGAAGTTTCAAGCCAGCGCCACCTAGAGGTAAAATCAAATATTCACATGCTTATAACTTTGGATTTGGTTGACTTATTTTCACAGGAGTCATATCCTTAGATCCCTGAATCCTTGCCGAGTCTAACGATACCAGACATGCTAGATTTTGCCTTATGGTTTGTTCAATGTTGTGATTTAGCGTTTAAACAACTTTCTTTGAAACCGTTAGTCCGATCAAGACAAAATCACCGTAGGAAAATCGGAATCATAGTGGGTTGTGTGAATGAATGTGGCAAAATGTCAAAATTTTGATAGTAAGTGGCAAAAAAATGCAATCAAAGTCAGGTGTGGGTTATTTTTTACATGCTCATAAATACAAATGTCTATAACTCCTAAATGAAATGAGATATTTTCACAAAATTTGACAAGCTTATGTGTGGGGGCACTCTGAGGACACAGAAAAAAAGTGGTGGGACGGCGCTATAATTAAACAAAACATGAAATTGACTCTATACAACTCAATGTATTTATGGGTTTTCAACCTTTTTACTTAAAATTGTGTCCAAATGTCTTTACTCATTTTTGCAGTTGGTCTGCGGCTAGCTTCCTTGTTTGCTTCTGTTGTGCTTGGCCCCGATAATTGCTGCTTGCAGCTATATTTCAATAAGTTTCTTTGTGAGTGAACATTTTCAAAGTAAATCCTACAACAGATTTTACTCTCCAGATAGAAGTCTGAATCATTATGTACTGTGTTTAACACGACTCTAGAAGTCATTTAAAATTTGGAATGCTAGCACGGTTTGTATTGTTTTCTCCCTTGGATTATTTGCTGGCATTATTCTTATTTGTTTGTCACACCTTGGCTTCTGCCATTAAAGAATAAATGTAAATGTAGTCAAGTTAGGATTCACACTGCTAGTTCTCCGTTCACTGTCCAGGTACACAATATATTCGCTTTATGAAAACACACCTTGTTTTCTGTTATGAGTGTAAAATGTATGGACGTATTCCGGAATGTTTGTGTGGAAGACGTGAGAAGAATTGGGGGCGTTCTGTAAGAGGAGAAAGGCACAGTTTGTGGCTTCCAAATATGTGCGTGCATTATTGTCAAGGGAGCGGCATGCGCTTCAGACATGTGTCAGTTAAGCACAGGTCAGCGGCTGCAGGCTCACCTTTGTGGTTGAAGTCATATATGTACTCTGGGCAGGCAGTGGACACCATCCTTCCAGGAAGTCCCTCAGGCCAGCATACGATGCCATCCCACTCCGGCGAGCAGTAACCCTCTACAACACAAAGAGGATTGACATTTAGATAGAGTGAACTCCACTCACCACCCACCCGCTCCAGCAGTACATGAATAACCTGAGGACAGAGTTACAGCAGAGAGAATGTAGCTTCTCTGGCACTTGGACACATTTAGATCTGCTACAATCTCTATTACTCTCTATCTGCTCAATATACTCAGACAGAACCGAATGTGTCAAACACTGTGACAATGAACTGCTGTCCATCTTTCAATGTTATCTTGTCTGCCCTTTACGTGCAAGTCAACCCGAAATGACATTTATAATCTATTTTACTTCAGTAATCTGATGCGCAAACTCAATGTGGATTACGAGTGGAAAGGAAGCAGATGAAAAGGATAATGAAAGCAGCATTTTCAACTGTAATGTTTTGGTCAAATGCAGCAAAGTTTGACCCCATGAGTGTCTACAATATGAAAGCAATCCGGTCTAATGCGTTTTCAACTACCTCTGGAAGTGGTGGAAAGTAGACAAACTCAAAGCGTTTCAGACCCTGTTTACACCTATATTTAGTGGCATCCACTTGTGATCCGATTGACCAAAACGCATCTTAACACCAGGTGTAAACAGGGCCCTAGAGACATTCAGACAAACATGACCTTTCCAAGATTCCTCTTTCTTCAAAAGTCCTTAATAAATCCTACAGTATACTTGTACGTGCATGCTATTACATTACATACAGTACATTTGATTACATTTTATTTTAAGGTCTCTTTGTTACAGTGTAATTATACATTTAAGTCCTGAGTAATATTAATTAACAACATGTACTTACTTTAGGGTTAGGGTTTGGTTTAAGGTTAGTTGCATGTAATTATGCATGATTAATAGTTATTACTACAGTAACTACATGTAACGTGTGTAACAAGGATTACGTGTAAAATAAAGTGTTACCATACATTATATTTACTTGTAATCAGATATGTAATAATCATATTAGACCGTATCCCAACTTTAACAGCAGCAAATGTGAATCTGGCAGAATTTTGCAGAAAATCATGTAAGTACACAATAAGTACATTTTGGTTACACTTTATTTTAAAGGTGTCATTGTTACAGTGTAATTATATATTTAAGTACGGAGTAATATTAATTAACAATATGTACTTACTATAGGGTTAGGTTTAGGATTAGGTTTGGTTTAGGGTTAGTTGCATGTAATTATTCATAATTTACTGTTATTACTATGTTAAAGGCATGTAACATACAGTATCTAACAAGGACATTGCAAAATAAAGTGTTACCTAAATTTTATCAAATGCTTAATTGTATTATGTTAGTTTATATTAGTCAAATATAGCTTGGACAGTGTTTGCATTTTGAAATTTAGCACTTTGCATTCAAACCCTGAAACTGAATGCTAAAACCCTGTTAGATAAGGGCCCAAAATTAAAAGTATATAAATTATAGCTACATAAATCAGTTATATAATTATAATTATAGTTACATAAATAGTAATGCTAATGGGCTTTTTAATGAGACCAGAAAAAACAAGCCCAGCCCAGGTGAGAAAAGTAACGTAATGCATTACTTTTCTTAAAAAGTAACTAAGTAACACAATTAGTTACTTTTTAAGGGAGTAACACAACATTGTAATGCATTATTTTTCAAAGTAAATTTCCCCAACACTCTCCACCTCTATCCATTTTTGGTCATATGACAGACTTACAGTAATGTCGGAGGGTGAGCGGTTGACATCACTTACAGTATAAATAAAATGCTGACCTCATCCAAAATGCTAAACAAAAGCTAATGATATAAAGTCATTAGCCTTGTTTTATTACCCCATTTTCAGAAATTTCACTTTACCTAAGTGTCACAGTGTCTTCTATAGCACATGTGACACCATTTTTAAAACTGGAGCATAAATCTCTTTCAGTTGCTTAAACAACTAAAATACAAACTTTTATCATTCCTTTTTTTCTTTGTTTCACGACGTGCTATACCTTCACACGTCAGGCCAAACTGTCAGCAAGAGCACAAAGCAGCTTCTGTTCCTGCACTGGTAACAATGGTTAATGTCATTCAACTCTCTGAAAATGAAATCATGCAGGAACATAAGAGGAAGCTCAGATCTAGACCACCTACTATATTTTAAAGTCTGTTCTTGAATACAAGTTTGAAAAATTGCCACTTTTGACAAAGAACCGAAATATCTGGAAATATATCAATGACAAAGTCTTGAATGAGTCTTGAATGACTGAAGATAACACATTTATATGCACTTTTAAATATTAGCTGTTCTTTTGTATGTAGGATCCAGACCTCTGATAAAGGCAAGGGTTTCTGTCCTGATTGTCTTTGTTTTGTGTATAAGCACATGGTTTTGTCTGTGTTTATATTGGCCATGTGTACCACTATAAACCATTATATTGGTTTGGCCATCTCCTTATCCGGCCTCCTCATTTCCGATCGTTTAGTCCTTGTCTAGTCCTCCTTTTGTTTATTGTTTGGTCCCAATTTATAGGTGTCTTTAATAACTATGTACTTATAAAAATAAATGGTAACACTTTATTTTACAGTGTCCTTGTTACATATGTTACATGTACTTACCATAGTAATAAAAGTAAATTATGCATAATTACATGCAACTAACCCTCAACCAAACCCTAATCCTACCCTAACCCTATAGTAAGTACATCAGTACTCAGTACTTAAATATATAATTACACTGTAACAATGAAACCTTAAAATAAAATGTAACCAAATAAATAAACAATTGTTAGGTACAATGTACTTATTGTGTTGATGTTGTATTGTAAAACACTTGCTGCTATTGAGGTGGATACGGGTAAGGTTAGGACAGGTTGGTATGGGTTTAAGGATGGGTTAAGGTGTAATACAGAAATTATAGATGTAATTATAGAAATTGATGACAGCTATAATTACATTACATTTTTAGAAATAAGTACAATGTAAAACATGTATGCACACAACGCAAAAGCATATGTGACCCGTGCTGGCAAAATGAGTCACAATGAGCAAATTTCTCTGTTTTTCAATATATAGTTATAGTTAAAGAAAAACCTTCAAAATGATATATGATTCGTTGGAATCAGACAAAAAATGACTGAGCTACACCTGTTTGAAGTCGATAGAGTCAGCAAAGTCAATTTAGAGGAAAAATGTGTTAAAGGTTCCAAATCAAAATCACCAGCAACCATACCTTAAAATCCCTGGTAATAACACATCAACACACAACACAATAACACACAAGTCAACACCAAATATCTATAGGAAAAAATATATATATATTCAACTTTTTTTCCATGATACCACAATTGTTGGATTAACATTAATGAAACACACAGCCTATATATTGAGACCTACTGTACTGCATGGATCTAATTTAATCTTACACATCAGGGGCCGTATTCACAAAACATTTTATCTTACCACTAAGAGTTCTCCTAAATGGCAGTAAAAGTTCTTAGCTAAGAGTTTTCTCTTAAAACCCATTCACAAAGCTGCTGAGACCAACTTTTACTAAGGAATAGAGAGAAGTCTTAAGCTAAGAGTAAGGGCGGGGTTGACCTCGTTGCTATGGATGATGTCATCATGCTTACTAACAATGACCACAGTGATTGGCTGACAGGGGAGGAATCTCTGTCAGTGATTTAATCATAGAAATATTGTAGAACATGGTATCATGTAGCCATATTCAAATAAAGGTTTTAAAATAAAAATGTTGTCATATTCAAATACAGATTTTAAAAAGTAGGCCATGTGTCACTAATTAAACAAGTATATGTTTAGCTAATTGTCAGCCTCTTACGTGTCTGCATCTCGAGAGATTGCAGAATTCAAGCGACAAATTATGTTTTATAAACAAAGTTCGGGAGGAGCACGTTCAAATGGTCTATCTAATCAGCTCGAGAGGAGGTACATATACACAGCCGAGAGCTGACTCACCTGGTTACCTCGACAGTTTTCTGCATCCCTCCACCACCCCGTTCCTCACTCTCGGCTGGGGATACGGGGAAGTACTGTACTCTGGCTTTGTTGGGCTAAATTCCAAGCTCGGAGCCCTCGATCCCCTTGGACAGCATGCGAAATATGCTTATTATATTCTTTTACTCTATTTGATCATTTGTAAGTGTGAACTCGTGAAAACAACTGCCAAAGGTAATAGGACATTATTTATTTATGTATTATAAAGATTTATTTTAGGGCTTTTTATCGTAGATTAAATCAAAATATGAATTGCATGAAGAAAAGGCTCAGCACTTAAGGCTCTATCGCCTATTGCCTCAATGGTGTCCAGTGTCTTTGGGCGGATTGCTAAGGTGGATTGCCGGCAACAGCCATTTTAGGATTGTTTGTGATTTGGTCTTAGTGACTTAGTAGGCCTCTTGACTACTCTTAACATTTCACAGATTTAGGAGCTAGTTTTAGCGCTAAAATGCTTTGTGAAATACTCTTAGAGAAAAAATTTAGGAGTCCTAAAATTAGGACTGACACGCCCATTATTTTTAAGAGTTTATCCTAAATCGGCAAGTTAGGAGCTACTTTTAGCCTTAAGATGTTTTGTGAATACAGCCCCAGATGTTTTTCCCCAACAGTTAACCAAACGTCCATTTAAGACATAACAGATAAAGTTTGTGTGAACACTCGCTAAGACGGATATTTTGAAATACTGTAATTCTGTGTATGTGTGTATATCGGGATCGTGCACTGTCTGAGACGTCTTTGTGTACACGCTTCGGATCTGTCAGTCAGTGCGAATAAGATCGTTTTGTTTACATCAGCATGAGAAAATCACATTTCATTGGTTCAGACCCATGCCATCGAGAATTTGCTATGAATATTCATAAAGTTGGAATGCTGTGTTCAGCAGTCGTCCAGAAGCGAGCTGAAAAATTGCATTTTTCATGGACAGAGGAAAGGTACTCCTCTCAGAAAACATACAAATAAAGATACTTTATTTGTTTAATTACTATTTGGAGCATTGGGATCGCTAGACGAGGGCTTAATGAACTCATTTTTGTGAAAACCTCAAATTCGACCAAAATTGACATTTTTCACTTGTCTACAGACTAGTCTACAGCCAACACTGAAGCAAATTATTAGTTAATAGTTGCTGATTGGCTGCAGATGCAACAGAGACCAATCAGATTGTGCCGTATTGTAAATTATGTTATAGCTAGCAGATCGCTTTAAGGACCTATTAGCCTGCGCCATCTAGAGCTTCATGACAGAACTAGATATTTCTACTAAATAAAGCTTCAGTTCAAAATCATCTCACTCTTAGTTCCTCTCTGCCCGCAGAACTGACAGAAATGCCTTTTTGTTTTTTTTCCCCCACATTCTCTTGGCAACGCTAGTATTTCTGGCTTTGCCTTCAGTCGCTGTTATTGAAACCAGCTGCCCCCAACTTGCCACAAATAACTAGTTGAGGATAAATCTCGGCGTATGACTTTACTGCAGATCCATTATTTTCCTATGCCTGTAATTAAAGATTTTCAGAGGGAAAATCAAAGCGTATGATGGAGCACATTTTATATGCCTGGAGACCAGCTTGTCAATTTTTGCAAATGTAATTAAAGGCGAGTTTCAGACAACAGGCCTGTTTTGCAGGACGCTTGTCCTGGAGGGAGTCTGCCATGTGTGTTTCACATTTCCAAAATAACAATAGTCAAATGCCGAGGTTTTCGTTTTACATATAGAGCATTAAGCCGCAGACCACCTCCAATAGCCTTCTGGTTTCAGATATAGCTCCACACAGAAACATCACATATATAATTTCCCAAAACCCAAGGTTATGAGGAAGCTATAACTGTATCTGATGAGGTTGTGGGTATTGATGATGTCATTTGGGGTTTCTGAATAATATTTATCTTCTTGCCCCCTTCTCACATGAGATTCGGAACGCCTGGCCTGAATTGTGCCGGGGTTTTGATATATGAAAGCTTTTATAGCAATCTGGTGGTGTTATTTTACACCCAACCGCAAGGTTTGAGCGTCAGGCTATTTTCACACACAGGCCAGAGAGTCTCAGGGCTTGTGGAAGCCACATCCCGGCACTGTGCGACCCAGGCTGAAACCTCAGTGTCTCTCTCAATGGGAACCTTGTTCATGCCCCGCCATGGAGACTTGGTCTTAACCGAAGCACAAACGTGCAATAATAACAAATAAGAGCTTCGCAGTGAGGCCTAGCCTTGACTTGAGGTTGGGCTCCGCCACCTCCAGCCTGGACTAGAATAGATAAACCGACTCAGCTAACTATTTGCTGAGCAAACATGACGATGCAATGGTCTAATAATAGTTGGCTCCACGGTTAGTGGAGAGCGCCACAAAAACGTCAAGGGTGGTCTCACAAAGACATGGTCAGGGCCGAAGCAGAAGACATTGCTGAATCAATCACCATGTCTTTCCTCACTCAGCAAGACGGAGGGATGTAGCGGCCAGCCGTTTCCTTTGGATGAGGAATACTTGAAAATAGACATGTTTTTACTGTAGGAAATCTCCTTAATGTGCTATGACACGAATGTATTGTACTAGGGCCAGAAATGTCTTTGGCAATACCTCACGAAAGCAAGAGAACATTGAGAATTGCTTTGACGGCGACGGAGAGAAAGACAGTGAAGAGCAGTTAGTGTGAAATTCAAGTTAGAGACAAAAGGGAAAGGAAATTCACCCATCCAATTTCCAAAATGCTTGTGTTATGTAAGGTTGCAGTGATGCATCAAAGGGCTACACACACACGACATGTTTGGTGACACTTTACAAGTGAAATGTCCAGTAAGTAGCACAAAACGCATGTTCGGTTTCATCCAAAACAGATGAAATGGAATCTGGCAACGTTTTATTATGTTGGTTGTTGTATGTATTGCTGCAGTTCGGAAATGAAATGTCACTTTTGAAAATAATGTACCACCTACACTAAACCAGTGACATAAAAACACATTTGCTGAAGCAACCATGCCATTTTAGCTTGACTCTGCTTTGAGCTCTGTTATGGTGATTAGTGTTTCACTGGATTCTTACCCGAGCGCTTCACATCACAAGTGCATTGCTGTACCAGGTGAGCTACTGAGCAAGTTTACTACAGCAGAAAAGCCACACATATGGAGCTAATTATGTGATGCAAACGTCAAAATGTATTCTTTAAAAAATCGTGCACTATGGTAAACGTGTTCTGAGGTCATAACATATTTTTGTGCGGTTCCTTGCACAATACAAGTCTTTATTAATCAATAATCTGCCCCTGTAATCATAATTTTTGTGCAAAGGAATAAAATTTGTTGGGTGTTTTACTGCCTCTAGTGTTCATTTGGCCTGGAAACTAAAGTGATTTCTGCTCTAAATCTGCTGTTTTTCAGACTCTTTGGCAAGATGGCGTCTGTGTGCTCGGCAAGCCGTCGCCTAGTCGCTGCTGTGTAAATCTTGTGTTTATTTGCCCAGTTCATGTATTTGTCTGTTACAACAACAGCTCTACTGCAGGTTTATGACCGTGACTTCCTGATCAGCATTGGAGAAATTGTTACGGGTCTCTGCATCTGGAAAGACGGAGGACAGAAACATTCTTTTGATTCTTCACCTTTGCTTCGGGTACCTTCGGAACTATGCTGCATACCGGATTGTGGCTTTTTACCATTTTTTACTGGCAAGATTAATACAATTAGAGCTAGTATAGATTCTACTGATCTTTACTCTCTAAAATTTACACCTTGCTCTACATATTTTTCTAATTTCTCTCTCTCTTTCTGATCTTGTAGATATAGTTCAGCACTTGAGACCTACTGCTCTTTAGATGTCATTCAATCTCGACTTCTTCTCCAGGTTCTGGATGTTGTGGGCCCAATAATTTTAAGTGTCATAAATAGTAGTTTAGGAAATGGTATAGTCCCATCTTGTCTAAAGTATGCTATATTATATCCTCTCCTTAAAAAGCAATGGCTTGATCCTTTGGTTTTTAATAACTACCACCCAATTTCAAAGTTACCTTTTTTATCAAAAATTTTTGAGAAGGCTGTTTATCATCAGCTGTTCTAATTTTTTAATTTTTGATAAATTTCAGTCAGGTTTTAGGTCTCAACACAGTGCGGAGTCTGCTCTTTTAAAAGTGAACAATGATTTATTGCTTGCTGTTGATTCAGGAAAGTGTGCTGTTCTCATTCTCCTTGATCTTACGGCAGCAATTGATACAATTGAACATGCAATTCTTTTAGAGTGTTTGCATCAGTGGGTAGTGCTCTCAAATGGTTTTCTTCTTACTTAAAGGACAAAAGTTCTGTAGTACAATTGGGAAATTATTTCTCAGATTCTGCAGTCTGTGTTTGTGGGGTTCCACAGGGCTCAATTCTGGGGCCCTTGTTGTTTTCTTTGTACGTTACCACTCGGCCTTATTTGTCAAAAATATAATGTTGCTTATCATTGTTATGCAAATGACACTCAGCTGTTTCTTCCACTGAAGGCAGATGTTGGCACTGCATTAAATGCTCTGTGATGAATTGCTTGAGTGAAATTAAACTATGGATGGCACAGATTTTTTTTTAACAACTTAATGAAGCTAAAACAGAATGCCTAGTGTTTGGCTCCATTATGTCACCCACGCACATACATGATTGTCTAGGCCCTCTTGACTCTAATTTACATAAGCAAGCAAAGAATCTGGGAATTATCTTTGATTCAGAGCTTAAATTTGATAAGCATGTTAATACGGTGGTGATGGCTGGCTTCTTTCATTAAAGACGGATTGCAAAAATAAAACCCTTTTTGTCTTTTAATGATTTAAAGCAGGTTATACAGGCTTTTATATTTTCAAGGTTAGACTATTGTAATTCTTTGTATCTGGGGCGTCTTTGTGTTCTGTTGAATCACCTTCAACTCTTACAAAATTCAGCAACTATAGGCTTTTGACTGGGACCAAGAAGCAGGTCAGTGTTTCCCCAGTGCTAGCCTCATTACAATGGCTCCCAGTTAATCTCAGGGTGCAGTTTAAGGTTTTAATCTTTGTTTTTAAGGCCTTGTATGGCCTAGCTCCTGAATATATTTCGGATCTTCTCCAGGTTTATCACAGGGTTCCCACTCTTTCATGAACACCAGATTCAAGGACTTTCAAGGACTTTTTAAAGCACCTTTTATTTTATATCAAGGCCAATAAATACGATAAAGGTGGGTTTGTTACGGCCAATCTGGACAGTATCAAAGACCTACTGTATCTGTATTTATCACTGCAGTAATGCTAAGGCATATACTGACAACTAAAATAAAATTTTAGGGGCATGTGACTTTTAAAATCCAACGAGGAAAGAGGCTGGTAGAGTGTACAAGAGAGGGAGCGAGTTTTAACGAGAGATGCAGTTTGCAGCTCTCTTATTCCTGCTTTTAACATTTATTTCACACTGGTTTTAGTTCTTTTTTACGAATCATTACTTAATTAAAACATTAATATAATATTACATACATGAATTTTCCAATTAAATGAAAAGATATGGATAAGTTAATTGCTAGGCATTAATAATATGCAAAATTATTTATTAATCACCTGTACATGGTACCTTTTTAAAAATCAATTTTAAGGCTTTTAAGACCTGCACAGGATGAGATCAGTGTTTATTGAACATCCTAAACCATAAAATGACTGTAAAAAAAAAAAAAAAACGACAAACAAAAGTTCAGATAAGTTCACAAAAACAAGTTTTATAAAAAAAATATTTATAAAAAACCTTAACATTTCAGCCTTTAAGCCATTTTTAAGAAAAGGCAAGAATCCAAATTATAAGTGATTATACGTAATAATTGAAAATATGATTATACTTAATATTTTAGATACCTTATTATTCTAAATTTTTTAAAAGCACATTAGCTTCTCATCGATCCACCAGTTAACATTTACAACTCTGTGTGTAAGCTAAAAATATGGGTTAATATGCATTAGTCTGAACAAACCAACTGATGCTCTGGAAATTTCACTCTTTGACAGTAGATGGCGCTTATGGAACAGCAGAAACATATTGGTTTCCCCAGTAACCTCTGTAAACAAAGGAGTGTTGCGCTTATAAACACTACTTTATTAAGCGTTATTCGTTGGAACTTTGATAAACCAATTTTTATGTAGCTCAATACTGAGCCAAACATCACTGAATTTGCACTTCCCTGACACCAAGCAAGTTAAAAAGCTCCACGTTATGTGCTCATTATGCAGAGCTGGCTGCACGTGATCACAATCCATCCGCTCACGCAGCATTTTTCAGGTTTTTCCCGCTCCCTCCCCAATCAGTAGCGCTGTTCAGCGCATAAAAGCCAATTTTTGTAATAGCACCATGTTACTCTAACAAAATGTATTTCATGCTTAATTCAAGCACTTTCAAGGACCTATGTTTGTTTTCAAGTACTTTCCAGTCCTTGAATCCATGTGTCTGAAATTCAAGGACTTTCAAGTACTTTCAAGAAGCGTGGGAACCCTGTTATCAGATGACAAGGCCCCTGAGGTAATTTCAAACATTACTTTTAAAGATCCCCAAATCTCATCTAAAGTGTGTTTAATGTTTTTGTATTTTTGATATTTATGTTGTTGGAATGTTTTAATAGAAAGCACTTTGGCCAACTTGAGTTGTTTTTAAATGTGCTATACAAATAAACAAACTATACTAAGATAAACGAGTTTTGCAAAAATGTAGTTAGAATCACATTTTTCCAATGAGCTTGTGTTGCAGACATTCACACTCATGGTCAATTTACAGTCTCCAATTCACCTGTGCTGCATGTCTTTGGATTGTAGGGGAAACCAGAGCACCCTGAAGAAACCAACGCCAAGGCAGGGAACACATAAAAACACCTCACAGAAAGGTCTTCTGGCTCAGCAGAGACTTAAAGCAGAGAGATTCTTGCTGTGAGGCTACAACCACCACAAGCCACCATGAGCCCCCATGAGCCCCCATGAGCCACCATGAGCCCCCATGAGCCCCCATGAGCCACCATGAGCAATCATGAGCCCCCATGAGCCACCATGAGCCATCATGAGCCACCATGCGCCACTATGAGCAATCATGAACCCCCATGAGCCACCATGAGCAATCATGAGCCACCATGAGCCATTGTGAGCCGCCATGAGCCATTGTGAGCCGCCATGAGCCATCATGAGCCATCATGAGCCTCCATGAGCCCCCAATGAGCCACCATGAGCCGTCATCATGAGCCCCCAATGAGCCCCCATGAGCCATCACGACCCATCATGAGTCGTCATGAGCCACCATGAGCCATCATGAGCCACCATGAGCCCCCATGAGCCATCATGAGCCATCATGAGCCATCATGAGCCGTCATGAGCCGTCATGAGCCATCACGAGGCACCATGAGCAATCATGAGCCATCATGAGCCACCGCGAGCCACCATGAGCCATCACGAGCTACCATGAGTCATCATGAGCCATCATGAGCCAACATGCCGCTCTAAATGCAGGAAATGTGGAGTGTAACACCCGTATTGGGGCTGACAGACTACATAATAAATGCTGTTACAATCCCAGAATTTATAATACTGTTTGGGATTGACATGATGATGTGACCTGCTTCAAAAGACCTTGCAAAACATTGAGAACCAGTCAGAACAGAAAGAAATACAATTTCAAATAGTCTATCCATTAAATAATATAATTTTCCTTATACCTAGTATATATGTGAACACACAAATCTTAATCTTTCTAGCTTTCAAACATATTTTTCAAGGTAAAAACTTTTTTTTACAGACGTGCAGCTGAACTAATCTTGCCATGTCATAAAAAGGTCAAATTTCAAGGTTAACGTTTTCCATGCAAGTACTGTAAATGGTTCTATATATTGCAGTGTTAATATTTGTAATTTTTAATCAAATTGTATTTTTAATATTTGAGATAAAAAACACTTTTGCAAACTAATTTGTGTTGTACAATTTCTCTGGACTCCCAAGGTCAAAATGTATTAACTGTAGTACTTGGATGGCTATAACAGGATAATTTGAAAAGTTTACCTTGAAGCCTATAATTCCTAAACAAAACATCAAGAACGTCAATAAACGTTATACAATTAGATGAAGCACATGTGACATATGATTCTAAAGAGGCATGCAAACTTTTATGGAGACTGGGCGATAGGCGGCAATCAGAGTATGTGAGCGGAGTGGAGTGGGAGCGGTGTGATTTTGAATGGAGTGAGGAGCGGATTTTTTAAAAGTCGGAGCGTCGTAGTTTTCACTCGCTCCGAGAGCGCTCCACTACCACTCCATCATGAGTACAATTCATGCCAACGACCCATAATATAACTGCATTTTTAGCCAGAACTCACACGTTAAACACATTTAACTAGCTTGATACAGATGGATCACTCAAATCAGAAAGAATGTAAAGGTTATGATGACGGCGATGGACATGAGTGGGATGTTATAGTTCAAGGAATTCTTTTGTACCTTCTACATACTGAATATGATCGGGTGAAAGCACATTTTAAAAAGGTAGCACTTATTCACACACACAATCGTTCTCTCTAATGCATTCAAACAAATGTAATCTTACAGTGCTTATCTGCTTACAGTTATCTGTATCTGATTTTGAATGAGCAGAAATCTGTAATGTAGTGACCCGTAGAGAAAATAACTGATGAAAACATACTATTTTCATTTTTCCAAACAAAATTTGCACTGCAAAAAGCAGCAATGATATTTAACTTTTAATGCTGATAAAGCCTAATAAGCTTGGCATGTCATAGGAAATGTTTGCACACTAGTGTTCCAATAAACCACGTTGAAACTATCTCCTATTGTTTTTTTTTTTGTTTTGTTTTTTCATTTAATGTATGTTATAAGCCGAACTTTTGTGATATTTCAGAGCTTACTTAAATATTTTAGCCGTGAATTTCCTCGGAGCGAAGACAGAGCGGTGTTTCTGATATCATTGAGCGGGGAGTGGAGCGGGGAGTGGGAAATGGTGAACCCGGAGCGGAGTGATTGTTGAATGCTTAGAGCGTGGAGTGGAAATTGCGGCCGGTCCACTCCACTCACATACTCTGGCGGCAATACAACAGTTAAAAATGTTAAAAAAACACTATTTTGACTTGCTACATAATATCTTTTTACGAGTACAGTTAAAAGTCTTAAAGCGCTTGAACCCTGACAATTGCTGCTTGTAGCTATTTTGTTTTATTTTTAAATAAATTAATAGATCCGAATTTTAAAAAGTGGCACATCATTGACCCAAATACAAAATGCACTGCAACCATTACCAGTGACTTCTTGTCTCAGCACTTCAAAAACAGCAAAAAGACATCATGTATAGTCTTTTTCAGAGAGAACATGCTTAGCCTAATTTCTTCTGCTGGTCTATGATCAGAAAGACGTGTGCACCCTTCCAAAAGGGGTCAGAAAACAGCCACCAGAAAGAGCGCAGAGTCATCAGGTAAACAGGTCAGATCTGACTCACCCACCCCACAACACAGGGCCAAGAGCACAGGCCAGACAGCAGGAAATCTCTCCCAACATCACTTCACATTACTGGGGGGCTTTGAATAGATTCGATAAAACACAGTTGACCTATGCTATTAATTGACTGCATGAAACTTACAGCCAGGGGATCTGAGATTTATTCTCAAGATGTAATAATGAACATCCTGAACAAACAAGGATTTTGTGTAAGGTACACTATATTGCCAAAAGTATTGGGACACCCCTTCAAATCATTGAATTCAGGTGTTCCAATCACTTCCATGGCCAAAGGTGTATAAAATCAAGCACCTAGGCATGCAGACTGCTTCTACAAACATTTGTGAAAGAATGGGTCGCTCTCAGGAGCTCAGTGAATTCAAGTGTGGTACCGTGATAGGTTGCCACCTGTGCAATAAGTCCATCCGTGAAATTTCCTCACTACTAAATATTCCACAGTCAACTGTTACGCCGGTTTTACACTGCATGCGCAAGCAGTGCAGTGGCAGCGCAGAAGCTGTGGGTATAGAGAGCGGGAGCAGCTCGCACCCGTTGTGCTTTCACACTGGCAGCGTTTGTCTCGCGCAGCTGAACCGCAGCTTGTGTATTGCAAATACTGACGAATATCGTCCGGTGTTCTCCTCCGACCCCTGTCATTCTCGTGCTTTGATTTATGATGGGCAGCATATATCTGCTGCAAATGCGACCGTGTTCCCCTCTGTCCCAAACACATATGCATATAACAGGTAGATTACATGATAAAAGTAACCTTAAAGTTAAGATATGCCTCTAGTTTTAATAATTTAAATGGGCCTTTGAAGTTTGGGCAAAAACTTCTGGCAGTGTTGTGTTTTCATGTATTTTATTAATTTTTTCACAACGCTGGATGTCATATAGTGATTCTGAAATACACGGAACACTTCACTACATGATTTCATTTTACTTCATGAAATTTGTTATTTTTCCATGTCAATCAGGTCAATTTTGATCAAGAACTATGCACTGTGGCTTTAATTCAGCGTGAGCAGCGCGGCAAAAATAGACTCTCCGCCGAAACGATCGCGACACTGCCGCTTCTGCTCTGCTCCTGCAACGCGCTGCCGCGCCGCCTCTGCCTGCAGTGTGAATTCTCTAATCTGTTAACATGGGCGGCGAAAAAAATATGCGCTGCTTACACTCTGCTAACGCGTGCAGTGTGAAACCGGCCTTAGTGGTATTATAACAAAGTGGAAGCAATTGGGAACAACAGCAACTCAGCCACGAAGTGGTAGGCCACGTAAAATCACAGAACAGGGTCAGTGCATGCTGAGGTGCACAGTGCGCAGAAGTCACCAATTTTCTGCAGAGTCAATCGCTACAGAACTCCAAACTTTGTGTGGCCTTCAGATTAGCTCAAGAACAGTGCATAGAGAGTTTCATGGAATAGGTTTCCATGGCCGAGCAGCTGCATCCAAGCCTTACATCACCAAGTGTAATGCAAAGCGTCGGATGCAGTGGTGTAAAGCACGCCGCCACTGGACTCTAGAGCAGTGGAGACGTGTTCTCTGGAGTGACGAATCACGCTTCTCTGTATGGCAATCCGATGGATGAGTCTAGGTTTGGCGGTTGCAGGAGAACGGTACTTGCCTGAGTGCATTGTGCCAAGTGTAAAGTTTGGTGGAGGGGAGATTATGGTGTGGGGTTGTTTTTCAGGGCTTGGGCTTGGCCCATTAGTTCCAGTGAAAGGAACTCTTAATGCTTCAGCATACCAAGACATTTTGGACAATTTCATGCTCCCAACTTTGTGGGAACAGTTTGGGGATGGCCCCTTCCTGTTTCAACATGACTGCACTCCAGTGCACAAAGCAAGGTCCATAAAGACATGGATGAACGAGTTTGGTGTGGAGGAACTTGACTGGCCTGCATAGAGTCCTGACCTCAACCCGATAGAACACCTTTGGGATAAATTAGAGCGGAAACAGTGCCTGACCTCACAAATGCACTTCTAGAAGAATGGTCAAAAATTCCCATAAACACACTCCTAAACCTTGTGGAAAGCCTTCCCAGAAGAGTTTAATCTGTTATAGCTGCAAAGGGTGGATCAACTCCATATTAAACCCTACAGATTAAGAATGGGATGTCATTAAAGTTCATGTGCATGTAAAGGCAGGTGTCCCAAAACTTTTGGCAATATTGTGTATTTTTGAATAAGCAGAGAATATCTGCACTAAGTGCAAATAGCGATAGATGGTATTTATACTTCGCAGATACTATTTGCACGTCATTGTATTGTAGTATATTACAAAACAGTATGCAATATTAACAACACATTTAGTGTATTTAAAGCTGTAGTCTGTAACTTTTTGTCGCCATCTCTGTTTGAAACCTGCAATTGCAGTTATTTGTGGAATTATCATCTTTACGTGGGTTGTGCATCGGCACGGCTCCTCAGTGCGGATGAATCTAATGTTTTGAGGAGTTTGTGTGGCTGTCATTCATTCACCGCACCGGTGTGGATACTGTCCTTCGGAATCACAGATTCTATGTCTTGGAGTATAACCAAAAAAAGAATTTTCACCGGAAAATGTCATCTGAACAAGTAAGTAACATGTCTGCCACTTTTGTTCTGACCAACTGAG
The DNA here is from genome assembly GCA_039654105.1 of Coreius guichenoti. Lineage (NCBI taxonomy): Eukaryota > Metazoa > Chordata > Actinopteri > Cypriniformes > Gobionidae > Coreius > Coreius guichenoti. Next base: position 16,481,121 of record CM077175.1, on the reverse strand, counting down.
AAAAAAAGCATTACAATAAATCGCGCTACCAGTGGTGATTAATGATCGCTTAGCTCATCACATCAAACTGTGCAAATTATTATTATTGTTATACTTTGTTCTCAAATTGTTAATGTTAACAACATCAGCATTGCGTGACTACGTGTATTTAGTGTGTATTAGCGTTACCTGTAAATTTGAATTTCTGTACAGTCTAATCTTTTGCTTTTGACTATGGGTGAATCTCCAGTTGTCACTGATGATTGTTGTTCGGACTTTTCTGGATTACAATCCACCATCAAAATGATAAGTTTAATTATTCCAGCTGCTGTGAGAAAAGGCTATAAATGATCCGCCACCTGCAGCATCCTCACATGCGATCTCTTTATGTATACAGACGTGATGTAATGACGCAAAGACAAACGGCGGCAAGCTCGAATTTCCCATGGAAAGCTACCAGTACCACCCAAATTATAACACATTATTACAATCTTACCGTTGTGAATCAGGCTAAGATAAGGAGATCGCTTTGAACACAGGCTGGTTATGTACTTGCTCAAAAATTGATTTTTAACCAAAAAAAAATGGACTGCAGCTTTAATTATATTTAGTATCATAAATAGATGCTGCCTTATTGGGAAAATACTTCTCCCTGTCCCTAACACTATATTGATCCTGCTGAACATTAAAGGTGTCCTCGAAGGTCCAGGAAAGGAGGTGCAGTTATATATGGAGTATATTTTGAGAGGCTGTGCATTTAACTGTATACATACACTAGCATTCACAACAAAAATGAAGTATACTTTGGGCTTAATGATACAAGTGTGATAATGATACAACTGTCAAATTTCAATTATAGGTATATTAAACACCCGTTAGTCACTTTTCAAAGCATTTATTGATTTTTATTTGAAGTAAACGGCCATCAGTGCTGATATGTGAAGGAAAACAGGAGAAGAATGGGATCGGAAAATAGGCAGGTTTGACCTCGGGTCAATCTCGTCAAACGAAAACGTCACTCTTCTTACTTGCCATACCGCTGTTTTGTCTGGCCAAACCAGTCAATAGTTATTATAAATAGCCTTTGCCAACAAGATGATGGGCTATTTGCAATCATTTGAATTGAGCTTAATCGGATCAATTGAGGTGTTTACACGAAGGCTTTTCAGTCCGACTGAACCATCAATCCAATTACTAACGGATTATTTGGTTGCATGTAAACGTAGATAAGAATAAAGAAAAAAACTCTTATACACCTCTAAGATGCTCAATCACTTCAGTCGTTAAATCTGTATTATATAATGTCCAATGGAGTCTGAGACCATGTTTTTTTTTTTAAAAAAAAGCCTGGACATAGACTGTTTTAGGTTTTTGGAAAATGTAAAATGAATTATGATGTAATATAAATAAGAACTATATAAGATTTAAGACATTATTTGTAGATCAAACAAGCAAATATGTGACTGACTATTGTAGCAGGGTCAGATTTACTCGTTGAACCTCCTGAAATCATGCTGGATAAGAAGAGTAAGTTGTAGAGTTTCAACAGTGCTGCTGTTGTTAAAGCATGAGCTGGAAATACTTCCAAAGGAGACAAAAAAGGGTTAATGTATCATAATTCTGAGAAATTCAAGGTAATTGTTTCAGTACTGGTATAAATCAGGGGACAAAACTGGAAACGGTTATGTATCAAAGAACCTGTTCAATTCATATTTCAGGGCTGTGTTTCCCGTAACTTGCTGCTTAACCACCGCAGTATGATGCATCGTTGGAGAAATTACCTGCTAATCACGACTGCTTCACAAAACTGTAGTAACCTGTTTGTTTGAAATCGCGATCACTCCGCCAAGCCTTGATACATGCAAAATAGTCTCAGACTTTTGGACCCCGCTGTATATTATAATTATTCCTGTCTGTTATTCATCATTTCGTATTTCTAAAGTAATCTGCAAATCGAAGTAGATGAGACACTGGAAATGGTTTTGAAAGAGTGAAAGGAGCACAGTTGTCCATCTTGGCAGTGACAGGAAAGAGATGTCGGGAGGCATTAGGTGTGACAGAGCTCAGGCAAGCTTACATCGACTGCATCTGAATGAGAAGTCATTTGAGTGCCAGATCTCTGCTTAGCGTCAGCGTTGACATCAGTGGCCTCTAATAGGATATATAGGAGCATCTACGGTAACGCTTTAGATTACAGCCCGGAAAGTACTGCGTAAGTAAAGCGAATTTACAGCGTAACTTTTGGTAATTATAGTGTAACTATAAAGTAAGTGCGTGTAGTTATAAGGGAACAATATGTAATATTTTGGGAATGAAGGGGTAACTATCAGGAAAATTAACAAATTATTTATACTGTAAGTATTTTTTAATTAAGGGGTAATTATCCATGTAGTTACAGGTTAAGTATGAATCTGTGGGCTGTAAATTAAAGTGGTGCTTGTTCCCCTCGTTTCATGTAGCTACAGGGTAAGTATGAATCTGTGGGCTGTAAATTAAAGTGGTGTTTGTTCCACTCTTGTTTCATGTAGTTACAGGGTAAGTATGAATCTGCGGGCTGTAAATTAAAGTGGTGTTTGTTCCCCTCTTGTTTCATGTAGCTACAGGGTAAGTATGAATCTGCGGGCTGTAAATTAAAGTGGTGTTTGTTCCCCTCTTGTTTCATGTAGTTACAGGGTAAGTATGAATCTACGGGCTGTAAATTAAAGTGGTGCTTGTTCCCCTCTTGTTTCATGTAGTTACAGGGTAAGTACAATAAAAACACGTACACAATCTGATATCACTCGGAAATCTTAATTTGAAAAACAACTTTTTTAAAACAGATTTACAACACTTATTCGTTTCTCTTGCTTGGCTTCTCCTCCTCTTGTTCCTCTTCTTATTCGTTCTTGACACAGATGAATCTTAAGAAGGAATCCTATGTCTCTAGCTATTCTGTAGCTATATTATATATTTAAAGAAAATACAGTGCACGCAGAAATGTCCTCACCGTTTACTCATCTTTTACCCTCATGCCATCCGAGATGTATACGACTTTCTTTCTTCAGATGAACACAGAAAAAGAAATAATCACTGATAATGAAAACTCATTTGGGTTCCTAAAAGTTGAAGCATCAAACAGCACATACAGCAATCCATACGATCCCAATTGATGAATCAATGTCTTCTGAAGTGAAACGTTAAGTGTTTGTAAGAAAAATACCAATTTTTAAAAAAAAAATTAAACCATAAACTATCGCTTCCGACCAGCAGTCATCTGCGTGAATGAGAGGGTTGAGTTTACGCTTGACGTAACTTGAAGCGTGACTGGTCACGCGGATGTCGGATGCCGTCTGTTTTTATTTTCATTTTTTTAAATGAATGCTCACAACAGTAAACAAACAATAACATAATATATGATAATAGCAATGAGAAACAAACAAGACTAGAAGACAGAGACGCCAGAGAGACAGAGTCGCCACTCGCGCGAGAGCGTCATGAAAGCTTGAAGCTTCTTTACTCACGCACGCGCTGGTAACAGTTGGTCAGATGTGAAAAGATTAGTAAATTATGAGATCATCTCTGGATGTACTTTTTCTTTTAATAAATAATAATACAGAATATCAAAAGACATGGGATTGCTCTTAAGATCCATCAGTGGAAATAACGAAAAAGAAGAAGAGGAACAAGAAGAGGAAGACAAGCAAGAGAAACAAAAAAGGGATAAAACGTGCCACTTTCTGTCAGGACGTTATTATTTGAAATGAAAAGTTTATTTTAAAAAAAATGAATAAGAAGCGTCATAAATCTGTTTTGAATTAAGTTGTTTTTCAATAAATGTTTCCGAGTGATATCAGATTTTGTACGTGTTTTTTATTGTAGACATGAAACTATTAACAGCCCACAGACTCATACTTACCCTGTAACTACATGAAATAAGCACCACTTACCCTGTAACTACATGGATAATTACCCCTTAATTAAAAAATACTTTCAGTAAATCATTTGTTAATTTTCCTTATAGTTACCCCTTTATTCCCCAAATATTACATATTGTTCCCTTATAATTACACGTACTTACTTTATAGTTACACTATAATTACTGAAAGTTACGCTGTAAATTCGCTTTAGTTATACAGTACATTCCGGGCTGTAATCTAAAGTGTTACCGCATCTGCTGCCTCCTGAACACCTGGATTCACTCAAGACTCAACACTGAGCAGGACTGGACTGCCGTCATGGGCCAATCTGGGCTGCCGTATAATCTTCACTTCTGTTTCTTTTTCATTTAAATAAGCCATAGCTACTAATTGTCACGGGTAGCGCGCAACTTTTCCAAAAGAGAGATGAGTGACGCAGAATGATCGTAATAACCAAGAGACTTTAATAAACACATAGGGACCTATCATACACCTGGCGCAATGCGGCGCTAGGCACAACGCAAGTGTTTTTTGCTAGTTTCAGCCCGACGCAGTTATCATTTTCATGTCCAGCGCCACGTTGTTTAAATAGCAAATGCACTGGCGCCCATCTGTTCGCCCATGGGCGTGCTGGTCTGAAAACCAGGTGTGTTCAGGCGCATTGTTGGCGTGTTGCTATTTTGAGGAACTGAAAACGACTGCGCCATTGATCAACAAAAACAAGTCAATAGCGCAGTATTTTTTTTGTTATTTAAAGAGCGTGTTAGTAATATGCACCTATAGGCGGTGCACAATGCATGTACACTCTGCTTATTACACACAGGAACGCGCAGCAGCTCACACACATTTATAAATATGAAAAATTAAAGGATTAAAATGTAAAAGATCATTATTGTGTACATAAATATAAAAATGCCTACATGTCATAATAGATAGTCATTGCATGTATCAGATTTAGCCTACCTATTTGCAGTGATGATGAGCAAGCAGGCGTCATTGGACGAGCAGATACGGTTCCTCGCTAGAGAAGCGTTCAGTTTTTCTGCCATGCGCTTCAGACCATGCACTCAGATCGTTAAAATAGGGCCAATAGTGCGATATACCACTACAACACCATTAACTTCAACACAAAACACTGAACTGAAGAAACAGAGGGCTTATAAACACAGTCAGGCGATCAAAAAAAAAGGGAACAGGTGAGAACTAATTAGAAACCATGGTAACAAATGAGAACCCAGGAAAAGACCATGACCTAGAAACAAAACAGATCATAACTAAATATGAAACTGAACACGGCATGACCGTGACACTAATATATGTTTTCATTTAAACTAATGAATTTTCAGTCAATCGTGAATACTGGATAAGGAGTTCAAAATCATTTGAGAGTGACAACACACAAAAAGAGCAATTTCCAGCAGCATTTTCCATATTTTACCAGTAAAATATTTCTTAGAAATTACACTTTATATTATATTATATACACACTTTATATTAGACGTCTGTAAAGTCGGCATGAAACGGAAGCTGCACTAATGTTTTCTTTTCTAACGTGTCGTATATCCGAGTGAAACGCTTCTGGAACAAGAACAAATGTAGGATGGTTGTGGTTTGCTATTGGTGGATCTCATGTGAGTGACAGGTTGCCCCGCCCTCATCATCAGAGAAGAGAAGAGATGTCGCTGCAAGAGGGAGGGAAAGTTATTCTGATTCAAGATCACCAGGAATGTGAGTTTAAAACAATAATGATGTGCACGGATAAATCATTTAGAATAAACGCTGCAATATTCCATAAAAAAAACTTTTCTATTTTTCATGGTGACTTTTTATGGCCTGTTACACTGTCCATGTAATTAATCCCGCTTCTCGTTTTTGTGCGTGTTCCACATTTGCAAATCGGTCTAATAAATAATTGATGTTAATGGGACAACTAATTAAAAAACAAGTAAACAACTCAGCCACTTGATATCACCACTTTATGTCACGTCACATTCAAACCTGAAACAACTTGAAAACGTGATCTGTGATCTGTTTCAGTCAGCTATCCGGTGAAATTGGTTCATCTCTGTGTCTGTGACCATCATGACACCTGCAGAGTTTACTGTGCTTTGATGACTGATGATCCCCAAATATTAGTTAACAAATAAAATATATTTGTTCTTATAGTTATTATTTTGTAATAAATGTAAAAATGATAAGGAAAAACTTGATGAGAAATATACTTTGGTTTAATAAAATAGAACAATTATTGCATTGTGAATGTGAATTGTTTTGATTGTTGTTGTTTTCTTGATAAGTAATGCTTTTTGTGTCAACATAAAGTTCTCACCACCAAAGAGCACCACTGCGCAACACTGTTATGTACTTACGTAAAATAATAAAATAAAATAAAATAAATAATAAGCCGTAATTACATTCAGGTATTTTTTTTAAAATAAGTACAATGTAAAAACATGCATGTACACAATAAGTGTCTTATATCAAATGATTAAATGAAATGTTAGTACACAGTAGTTAGACACTTAATATAAAGTGGGACTGAAATTACTTTTCCATAAAGTTTTTTAAAATTAATGTTATTAATTTGTATTCTGGGCTGGAAAACACAATTTTAAAATAGGCAATGACTATTTGTACTAAGTACAAAAACTTTTTAGATAATATTTACACTGTGTAATAAAATAGTAATTAAAAACTATTTGGACCAACTGTAAATTATCTTAGATGCTATTTATATATGTGACCCGTGCTGGCAAAATGAGTCGCAATGAGCAATTCATTTTCAATTATTTTCACATTCTTCACATTTTCATTTGATGTATGATTTGTTGGAATCAGATAAAAAATGACTCAGCTACACCAGTTTGAAGTGGATAGAGTCAGCAAAGTCAATTTAGAGAGAAATTGTGTTAAAGGTTCCAAAACAGAATCACCAAGCAACCATACCTTAAAATCCTTGGTAATAGCACCAAATTTGACACACACCATGCCAAAACCCATAATTGGAAAATAAATACATATTCAACTTTTTCTCCATGATACCACAATTGTTTGATTAACATTAATGAAACAGACAGCCTATATATTAAGACCTACTGGTACGTACCACGCTTTGTGTGTGGCAAGCGGGAGAGCAAAGTCTTTTCACCGCAGTGAAAATGTTGTTTTTGAAAGTCCAACTGCCAACAAATATGGATCAAAGAAGAATATTTTGTTAGATAAAAACGTGTTGTGAATTTTGGAAATTTTTCAATATATTTTGACCTTTGGACTTTACAAAGCCACCAGCATCATCAAGGCTCTAAAGCAAGGCTAAAACCTTGGCGCCAGTCAATCTCTTTCTTGCTGACATTTCAAAGGTAAAGCTACGTTTTAGCTTAGCAATAGCATATAAAAACAACTAAAAAGTTGCTAAGCAACAGTGACGCGCATCTTCACTGGCAGGGAAAATTATTATGAAATAATACGTGGCATACGCCATCTGTAACGCGTACGGGTCTATTTGACCATTATGGCCATTCTAGGTAGAAATACTCAGAACTCTTTTGTGTTTTGTAATTTTAATAAAATAACAATATTCGAACAAAATATACACGCATTTAGGAAAAGTCAGGGTAATATAGCTATATGGATTTAAGTTATTACATTATAAAATTTTGAAAAGGTCAAAATGACCGCCATGGTAGTTAAAACGATACCAAACTTCAGCAGTCGTCCAGGAAGCGAGCAGAAAAACTGCGTTTTTCATGGACAGAGGAAAGGTTCTCCTCTCAGAAAACGTACAAACAAAGATACTTTTAGATGTTTAATTACTATTTGGAACACTGAGGTCGTGGACGAGGGCTTAATGAACTCACTTCAACCAAATTCAACCAAAATTGACATTTTTCACTTGTTTTGCCTGTAGCTCGAAATTATCCCGTGCGCATTCCCACTCATCTTGCCAGCACGGGTCACATTTAGTGAAAATAGTCAGGTTTATGTTCTGTTTTCATGGACTTTTGTATCACCTTGTTTTCCAGTGTACTGTTCCGGTTTCCCGCTCTTCATCTGTTTCCATGGTTACTGATTTAGTTGCACACCTGTTTCTAGTCTGCTTAGTTAAACTGTGTATATAGCCCTCAGTTTTAGTAGTTCTTTGTCCATTCTCATTGATATCACAGTGGATTGCTTTATCCTTGATGTTCTGTTATTCTTGAGTGTTTGTGTTTTGGTTCTTTTGTAAATAAATATAATTGCCTCAACTAGACCCTGCATCTACTCTCTCTTGCTGCAACCCACACTGGGACAAAAATAGTGGCAGATACTATTTGCCAGAGATGTTCACAAGTCTTTCATCTGGAGTCCGAGTCAAGTCTGAAGTCTTTATCACTGGAGTCCAAGTCAAGTCTGAAGTCTTTTGTCACGTGTCCGAGTCGACTCTCGAGTCATTTCATGTCTTACAAAAAAGATGTCATATTCAAAAATCCTATTTTTTTTTAGAAATTATACAAAATATATGACCTTTCTATCATCTGTTTTGTTTGTAATAAAGGTCCTAAGATGTAAGGGATGCATCCAGCCTGTTACGTTTATAATCCATTATAATGTAAAATACAAAACAACTGTCCTGGCAACGAGTAGTAATTTTCAATACAGTCGCTGAGTGGACACAAGATGGCGCCAGTCACGTTTGTTATACAGCGTTGTTATTGACGACAGACATTATCAGAAAATATCAAACCTCGGAATGTTTCCAGTTTCCACTCGAAGTCAATAGAAAACGTCTCGGTTACGTATGTAACCCTCGTTCCCTGAAGGAGGGAACGGAGACGTACGTCGGACGTACCCGACGAATTGGGATCACTTCTGGGAGCCCCTATCAGCTTCGAGTGTATAGAGAACGGGCCAATGACCATTGGCGTGCGAGATTTGCATCTCGCGCTCCGCCCCGCATCGCGGGTATAAAGCGGAAGCGGATGCAGCGCACATTTGTTTTTCACTGAGGAGCCGAACTAGTGACTCGGCCGCTGCAGTGATGGTACAGCAACTGTGGCGACGGGACGTACGTCTCCGTTCCCCTTCTTCAGGGAATGAGGGTTACATACGTAACCGAGACGTTCCCTTTCAGTCGGTCACGTTCGACGTACGTCGGACGTACCCGACGAACTGGGATCCCTATGGAAAACGCCACAGTTACTACCACTTCCAGCGCCCAGCGAAAGCCCCTCAGACCCCCGTCTGTTCGGGGCGGGGAACTTACGCAGGGAGAGTCACTGCTGCTGTTCCGCAAGACCCACTCAGCAGAGTATTGGATAACGCTGGGAAAGCGTGCCCCGGGGGGCCGCTGCGGAAGCCACATCCTACCCGTAGGGAGGTATCATGTGGAATATACATGTATGGACTGGCCGTGGGCAGTACAACATACGGAAGTCCCAGGGGTGGCCCCGGCCAATGCAGGCGGGAGACTACACCGCACAGAGACGGCAGAGCGAGCTCTGCCAAGGGAAAGACACGGGCTCGCCGTAGGGAGCCGTACCGTGGAAGAATACACATATGGGACCGCCGTAGGGGTCACAACATATGAATACCCAGCCTAACACAAGTTCCACCAATGCATACGAGTGTTAGACCTGGCGTCGGACGCTCCGCCACGTCTGACTGCCACGGGTTGCGGAGGACTCAACAGGGTTCGCCGTGCTGGGGAACTCGACTGGAGCATATCAGCGCACGTATCCGGTCCATGAGGAGGGGAATGGCGCAGCAAGCCGACACTAGAACGGGCCCTTCGGTGTTACTGGCTATTTGAAGCGAGCACACGGGAAGAAACCGGCTCTACACGGAGGCTATAGAATCTAGCGAACGTGTTAGGTGTCGCCCAGCCCGCAGCTCTACATATATCTGTCAGCGAGGCGCCGTGCGCCAGCGCCCAGGAAGAGGCCACACTCCTAGTGGAGTGGGCCCTCAACCCAAGCGGGCAGGGCACGCCTTGGGTTTCATACGCCAAGGCGATGGCATCCACTATCCAGTGAGCCATCCTCTGCTTGGAGACAGCCTTTCCCTTCTGCTGGCCTCCGTAACAGATGAAGAGCTGTTCTGAGGTCCTGAAGCTTTGCGTTCTGTCCACGTAAGTCTGCAGAGCGCGAACGGGACAGAGAAAAGCCAGGGCTGGGTCTGCCTCCTCCGAAGGCAGCGCTTGCAGGTTCACCACCTGGTCCCGAAAGGGAGTGGTGGGAACCTTGGGCACATATCCGGGCCGGGGTCTCAGGATTACATGAGAGTTACCCGCCCCGAATTCCAGGCACGATTCGTCGACCGAAAATGCCTGCAGGTCCCCTACCCTCTTGATGGAAGCCAATGCATTCAGGAGTACTGTCTTCCAAGACAGGATTTTTAACTCTGCTGACTGCAAAGGCTCAAAGGGAGCCCTCTGTAATGCGGTTAGCACCAGGGGCAAATCCCAAGAGGGTATAGAGTGAGGGCGAGGCGGATTTAATCTCCTCGCCCCCCTCAGGAACCTGACGACCAGATCGTGCTTTCCTAGGGACTTACCTTCGACCATGCTGTGATTTGCAGCGATAGCGGCAACATACACTTTGAGGGTGGAGGGAGACAGCCTTCGCTCCAACCCTTCTTGCAGGAAGGAAAGCACCGAGCCAATCGAACATCTTCGGGGGTCTTCTCGTCGAGAAGAACACCACTCGACGAACAGGTTCCACTTCAACGCGTAGAGGCGCCTCGTAGAGGGGGCTCTGGCGGAAGTGATGGTGTCTACCACAGTCTGTGGTAGGCCACCTAGAACCTCCGCGTCCCGTCCAGGGACCAGACATGGAGTTTCCAGAGGTCCGGACGCGGGTGCCACAGGGTGCCCCGTCTCTGAGTCAGGAGGTCCTTCCTCAGAGGAATGGGCCAAGGAGGTGCTGTCGCGAGGAGCACTAGTTCCGGGAACCAGGTCCGGTTGGGCCAGTATGGTGCAACTAGCAAGACCTGCTCCTCGTCCTCCCTGACCTTGCACAGTGTCTGCGCAAGAAGGCTCACTGGGGGAAACGCATATTTGCGTAGGCCCCGGGGCCAGCTGTGTGCCAGCGCATCCGAGCCGAGGGTCCCCCCGGTCAGGGAATAGAACAACTGGCAGTGAGACGTGTCCGGGGCGGCAAACAGGTCTACCTGTGCGGTCCCGAAGCGACTCCAGATCAGCTGGACCACCTGGGGATGGAGTCTCCACTCTCCTGGGAGCACTTGCTGTCGTGAGAGCTCGTCGGCTGCACGATTGAGCAGGCCCGGGATATGAATGGCACGAAGCGACCTCAGATGCTTCTGACTCCAGAGGAGGAGATGGCGGGCGAGTTGTGACATGCGGCGGGAGCGTAGACCACCCTGTTTGTTGATGTACGCAACGGCCGCAGTGTTGTCCGTACGGACCAGAACGTGCTTGCCTCGTAGCGGCCCTTTGAGGCGGCCCAGCGCAAGACGAACTGCTAACAACTCGAGGCAATTGATATGCCATTGCAGTTGAGGCCCCGTCCACAGACCCGAAACTGCAAGCCCGTTGTACGTGGCCCCCCAGCCGGTGGATGAGGCATCCGTGGAGACCACAGCATGCCTGGACACTTGTTCTAGGGGAACTCCTGCCCGTAGGAACGAAGGGTCCAACCACGGACTGAAGGTTTGGCGACATTTCGGTGTTACTGAGACACGGAATGAGCCGCTCTGCCACGCCCATCTCGGGACTCGGTCGTGTAGCCAGTGTTGAAGCGGCCTCATATGAAGCAATCCGAGCGGCGTCACTGCGGCTGCGGATGCCATATCCCCCAGGAGCCTCTGAAAATGTTTCAGTGGTACCGCTGTCCTGCATTTGAACGAATTCAAGCAGTTCAACACCGACTGGACGCGCTGCTCTGTGAGTCGCGCTGTCAGATTGACCGAGTCCAACTCCATACCGAGAAAAGAGATCCTCTGCACGGGGCAGAGTTTGCTCTTTTCCCAGTTGACCTGAAGTCCCAACAGGCTGAGGTGACTGAGCACCATGTCCCTGTGTTCGCACAACTGCGCCTTCGACTGAGCCAGAATCAGCCAGTCGTCGAGGTAGTTGAGAATGCGAACACCACGCTCTCTCATGGGAGCAATGGCCGCCTCCGCGACCTTCGTGAAGACGCGGGGCGACAGGGACAGCCCGAAGGGTAGGACTCTGTACTGATATGCCCGTCCCTCGAACGCAAAGCGTAGGAACGGTCTGTGTCGAGGGAGAATCAAGACATGAAAGTACGCGTCCTTCAGGTCGATCGCTGCAAACCAATCTTGGGGACGGATGCACCTGAAGATGCGTTTCTGCGTTAGCATTCTGAACGGCAGCCTGTGAAGGGACCGATTCAAGAACCGCAGGTCCAAGATTGGCCGTAACCCGCCGCCTTTCTTGGGTACAATGAAGTACGGGCTGTAGAAGCCTGTCTTCATATCGGCTGGAGGGACCGGCTCTATCGCGTCCTTCGCCAGTAGGACTGCGATCTCCGCCCGTAGCACGGGGGCGTCCTCCTTCGACACGGAGGTGAAGTGAACGCTCCTGAACTTGGGGGGCCGCCGAGCGAACTGAATCGCATAGCCGAGTCTGATAGTACGGATGAGCCAGCGGGACGGGCTGGGGAGCGCTAGCCAGGCTCCCAGCGACCGAACCAGCGGGACCAACGGCACCACAGACGTACCCGCAGCGGGGCAGCGCAGCGGAGTGCAGGGACCCGACTCGGACGGCATCGCGGCCCGAAGTGGGGTCTGAGTGCGCAATGCAACACTTACCTGCTTCCGCTGAGGGGGTGCACGGGTGTGCGGAGGCCTCTTGTGTGCGTCCTGGACACAGCCAGCACCCCCTGCTGGCGATAAGAGAGGCACCGGAGGGTGACAAGGCATGGGAGCGTCGTACACCGCCAAGCGCGCTCTCTTGGCACCCAGAGATTTTAGAAACAGCTCTTTTTTTGAAGTTTTGGGTACCACTGGCGCGAAGGCCAGTGGCGGAACAGAAACCAAACAAGAACATAGAATTCTCTCCCGGCCCTCCAGCGGGAGAAGGAGCGGTGCTGTCACCACCTCCTGAAGAGCTGTCTCCTCCATCTCTGGGTGGCCCGTCTCAGGGTCTCTTACGACGGCGCTTGCCACCTGGCTTGGCAGCGGCCTGAGCGGGCTGGACGGCCTTCCCGCGGCCGGCTCCACGCCGTTGCCCTGGTGGAGGCTGCTGCTGGGCTGGGGCGGGGGCAGCGGCGGGCGGCCGCCCTCGGCGACGAGCAGGCGGAGGAGCTGCGGCCGGCGGCTGGGCAGCAGCTGACCGCCGGGGCAGGATGTGTTTGATGGCCTCCGTCTGCTTCTGGACAGTCGAGAACTGCTAGGCAAAGCTCTCGACCGCGTCGCCGAACAGCCCAACCTGGGAAATGGGGGAGTCCAGGAACCGATACTTATCAGTCTCCCTCATGTCGGCCAGGTTGAGCCAGAGATGTCGCTCCTGGACCACAAGAGTGGACATCGCCTGACCAATGGAACGGGCGGTGACTTTCGTCGCCCGGAGGGCGAGGTCCGTCGCCGTCCGGAGCTCCCGGAGGAGCTCTGGGTCAGGTCTACCCTCGTGCATGTCCATGAGTGCCTGGGCCTGGTGCACCTGGAGCAACGCCATGGCATGCAAGGCGGACGCAGCCTGTCCACAAGCCTTGTAAGCCTTCCCAGTTAGACTGGAGGAGAACTTACAGGCCTTGGATGGGTGGCGTGGGTCTCCGCGCCAGGTGGAAGCGGACGCCGGACACAGTTGCATCGCAACCGCCCGTTCCACCGGCGGGATCCCCACGTACCCCTTGGCTGGCCCGCCGTCGAGAGTAGTGAGGAGGGAGGAGCCACTCGGACGGTTTCTGGCAGAAAAAGGTGCCGTCCACGACCTCGTGAGCTCCTCATGCACTTCCGGGAAGAAGGGCACCGGGGCAGGACGCTGAGAACCAGCGCGAGCCGCCCCGAGAAACCAATCATCCAGCCTAGAAGGCTCGGGACACGGTGGAGGGTTCCACACGAGCCCGACCTTTTCGGCGGCCCGGGAAAGCATAGCCGTCAGCTCGGGGTCCGTCTCGGACAACGCCACTCTCCCAGAGGGAGGCAACGCAACCGGGTCTTCATCCCCCGAGGACTGAAACTCCCCCTCCGATGCAGCGATCGACATCCTATCCTCTGCTGGAGCTCCAAAGGTCACCGTTGGACCACCTCGAGAGGGGCCAGCGACTTCCTCCGGAAGCTCAGCCGGCTGCGGCACTACAGAGGGTTTAGGGGCCTTTATACCCGCGATGCGGGGCGGAGCGCGAGATGCAAATCTCGCACGCCAATGGCCATTGGCCCGTTCTCTATACACTCGAAGCTGATAGGGGCTCCCAGAAGTGATCCCAGTTCGTCGGGTACGTCCGACGTACGTCGAACGTGACCGACTGAAAGGGAACTGTACGCGTGCTGATTGCGATATGTTAAAATATGCGCTTTAAGTAATGGATTAACATATTTCTCTCTCGCTCTCGCTCTCTCTCTCTCTCTCTCTCTCGTAGACACACATTAACAGAAAGAAAAGCTGCATATACTACGAAAAGATTGATAAAAGTAAAACGTAGTGCTAGGTTTAAAGGTTAGATTTTATTCATGTTTTAACAGGCTGGCAATCCAAAAGAGCCACCCAGCTACACCACAGTAAAACAGCGAGCTGTGTGAGTTAATGTGACTAACCTCTGTGGATGCGATGTCTAATAAAATGTCATTCCGGTGTCTTTAATTGTTTTCCACACATTCTTTGCATCTAGCCGATCTGACATGGTAATAAATCCAAATGTAAGAACAAATGGCACGATGGATCCTGTCATGTTTCATGGGACTATGGCATTTCAGAGTTTATGCGCATTACACAGACATCCGTAATCAAATTCTATAACAAGGGTCCAATCTACCACGTCACGTACATGTGAAGCAGATATTATAACATTCAAATAAAGCTAATTTTTTTCATTTACGATAGTTAAGGATTAAAGACTTGAGTTGTTTTTAAAATATTCACGAGTCTTTTTTGTCGAGTCAAGTCTGAAGTCATTTCAGGTCGAGTCCCGAATCAAGTCTGAAGTCTCATAAAATGCGTCTCGAGTGCGACTCGAGTCCGAGTCACTAACTCGAGTGCCCATCTCTGCTATTTGCACCTCAGTGTACTGTAGTACATTACAAATCAGTATGCAATAATAACAACATATAATTGTGACTTTAACATATTTGTTAAAGTCACAAATGCAATGCAGAAAGGTGATACTCTAATTCAAATTCAAAATCCTCAACCATGTCTAGTTATTTTAAGCTCAGGATGTCTGTGTGACTGATGATGAGTCAAACATGACTCATGTCATGTTTGCATCTAAAACTGAAATATCTAGCACACATTCCCATTGTGTAAGAGATTCCACAACATTCGCTCCAATTTGGACACAAACCTCCCTAACTGTTTCATGCTGCCAGACAAAAGTGACTTAACACAAGTAAAATAAGCCTGTGATGAGAAGAAAATAATACAGCAGTCTGGCTATGACAATAGGCCGCAAAAAGGTTATTTAAAAACTTTTGAGACAGTCCACCAGGGACTGAAGTGACCACAGTGAAAGGAAACTGAGGTTGCCATAAAAATGAAACCCTTTCACACACTCTTCTATTCCCAGATCTCTATTTAGCGTGGCAAATCACCCAAAAGGGATTACACAGAACTGTGCTATGCTGTTTTCCAGGGCAACTTGTAGGGACATTTAGCAGCTGTTGTTTGTTTCTTTTCTGATGTTGCAATGCCAATGTATTGTTCAGACATCACACCATAAGTCACTAAGTAAAGATAAGATAATTCAATTCTGTCATTTTTTTTACTGTTATTTTATGTTCCTTGAGGACTTATAATGTTCTTCACTATCTTCACTTATAATGTTAATAAAGTTTTTTGCACAAATATATTTAGTAGTTAGTAGTTGACATATGCAGTAAAAAATGCTTTTTTTTTTTTTTTTTGTAAAACACCACTTTTGAAGAAAAAAATACATATTATGAAATGTGAAGTCTGATGTTTGAGAAAATATAAGGGGTCACTAACTCAATTCTTCCACTGTTTTTTTTTTTAAATTTTACTGAAATGTGTGCTATGGTGTGACATAGCAACAATTACTGTAAGAATATAGGGGTGTCGCACCAAAGGACAACAGAAATTCACAATTTTATAGTGGTTCCAAAAAAGTTAAATATTTGAACAATTCTGAGACAAAAACTAACCATATGCACATGCCATGGGCTTCACAGAAACATGACCTTGAATGGGGTCCTTGAACTAATTAAACTTATCAGTGGAATTTAAAATCCGATTTAAAATCAGGATATGGTGTCACACCGGAGGACATGGTTTTCAGTGACAAAATGTTGTTCCTACGCTTTTAGAAACATATGGATGAAAAAAATGATTGTCATTTACTAAAATAGACACTTTATTTAAAATTTACTGTGTATGCTTTTCTTTTTAATTTATAAAAGTTGTAATTTATTGAACCATGCTTGAGACAGTCACACCATAGGACTATTTTAAGATTTGGCTCAAAAATTTAAAAAAATCTAATAACAAAGCAGTTTTTATATCAATAGGTCCATGTAAGACAAAGAAATGTTTAACCATTTACTGCATTTTAAATTATGAAAATACTAATTATATAAATTTTTATATTGTGTGACAGTGAAAATGCCATACATTATACAACTCATTTGCACATCAGGGTTGGGAGGGTTACTTTTAAAATGTGTTCCATTACAGTTACAAATGACTTCATAAGAAAGGTATTCAGTAACGTAATCCAAGCACCACAATATGAAAGTAATTAACAGCGTTATTAAGCAATAATGTAGGTTCCCACTCAGTCGGTCACTTCCGACGCCACGTCGGAGACCGACGAATAGGAATCTCACTAGTGAGAGCCAATCTACTTCGAGTGTAACTAAACGAGCCAATGCACATTGGCATGCAATGATTGCACCAGCTGCTCATGCCACGCAGCGCGGGTATAAATGAGGCACAAGTGCTTACATCAAATCAGCTTTTTGCTTCGGAG
Organism: Coreius guichenoti; assembly: GCA_039654105.1. Lineage (NCBI taxonomy): Eukaryota > Metazoa > Chordata > Actinopteri > Cypriniformes > Gobionidae > Coreius > Coreius guichenoti. The sequence goes on along the minus strand of CM077175.1, from coordinate 16,464,146 downwards.
CCGAGTGGTGGATGGTTTGTCCTGAAATCACTCTCTACAAAGCGTGTGTTAACATCATAACGAGTCAAGCTCTTCGGGTGGACTTCTCCTTGTTTAGTGTTGGAGTGACGGCACTGCAGCGGGGTCGATTTCTCTTTTTCTTTTTCTATTTTGTTTTATTGAGCAAAAACAAAAGGCTGTTCTCACAGCTGGTTCAGTGCGCTGTTAAGAGCACTGAAAAGCCGTTTTCACAGCTGGCAAGAGATTGCCTTCAATGAGAGAGAGAGCGCGCGCATGACAGGCTGCACATTTTCCCTGTCTGTGTCACTGCGACTATCCCCCTGTCTGCTTCAGCACCGCGGAAAGCAGTTTCCCTAGAAGAGCTACACAGATAGAGCTTGCGTCTTTTTAAAGATGACATTCTACCTGTGTGTTTCTGGATGCGTTTGTTTCCTGTCCTCACTGACGGCCACGATCACTGTTTCACATGTCTAGGCGTATGCATGCTGAGACGGCGTTCGTGGGTGGTTCACATTTTCAAATAAGAACATGGCCACGTCGGCACGCCGGTCGCGACTCTTCTTTCTCCGGGAAGCTTGAGTCCCCTTTGTTGTTGGTGTAAAAGCACAGCCGCGGGTCTGCTTGACACTTTGGGAGACCGCGGAGATCAGCGAGAGCTGCCCGCCGGGGAAACCCGGAGGGACCTCTCGCTTCTCTGCATGTCATGTGCCGTCGAGCTGTCGGGCTGCAGCGCGGGTTGTCTTTGCTACTTTGGTACCAAAGATATGGAACGCCAAAAGGGCCAAAACTGCATAAAAAGTTTTTCCTCTCTCACTACCCTCAACGGTTGGGTGGCTGTGCGCAGATCACCTCGGCCCTGCACTCTTAACCCTCTGGAGTCTGAGCTGTTTTTGGGGCCTTTAGAAGTTTTGACATGCTCTGACATTTGTGCTTTTTTCAGTTGCTTATAAACACATTAATGGCAAAAGTGTAATACACTGTATTCAGCACAAACTGGGCTACCATAATATGTGAGCAACATGTATGTACATGCTTGTATTTTTGAGAGAATAATGTGTATGCGTGGTTTTTGAAAAAGCTAAAAATTTTGTTTTAAAATTAAGGCCTCAAAACACACAATAGAAATGTGTCCACAAGACTTTAGACTAATGGGTGATGTTGTCTAGAGTTTTTGCTTCAAACTGATGTGAGAATCATTGTGCCTACTTATTCCCACAATATATTGATTTACATTTTGTAAGACACTTTTTCTTTACAAAGGCCGTATGCGAAGAGGCGTGAATGATCATGAATAATGCTGTGATTCACACCTGAGAGAACAAAAGAACTCATAATGAACTGCATAATGAATGAGCCTCAGGTATGTGACTGAGAGCTAAGCAACAGGACAAAGGAAATATATTTTGTTGTAGTTTATTTAGAATGTAGTCAACAAAGGCACATTATAAAGGCCTATTATATTTTAAATTATCAAAAGATTTGACTACACTGCAAAAAAAGCTCTTCTTATTTAGTATTTTTTCTTATTTCCAGTCCAAATATCTAAAAATTCCTAAATCAAGATTCATTTACTAGATAAGTAAAATTTTCTATGGGGTAAGAAAAATAATCTTATTTCTGTTTGGGACAGATACAAGAAACAAGATTTCAATCAGAAACAAGACTATTTTTCTTCCCCATTGGCAGATAATTTTGCATGTTTTAAGCAAACACTCACTTCATTTTGATTTTACTTTCAACAAAACAAGAAAAAATATCTTATGTCATTTTACTTATCTAGTAAATGCATCTTGATTTAAGAATTTGTAGATATTTAGACTAGAAACAAGACAAAAATACTAAGAAGAGCATTTTTGGCAGTGTACTTTTTTTTTTTTTTTTTTTTTTTAAATAAGTCTCATGCTAAAAAAACAGTAATATTGTGACACTGAACACAATTCAGTATTCAGTAAATACAAATAACTGAATAATTGGTAATGATGAATGTTATAAGTAAAATATTTGGGATTTAAATGCAATGCAATTATGATTTCAAAGAGTATAGGGTGAATTCAGGTTGTCATTTCAATGGCAAACATTTTCTGAATCATTTGATTTTGTAAACTATCCGATACACACAATACTCAAATATCATTTCAAGCGTTGGTTCATTTATGAGACATACGTGCAATGCATGATCATGCCAGCACTAAGGCTACTGTCTGCTATGCTTCTTACTAAATAAGAAGCAAATATATTAAAAACATTGATTCAAATTAAGATACAATTTATACAAAACGAAATTCACTTTAAATAAAGGCTTTCTACAAAACAAAACTTAATGAAGTGGTCAAAATCATTTCTGACAAACTCCATGTCTTCTGATATATTGCGCATCAAATGATGTGTCCTTTATTACTTGTGCTGTTCACATTTCACATTTCCTTTTCTGAAGACTTTCTGAATGAACATCTTTGAGAGAGAGGCTGCAGATTGCGCATCATGGTTGTTTTCTTTATTTTGCAAAAAGCACAACAATCTGTTTTTATTGTGACTGTACACAAAAAAAATAGAAACTCAACATATTATAATGATGTATAACACTTGCCTGAGTTATAAAAATCGAGTTATTTGAGTCTCTTTGGCACTGATAAGAAAAAAAGCGAGTTGATCACGCCGGCGCGACGGCCGACTCCAGGGGGTTAATGCACGAGAGTAGTTCTGAGTTGGGGTTGAGCTGCACATGTTGACTAACCGTGATCAAAGTCACGGCGCAGGCCCTTGGCCAGACGATATCCACCTCGGTGGTCCAGAAACACCCCCCGGCTTGCCTTGCTGAGGTGTGAGTGGTCGTCAAAGTACGCTTTCTCGATGCTCCCATTTCACAAGGTGGCCTTTTGGCGACATTGCCGAGAACTGGGCCCAGCAGTTCTTCGCAGTCGGTAGCAGGCTGAGGCAATCAAGAGCTTCCCCCGACGTATCATCAGAGTGCCTTGTGGGCCGCCCTCAGTCTGCTCGTCGCCAAAGGCGTCACCCCCTGCGAAAAAAACAAAACAAAACTTCGGCACAGCCTGCTCTACTGTGTCCGCTGCAGGAAGACGATGCCACCCGTCTCTGCTGCTGTTTAAGCGATCGGTGAAACATCACCTCTGAGACGGGCGACCCAGAGATGGGTGGGGCTGCTCTTCCCCGGAGGAGGGCCGGGCAGAGAATCGTTTGAATCAAAATTCTGTTCTGCCGCTGATGTCACAACCATTGGTACCCAAATTATCAAAAAAAAAAAAGAGCAGTTCCTCTATCTCTGGGTCCCAAGAGCTGTGGACGGTCCAACGCCAGACCACACTCATCCTCCTCCTTTGCCAGCGGACAGCAGTGGACGGTTCGAGGACGCAACCAAGCCTTCTCACGTACCCTCTGCCCACATTCGTGGAATCAGTTAAGTGTTGCACAGCACACTCACAACCCGCTGCGGGCCGCCTCCACGAGACAGCTGCCCCAGCCCGTCCACCTCGCTGCCCCACGGTGGGTACGCCGGTGGTCCCTTTGGACCCGCTTGTACGGTCTCTGTAAGCCTGGCTAGAGCTCCCCAGTCCGTCTCGCTGGCTCACTCGGATCATCAGGCTCGGCTATGCGATTCAGTTCGCCTGGTGTCCCCCTAGGTTCATGGGCGTCCGCTTCACACGGCCATCCACGTGATGTAAAAGAAAATGTGATTCATCAGACCAGGCCACCTCTTCCATTGCTCTGTGGTCCAGTTCTGATGCTCACGTGCCCACTGTTGGAGCTTTCGGCGGTGGACAGGGGTCAGCATGGGCACCCTGACTGGTCTGCGGCTATGCAGCCCCATACGCAACAAACTGTGATGCACTGTGTATTCTGACACCTTTCTATTGTCTGTTTGATCGGACCACACAGCCTTCGCTCCCCACGTGCATCAATGAGCCTTGGCCACCCATGACCCTGTCGCCGGTTCACCACTGTTCCTTCCTTGGACCACTTTTGATAGATAGTGACCACTGCAGATCGGAAACACCCTACGAGAGCTGTGGTTTTGGAGATGCTCTGACCCAGTCGTCTAGCCATCACAATTTGGCCCTTGTCAAACTCACTCAAATCCTTACGCTTGCCCATTTTTCCTGCTTCCTGATTCTAACACATCAACTTTGAGGACAAAATGTTCACTTGCTGCCTAATATATCCCACCCACTAACAGGTGCCGTGATGAAGAGATAATCAGTGTTATTCACTTCACCTGTCAGTGGTCATATTGTTATGCCTGATCGGTGTACGTTGTTGTTGAAAACGAAAGTAACAGAGTGAAACACGTTCATTGCGTTTTACAATGAGAGTGAAATGAAATGAGAGTTCTGTGTCTTTATTAAAATCAACACATTAATGATTTGTCTCTCATCGACCCACCCGCAATTATTTGGAATGTTATTTTTTTATTACTTGCCCGCCCGCCCAGCAGATTATCTGCAGTCTCCACGGATATAACCGTGATCCCCGCATCACTACTGTGTATATAGTGTTATTATGTCAAAATACTCATTTGTTTATTTGAAGTGAAACCATTGTAATCCTGATAGTATTCCCATTTTTTACAAAATATAACTGTAATCTGATTACTTTTTTTCACGTAACTGTAACGAATTACAGTTACCAGATTTTTTTCTGACCCTCTTCATTATGCGGCTCCTTTAAGGTTTGTCAGTAAACGGACAGTTATGACTGGCTAATGTTATTGCATAGGAAACAGTATCAACGGCCACTAGCTATTGCACGCGAGTAAGTGTTTTGAAAACATGATCTGTATAAAACCATTTAAAGACAAAGCATTATGAAATCATTTATGCAGCTGCTGTCAGATCCAATACAGTCGCTGCTTCATCTGTCAACAAAATTTTCTCTGCGAACTCTCCATTACACTGTGTCTCTTTTTCAAAACAAAATGCTCCGAACAAACATATAATCCTCTGACGTGACCCAGGACACCATTAAAATAAACCATCCACTTGTTCATGACACTATTTGCTTTTGACACGACGCTCACATCCAGTGTTGGCAATTTTCAGCTGTTAAGCGACTGAATGCCAGAAGGCGGGGGCCTATGGTGCGATGATGTATAACTATTGGTCGAAATATCAAATATCATTAAATAAATGCTTTGTTTATAATTAGGAGGACGTTTTAAGCTCTGAAACTTGCAGGATGTTTTAATGGTCCAAAACTCGCTTATAAACCAAAAGATCAAGGCAAATTTAATTTAACAATGTTAGCTGAAGACTCAGAATGGCATTTTCCATGTGATAAGATTTTTTATAGATTGTAAATATGTGACCCTGGACCACAAAACCAGTCATAAGTCGCACAGGTATATTTGTGGCAACAGCCAACAATACATTGTATTAATACATCTGTTATGCCAAAAATCATTAGGATGTTAAGTACTGATCATGTTCCATGAAGATATTTTGTAAATTTCCTACCATAAATATATAAAAAATGTATTATTAGAAGTAATATGCATTGCTAAGGACTTCATTTGGACAGCTTTAAAGGCGATTTTCTCAATATTTAAATTTTTTTGCACCCTCAGATTCCAGATTTTCAAATGTCGTATCTCGGCCAAATATTGTCCTATCCTAACAAACCATACATCAATGGAAAGCTTATTTATTCAGCTTTCAGGTGATGTATACATCTCAATTTAAAAAAATGTACCCTTATGACTGGTTTTGTGGTCCAGGGTCACATATAAGATAAATATAGCAGTTTATTGCTATATTTTTACATTGCTTCTTTAAATTCCCAATTTTTATATGTTAGTCTAATACAATTTAACCAAAACTAGCAAGTAAACCCCCCCACCTTCAATATTTATACCACGTTTATGCACCAAAAGTGTGATACGATGATGAAATGTGCAACTCATTTGAATTCTCACAATTACAAGAACTATGGTACATTTCAAAGAGCTTTAAAGTCTGGACCTTCATGAATTATGGACCAAGCTAGTTTTCTCTCTGTGTAAAATGTGTTCTGTTCTAATGATGATTGGTATTAGGAAAAACCTGCCTTTCTGATATCCAAAAATATTACATAATTCAATATCTATTAAGAGCAGGAAATTAGCATTTTCAGATGTTAAGTCAACCATGGCACTCTGAAGTAGAAAATCCTGTCCAGTTGAAAAGGTTTCAGGTGCTTAAATCATATAAAACACTTCATATCTGTTTATCCTATCCAAACAAGGATTATGTTAATTATTCACTAATTGCAGTAATCATTTTTGCATGTGTAGGTTATAAGTATGCTACCACAAAAAACAAAAACAAAACAAAAATACATTTAGCAAAAAATAAATAAAACATTAAATGTCACAAGGGACAAGAGAATGACCCAGGACTAAAATACTTCACACTTCAACCCCCACAATGTTCAAACCAAATCTATGCCCTGGAGACTAAAACATGTGCAGGGAGCTGACAGACAGCTGCTTATTTTTTTAATATCTTAAATAACAGGGTGTCAGGCCAGTGTAATAGAAACTAATGGATTCTGTTGGCTTTGGCACTTACTAATGGAGTGTTGCTAAGAGATCCAATTTAATCAATGCCAGTTCGTTTTAGCATCAGCCTGATTGGATGTGGCATAGCGTAGAGTCGCGGTCAAGCACCTGAGACCTGACCCCAGCACACATCCCTATGGAAACATGCCATGTATCCACAACTCCTACGTCCATCAAAGGTGTCATTTCAGCAATGCTAAACTGACCTGAGAGTGAAGATAACTGCACTCCGGTAGAGCTTAGAGACAGTGGATGTCTATGCAGTGACACCCAGAGCCCTGCTGAGATTAGGAGTTTTTGTTACTCAGTTTTTTTAAAAGAACAGAACGTTTATAACTTACCAGTAATTTTATGTTTGGACTTGATCGCCCGCTCACATTTCCTCTTTGCGTTGAACAGAAGATAGATTTGTTCCTCTTTCGTGAGGACATCATCAGCATCAACCTGTACAGACACACAAAATGTATAACCGAATTTAATATATTACCATGGAGTTGATTACCATGGGTATTATTTACATTAATGAGGGCATATTGTTTTTTAATCATAAAACAGCCTCTATATGTCATCCTTTGCTCTGAATGCTCATGCATTTGAATATTCTAAGCTATAAAAACTCTGAATATTTACAATTACCTATATAAAAAAAATCACCCTTATTTCCAACTATTTTTTGTGCTTATGTACTGTGCTTATGTATTGTATAAAAACAATGCCACCCCAGTTTCACGCTACATTCACAAGTATTTGATTTGCCATTTCTTGCACATAAAAAGCACTATTAAAGCATTTTTTTTTCATTCATTTCAATATATCATTATATATTCATGCATATACATGGGTGGATGGATGGATGATTGGATGTATAAGATAAGATAAGATAAGATAAGATAAGATAAGATAAGATAAGATTAGATTAGCCCATGATAGATACAAACTGTATTTGGACACTTCAGCCAGACTTGAAAATGTATGATTGTTGTCATTGCAAAATATCAAAGAAAGTGTAATTTCTTTTGAAGGCAGATAGCACAAGCACATTTTTTCATCAAGAGATATACTGTTCAAAGATTAAAATAAAAGCATTGTAATATTTTCTGTCTGTCAAATGTTGTAATGTGTCAACTACTCTAAACCTGTTCTTACTCTGCTGAATGAAAGTGAGATCACACATTCAAAAAAAAAAAATAAGTCACCGTATTTGAGTAATTGCAAAAATGGTTTAGAGTACTTGGTTCCAGAAAAAGCTCTAGCATCATTGGCTTGCAGATGCCGTTTGGTTTGAAATGTTATCATCTAAAAAATGACCATACACAAGACTAGCCGTTTAATGGATGGAATATCAAGTCTGGCTTAACACCCATATAGTTTTTGAGGTCACTCTTCCCCGGTTTCACAGACAAGGTTTAAACTACTCCCAGATTAAAATGCATGTTTGAGCTGTTTTAACTAAAAGCATACCTTAAAATATGCTAGTGCCATTGTTTTGTCTCAAGATTCACACCAGTAATGTTCTTTTCTAAGGCACGTTTATAAAAGCTGCTTAAATGTGTTAATTGAACTAAGGCCTAATCCTGACTTAATCTAAGCCTTGTCTGTGGAACCGGGCCTTTATGTACACTTTCTGAGTGATGAGAAAAGCACCCATTTAGTTTCTCTAGTGATAAACAGGCCCCACAACAGCCTAATATAGCAGGGAGACAAATACCTAACCAACTCTAAGACATTCAGCTATTCTTATCACTTTAATATCAGTGCATAGTCCACGCACACAAAAGCTTTTGCCAAGTAAACAAAAAGAACAATGAGCAATATCTTGAATTATCTAAGGATTCTCAATAGCAACACGTGCGTGTGTGTGTGTGTGTGTGTGTGTGTGTGTGTGTGTGAGTGAGTGAGTGAGTGAGTGTGTGTGTAAATTCAAGAGAGCGACCATACATCTCTGTTGTGTTTTCTTTGTCTTTTTATTAATTTATAATAATTTAATCCTAATAATTTATTTTCCAATTTAATCATGTAATTATTCATCTTTATTATATAACTTGTACTTATATTTATTATATTTCTTATGATTGTGTGGTTTGAAGGGATGTTTGTCTTCATTTTAAGGATGATGTTGTGAAGCAGTAACTTTCCATTGCTTTTGATTTGGTATAACAACAATTGTTGGATTTGTTCTGGCCAGACGAAGTTCAAACGAAGTCCAGAATTGAAACATACGCAACTAAGATTATTCAATAAACCCTGCTCATTTTTTACAATTATCTCCAGCTTTGTGCTCTTCCTTCCTCTCAGACTGATAGAGGACCTTGAGTTAATACAGTTGTGTTCACTGATTACGTGAATCAGACATATCTTTTGGATATCAGACAAAACAGATATCTTCTCACAGGAACAGGCAAAGAGACTGGATCCAATATTCTTGGTGTGGGGATTCAATCTAACAATCTAGATCTCAGTTGGGCTTTTGGTATCTGAAAGTGCAGTATGTAATATTCTTATAAGTTGATGGCATGTAAAATCTCATGCATGCTTCATCCACTTTGAGTTGTGATGCCAGTGTAGTTGTGACTTTGAATTTGGTTTGCATTATTTCCCATTTTTCTCTACAATTTCCTGTCCTCTCTACTGTTACAGCATGCCAGAAATACTATAATTTCCAGTTATGCGCACAGTTTTCCATTGGGAAACCTGGAATTATCAATGATACCCCAGTTGTGACAGATGAAAGGGTGTCAACATCCCTTTTTCAAAGTCTTGATTGTGTTGTTGGGCTCTACTAGAACAGGTTTTCCTGCTTGAATGTTGATTATTTCCCCCATATTCTCCATTGTTGCAGCTCCTCTCTTCCCAGTCTGTCAGTAACGCTCTGTTTAGTTCCTGTCTCTATGAAGCCCCTCCTTCTGAAAAGCACAATGTGTTCTGATTGGTCGGCTGCACCAGTGTGTTGTGATTGGTGTTTGGGAAATGTCCCACCCCTTACCATAACCGTCAGTTTCAACACACTACTAACTAACTCAACCAGGTCCCGCCCCTTTATTCTGCGTATGAATTATTTAAATGAGGAATATTGTGACGTGTTGGTTCCCGTAAGAAAACTCAAGACTACAATGGAGTTCAGAAACAGTGACACTGATATAGAGAAGAGCTTTTTCATGCTCAAACAGCAACATTACACACTAAAGAGAGATGAACATGGGAAAATACAGAATAGATGCTCTTTAAGCTAATGACTTTTGTTAGATACCATGTCAGGTATAGTGTATTCAGTTATTCTAAATCACTGGAAACAAGAGTTCATTGTTTATTTGTTTAGTTTTTTCAACCGTATTTATTTCCTTCTTTAATGCATGTTGTGTCATAATAACTGCCAACTCTTGTTTCATAGAACTGCTTTCCCATAACAGCACTCCATATCTTAAAGTATAAAACACATCCAAGCTGGAAGACTTATTCACCATCCGCCATAATTAGACGCTCTGTTCTTGAACAAGCTACGGTTATATGAGAACCACCGATTTACTATCATCATCATCATCATCATCATTTACCCAAAGTATGTGTGCTATTTATAGATGAAAAATGGCCACATCAGGCCCTTAGAGATAATAGTATGTAGCTTGCAAAGCTTGTCAGTTTCACTGCTTATAAGATCGAATTAATATTTCTTACATTGACACAGAGAAAACAAACCTTGCATTTGACAAGAGATTGTCAACATTGATTACATCCAGCTGAGCTCCAGTGATTTCCTTCTCAGGGAAGGTGTTTGATAGACCTGACTGGAGTTTCTTTCTTTGTATGCATTCACTGGTCGTTTAACATGGCATAGCACTCTTGCTAACCCTGCCGTATGTGATCTGTGCACAATATACAGTAACACTTTACAATAACAGGACATGAATAATCATGTACTAATACCTGAATTAATAGTTACTTCAACATGAACTCATGATTAGTAAAGATATGAACTAATGATGAACCAATGAAGAGCTATCCTTAACTACGACAGGAGTCATATGGATTCATGCATGAATAACAGCAGCCTTAACTACATGTTAGTACGTTTGATAATTAATGCATTCATTAACATTTAGGGCTAAACTAAATTAATCAGGCTCCGTAAGAATAAATGAGAAGTACTCTGACTTTGAATTAAACGTGATTTAATACTGTTATAATTTAAACTGTAATACCATAATCGGCCATCTGCAGCTTTGTGACAAATAATTGGAATGGCACATGATTATTTAGCCATTAATTACACATATCCGTCTTATCAAATGTGGAAAATAGACTAATAACGACCACTAATAAATTCAATTTGATCTAAACCATTTTCTGATGTTTATAGTTCATTTATGTTTAGTCATAGCCACTTTTCTTGCCGGAACTATAGTTAGTTAGTTGTGTTCCTACGGTAATGCTGGCATTTTAATCTAATAATAAATGTCGACCTGTTTGGTAAACCAAATTAATAATTAAAGTCATGTTTGCATGTGTGTTGTATTAGGATTTTTCAGGAGGTTATGCACAGTAATTAACTGTATTTTGGTTGTTTAAATGTATATTTAATATATCGGGCTTGCTCAGTTGGGGACACTTAAATTTCAACTATATTACTGATCCGCCCGCATTGACACTATATGATAATTGAAATGAGCTGGATGACAACACCGTTCTCACCAGAGCGGCTGTACAGCCGAATCAAATTCTGTTGCATTATTTTCCTGTTACCACTGTGAAGCTGCTTTGAAACAATTGGCATTGTAAAAAGCGCTATATAAATAAAGGTGACTTGATTTGATTTGATATGCTTCGATTAGCATTAACATATGGACGCGCCATATTTTACATGTAAACGTGCCTTTTGTATGTCTTTACAGGTATGTTTGGGCTTTCCATATATGTTTAATTATATAAATAAAAATAAAAGAACTAAAGGAATAAGGATTGCACTCATAGGGCCCTATTTTAACGTTCTGAGCACATGGTCTGAAGCGCATGGCGCAGGTGCACTTGTCCGAATCCACTTTTGCTAGTTTAACGACGAAAAAAACGGTTGGTACGCCAGGTGCATGGTCCAAAAGGGTTGTACCTATTCTCTTAATGAGTCATGGGTGTGTTTTGGGCGTAATGTGCAATAAACCAATCAGAGTCTCATTTCCCATTCCCTTTAAAAGCCAGTTGCGCTCGCACCATGTTGGATTCGCTATTTACATGGCGGAATTTGCAAGCGGAAAGACTGAACGCTTCTCCAGAGAGGAATCCTTTTATTTTTAATATTTAAAAATGTTTGTGTGCTGCTTAATGTTCCTGTGTGTGTAATAAGCAGAGTGTATGCGCGTTATGTGCTTGCCTATTTGTGCATATTACTAACACGCCCTTTAAATAACACAAAAAAACACTTTTTTTGTTGGTCAATGGCGCAGTCGTTTTCAGTTCCTCAAAATAGCAACGCGCCAACAATGCGCCTGAACACACCTCATTTTCAGACGAGCACGCCCATTGGCGAACAGATGGGCGCCAGTGCATTTGCTATTTAAACAACGTGGTGCTGGACGTGAAGCTAACTGACGCAACTGCGTCGGGCTGAAACTAGCAAAAAAACACTTGCCTGGCGTATGTTAGGGCCCTTAGTGTATATATTTATTCATATTTTAGTTAATGATTTGTAAGTGCATCATTGTGTCATGACTTTACTTGAGGGGCCACATCATACTTAACTCATTATTAACTACCCATACACTAACATCAACTCATGGCTTGTTAATGCATTATTGTGTCATGACTTTACTTGAGGGGACACATCATAATTAATTCACTGTTAACTACTTACCAAAGTCAGCTCATGATTTATCATAAACTTACTATCAAATACACATGTACTAGTACAACTAGTATTCAGCCCAGTTAAGTGATGATGTGTGGTCAGAGAATGGAGGTACAGTATCATCCCGGCCTGCGACTGGATGGAGAGTGAACTGATCCCAGCAAATGTTTCCTGACCTTACTGCATGTTTCCTGTTTGGTTATTTATTGGGAACCAATTCCTCAGGAACTGTTGTAAGTCACAGTAGGTTGAGTTTGATGGGAAAGAGAATATTACAAAACAGATTAAGGCCTTTTAAGATCAATTATTAGTGGATTTAGTATTTTCTACGTTTGATAAGGAGGATAAGTGAAAATAATGACAAACAAATCCTGTGCCTTTCAGTAATGTTTATTGACGAAGCTGCTGATGTCAATAGTTTAAATTATGACAATAATAAATTGTTTGAATTTATTTCAAAGTCAAAATATTTTGTATTCCTTCATATGGAGCCTGATTGATTTAGTTTAGCCCTAAACGTTAATGAATGCATTAATTATCAAACGTACTAACATGTAGTTAAGGCTGCTGTTATTCATGCATGAATCCATATGACTCCTGTCGTAGTTAAGGATAGCTCTTCATTGGTTCATCATTAGTTCGTATCTTCACTAATCATGAGTTCATGTTGAAGTAACTATTAATTAAGGTATTAGTACATGATTATTCATGTCCTGTTATTGTAAAGTGTTACCCAGTATACAGTTCACATTCATCTCAATGGCACTTGCTTGGCTGACTTACTATTTCCAGTGAGATACTGAACTGTGCAACCTACTCATATTCATACTATATACAACATATTTTTTAACCGTCTCAAAGTAAGTATGCAATTTTGGATGTAGCTAGTATTTTTTCTACAGTGGCATTTTAAAATTCTACAATTAAGAATTTTAAGGCACGACTGGAAAACAGCATATTGTATTTCCATGTTAACAGCAACTTCTCAGATATAGGCATTAAAGTCTCAATGAACTGACATACGTTTATCTATGGAAAACATGAATAGGCTTTTTATAGCAGATGGACCTTACTGTTACACTCTATTCAGATTCATTCGAACATAGAAAAGTGCTGAAGGTCGCAACAGGATTCAAGAGAGTGAGTATTTCATTATAAGGCAGGCTTGTTTTCATTCTTCTAAGGTATGGTATGTAATTTTTTGGATGTTACAGTACCTTCTTTTATCTAAGCATAAAACGCAGAGACGGGAAGAAAGTCATTCGTAGGCTGATTTCTCCTGAAAACTCTAAACACTGTGGCTTTGTGGAGCTTTAAAAACACTGATGTAGCCGACACCACAAAACTGGCTCAACCAATGGGGTTTCTTCAGTCAGCTAATGGAATTGAAACTGTTATTTTATTGCAATGCAAGCATTAGGATATGTAGTTATTTAGTGCAATAACATTTTGTGACAGAAATTGCACTCTTCATTTTTAATCAGTAATGTCAGACAACCATGACTTAATATTGCATATTGTCAATTCACTAAGACAGTTTAATGTAATTGACGATCCAAATGTAACTGACGTTTCTTATGAACGTCATGAATACTAATATAGGAATGCTACTGCACCTAATGACATTCATGAAGAAATGTAGGTGGAAGTTACGCTGACATTAATCAAGATGGATAAATATGAAAATGTCCTCTCGTTTGACTTGCACGCACTAGCACTAATTTAGGCATTAAATCAACATTTTCTTTTTTTGTCTAAAAACATTTACTTTTCGCGGTACACGGCAGTCAACATTTTATACTTATATAAGCACAGTAGCCAGGCAGGATTTCATTAAATTAAATCACAATATTTTCCAAATGGCCAGGCCAAAATCCAAAATTAATGAAATGAATAATATGTCTTTTATCTTACAACTGAATGGTTGAGTGACTCTCAACTCTACTGTGCACTGCCATGTTTGGATATGATAATAAGACCAGTGTCTCATAGCGATATTTAAAAAATTTACAGAAAGGCAGAGGTAGAAAAATCTGAGAGGATTAAAGGCATGATAAAAGAGCACAGCAGAAATCCATGTCCTTGGATGAGAAAGGAGGACATGAATGGAATGTTTTTAAATAGCTGAAATATGATGCATTTTCTTAAAATCTCTTAAGGCCCGTTCACTCCTAAAAAGACAACTATAATGATAACTATATTAGCGTCCACATCAGCGGTCGATATCAGTCTGTTTATTATAATCAAGTGCTGCAGTTTTGTCCACTTTAAATGCTAAAACATGAAGAGACCTAGTAAACTCAAGATCTTAGATATCTCATTACAACAGCAGAAAGATTGAAGCTGTCCAAGCTGAACACTGACAATGAGCCCTGTATAAGATTTGTGTCTGTCTTTACCCATTGTGAAGAAAATAAAGACTAATATTAAAAAAAAAAATGTCTAGAAGGAAATCCAGGTTCAAAAGGGAAACCCTTAAAGTAACAAAAAACAGCCCATAATGTGATCCCACCAGCGTTTTATTTTTAAATTCCCAATCAGCACCAGCATTTTTGATCATATTCACAAAACTTTTATGACCCCCAGATTATTTTGACTATTATTTTGAATATCTGAACATGTAATACATCAAAAGAAAGAACAGAGCAACAAACAAACAACAAACATTTTATTCTAGCTTCATTCATTTTTTTTTTTTTTTTATAAACATTTGAATGTGGGTAAGTTTCATAAAAAAAAAAAGCTAAAAAAAAACTTTAAACAACAAACTGAGAAAATCGTGTTTTTATCAAAGACTTCGCCGAGCTACTCATAAATTAAAGTAATTAAGATACAGTCAAGCTACCCTTCAGAAAAAGTAGTTAGCTACATTGAAACTACTTAGATTTTTTTACAAATAACTGAATAATTGTTAAAGAAAAATGTTTGGCAGCAGCTATTTATTTTTATTTAAGTAAAAATAACATTTTCTTAGCAATAGCTGCTATTTACACTACGTGAAAATAGCGATAGATTATATTTACTCTATGTAAAAATAGCAGTATTTTCTTTGCAATAAGTGTAAATAGTTATATGATATTTATACTAATAAATAGTGGCATATATTATTTGCACCTCAGTGTTGTTGTACATTAAACGGTATGCAAAAATAACATAGAGTGTAAATGATTATATTTATTAAAATTATTAAATGAATGTTGCCTTATTGGGACAATAAAGCCCTCCATAAACCGACCCCTAACAGATAAACACTTTATTAAACACACATTAGACGCTTTATTTCCACTTTTTAAATATTTTTTTCATTTTTATTGAAAATAAATGCTTTTCCGATCTGATATGTGATGGGAAAAGGGAGCAGAGCAAGTTTGGCAAAAGGCGGATTTGAACTCGGGTTGATTTGCGTCAAAACTTTCTGCCATACTTCTTACCCCTACACTATTGCTACTGTTGGCAAACAAGTGTCTTCTGTAACTTTGTCTGGCCCAATCAGACATCAGTGGGCGGATTTAGTGTAAATAGCCTCTGCCAACAAAGTGGCCTATTTGTGCTTAGTAGACACTCCAAAAATGTTTTAAGTAAAAGATTTGAGGCTTTAAACAACATAATGCAATACATTTATGTTTTCAAATATTGTTTTATTTTGTAAACTCTCCAAAGACACACACACACACAGTACTCAAATACATATCATCTCAAACTGTCAAGGTGCAAAATTGCTACAAATGTAACATCATTGTGAGAACTGTCAGGGTTATGTTCTGTTTTGTCTTTGTTTTCATTGTGTTCACCTTCTGTTCGCTCATTTTCAGTTGACCCAGTTTTCCCATGTGTTTCTTTGATTCATCTCATTTGCCTGCCCCTTGTTAATTAGCTTATTAGTCCTCGCTTGGCTTAGTATTTATAGTCCTATGTTTCCTGAGTTCATTTGTCCTGTCTTAACGTTGTGTTTATGAAGAGTTGCAAGCCTGTTTCTCTGAGTATTTTGCATTAAAGACTGTTCTCTTGTTATTTCATCTTCGTATTCTGTGACAACATTCCGTGACAAGAACATTGCAAGTATGCAACTTAAATTGGATACACAGGGATAGTCAAAAATGCAGATTAAACTCACAGCGTATGCAGTGCTGAAGCTCATTTACTGTGAACGTAGCCGCTCTGAGACGCCAATCATGCGCTGCTTGCGTGAACACAGTGGGCTTCGCTTTGAAACCCACCGCAACCTAATTAGATGACAGCTTTTGCCGTGTAAAAAACACACACTATATCACAATTTTGATGCTGCACTATTTCAGAAGACCTGTAACAGTGCCCCCTACCGCATAACAGTGAAAACACAGATTGCCGTAAAAACTTGTCAATGGCAGGGAAAGAGTTAAGTGAAAAAAGTGGGCATCACATATCAGAACAGAGCCAGATGTTTGGAGGGAGGTGTTGCAAACGTTAACCCTTGCTGGTAGATGCCGTAACTACACCCTTCTGAGACAGTACGGTATCTTTAGGAGGTTTTTCAGTGAAGAAAATCAACCACCAACTTCCTCTTTAAGTAGTACAGACAGACATGCATATGACTCATCCAAAGTAAATTGCCGTCAGCCAACCAAAATTGTCTGCTTCATAGTGGCAATCATAGTCTCATAGTCACAGCATCCTTTCTAGCCCTATTTTTCCACCTCCACACCAGACTAAGCATTTATGACACCTAAATATCTGACCCCATTGAGTGGCAGCATCTGTAACCATAATGTTCTATCCATCAATATTTTCTCTTTTCACAAGTAAGGAGGTAAAGGGAAGTCATATTTTGGGCACTGAAAGGGTGTACAGAGGAAAGACATTTATGGCTACGCACAGTAAACAACCACAAATGGAACAACATCTTGCCACAAGCAAATATGGGATAGACACAACTTGTTTGGTGTTCTAGATGGGGCAATATAGAATATTCCAGAATCCAATCCAAAGAGGCAGGATAGAAGACCAAGACATACATTTGCTCAGTACTGATGTAACGTTATGCAGAAACAGGACACAACCAACACATTCAAACAAATCTTCACTTAGCAAAATATAGGTAACACTTTACAATAAGGTTGTATTAGTTAACATTAGTTAATGCATTAGTTAACATGAACTAACCATGAACAACACCTCTGTTCAGCATTAGTTAATCTTTGTTAACGTTGGTTAATAAAAATACAGCTGTTCATGGTTTGTTCATGTTAGTTCACAGTGCATTAACTAATGTTAACAAGATTTTAATAATGCATTAGTAAATGTTGAAATTAACATTAACACTGATAAATAAACGCTTTATAAGTGCAGTTCATTATTAGTTCATGTTAACTAATGTAGTTAACTAATGTTAACTAATGAACCTTATTGTAAAGTGTTACCAAAATATAAAACAGAGACAAGATTTAGGGGAAGTTGTTCCTCATTAAGAACATTGTGCATTTTCATTTAAATTTTAATATATTTAAGTATAAGTTTAGCATGTGCAGAATGATGACGCATCATGTGTTCGTAAGGGGAGGGAATGTTTTTTTTCCTATTTAAATTTAGTTAAATACTTCAATAACCAATGACAGACAAAGCAAAATAAAATTAGCCCAATAAAAGATTGATCTGGAAGATTAACTTATTCTCTGACTTATATATGGGCATATGAATATATGCATTTTTAATTGTCCATATTTTAATTGAGGATATGTTCTAATAGCAACACTGTGAATTCAGTGAATTAGCCTATAAGTTTTAATGAATAGCGAAGATGTCTGTACATCTAACTCATGGAATTACTGAATAAATAGCCCCATGAATTACAATATGTATTTAATTTTATAATAATAGCATGAGTAACAACATGCCACTCAGGCCGTCTGTGACAATATTGGGAAACTTCTGAAGTAATCTTTACTCCACAAATAAAAACATGAATGTGTCCCCAAATGTGCCCACCATTAACAAACTGACATAAAAAACTCAGAATTCAACTTAGAATGTCACAGATCGCTATTTTCCACAGACACAAAATTAGATGAATTAACCTCGACTGATATTCAGATGAGTGATTTAAAAATAAGAAGAGCATAGCCATTCATTTTTGATTTTGCAGAAGCAAGCAAAAATGTCCTGGTTGCTTAAGTAAATGATTTGTTATCTCCCATTTGCTTTTGTTAACACTATCGTGTTTAGGGTTTAGTGTAGGTGGTATGTTATTTTCAAACGTGATATAGCATTAATCTTTTAGCGACACTCACCAGACGTTTCATTTCCGAACTGTTGAGATACATACAACAACCAACTAGGGGTTGCACTGATTTCTCCTAGTCGGCTACTTGTCAAAAAAATACTTGAGTTACTCGAGTACTCATGGTTTATGTTACTGCTTAAAAAAAAAGCATGTTTGCAGCAATTACGTCTGTTACATGTAGGGTTGGGAATCAAAAATCAATTCCAAATTTGGAATCAGATACTTAAGGTCAGGAATCGGATACTTGTTATAAAATAAAAATTTTGATTCCTCTTATCGATTCCGTTGTGTGCATTTTAATGTGATTTTAAACCATTCAAGCGTAAGAAGACTCACGCACTGTTTTCTGTGCGTGGGAGTTCTCTTCCATGTCTTTTTGCACTTGAACGGACAAATATACACCCAAATATGTCAAAATATCCTCATAACACAGTCGGTTATGTCTTACGTGAACATAAACAGTGGAGAAAGAAAACGCATGTGTAACAGTGTATTGGATCCGTGCAGCTCTTAAAGTGACAGCAGCCTAATATTCCTGCTGCTGTCTCTATAATAATGTTAACCAAACAACAAAAGAACAAGAGAAAATTCACTTTATACTTTGTCTAATATACTTTGTAATGTATAATTTATCTATAAAGTGCAGTGTTATTTTACATTTGATTCCAGTTTCTGTACCTGAATACCTGAAAATCTTAAAACATTGTTTATTTCAATCGTATCTTTGTTCAGTTGTGCGACTGCTACTTTGTTTATTTGTTCTTTTTTTTTTTTTTAATTTACTTGTTTTAATAATGCTGGAAATGTATATTAGTTAGGCTAGTTGTTTTTGCTATGGTATTTATAAATCCTTGTGTAAGTGTTCTTTAGCCTGTTGATTTCTGTTCATGGTGTTCAGCTACAGCAAAATGTTTTGCCATAACACTTAGAATAAATGTGAATGATATCTAAGTTTTTTTTTTTTTTACCTTATTGGAATCGAAATTAGGAATCCATAAGAATCAGTATCGATAAACAATTGTTAAAATTCAAACGATACCCAACCCTACTTATATGTACTGTAAAAAAAATAAATAAAAAATAAATGAATGTGCTCTATCCTTTGTCATCGTCTTCCTGCCACACTAGGGGTGTCCCCAACTAAGGATTTACATAGTCGAATCAGAATTGTTAAGTCTTGCCTACTATAGTTGACTGATAGTCGAATCGTGTGTGTGTGTGTAGTGGGGGATAAACATTTGTAAAACGATTCCTCATAACATTTTAAAGCCACGATGTACAGAACATCACACAAAGATATAGAAGAAAATGTATAAAAACATTTTGGATGTCAATAAACCTAAAAAATAACAAATAAATAACAGAAAGGCCACACCGCAGACAGGATTTGAATTTCACATGTTGGCAAATCAAATTAAATCGGTTAAATTGCCTGTGCAAGCACGCTCTACCTAAGTACAGCGCAACATCGAAGCACCAAAAGACAATCAAAAATGTATGTACAGAATTAAATTAGAACAGAATATACCTTTCTAATAAATACCATAAAAGGTAACACTTTATAATATCGTTCAGTTTTAAGTCACTTATAAGTTATTAGTTAACGATGAACTAATCATTTACAAAACATGACTATACATTCATAAATGATTAATAAGTGATATGCTAACATTTTATGCGAGTGAAAAGACAACGCTTCTCCAGAGAGAAATCCTTTTATTTTTAATATTTAAAAATGTGTGTTCGCTGCTTCGCGTCCCTGTGTGTGTAATAAGCAGAGTGTACGCGAGTTTTGCACCGCCTATAGGTGCATATTACTAACACGCCCTTTAAATAACACAAAAAATACTGCGCTATTGACTTTAGACCAGGTTTTTGTTGGTCAATGGCGCAGTTGTTTTCAGTTCCTCAAAATAGCAATGCGCCAACAATGCGCCTGAACACACCTGGTTTTCAGACCAGCACGCCCATGGGCGAACAGATGGGCGCCAGTGCATTTGCTATTTAAACAACGTGGTGCTGGATGTGAAAATAATAACTGCGTCGGGCTGAAACTAGCAAAAAACACTTGCTTCGCGCCTGGCGCCTCATTGGGCCGGGTGTATGATAGGGCCCAGTGTCTTCAGACTAGTAGTTGAAGTAGTCGTCTACCTGACTAGTCTATGCAAGCAACACTATTAAAGCAATGCCAGAATCACATTCATCTCTTTGGGCTCTTAGCGCCACTCAGCGGATATTTCACTTAGAAAGCGCAAGTGCATGAAGAAGCGTAATATCATTTAGCAGAAATGTCGCCACAGGTATGTTTTTCCAATGAGCCTGGGATGAAACTTGTTCTGCTCTTGTTTCCCTAGATTTTGTATTTCAGAGCGTCATAACAAATATCATTTGCATCTGGGTGTGACTGACCATCTGCAGATAGCGATTACATTCTTACTCCCGCTTAATTCACGTCTATTCAGAGAATGCATTTGATATGATTTAGTTTCATGGCCAGAGCTAATGAAAACAAGATGCCCTGTCAAGATACACAGTTTCTGCACGTGGCTTTATGTTACAGGGTCACGTGAGTCCGACCTCACTCACTACACGATAAACTGCTGCATCCTTAAGAGAGTCACCAGCAGTCAGTCGCTCTCAGTCGATGGCATTCCTGAGCCTAATTCAATTGGATGTATATCATCCTGGTGCCATTCATAGCTGGTTTACGTTACTCAAAGAATATTTAATTGAAGCGGAGCACAATGCAGGTCCTGCGGAGATACAGAAATTAGTCATCGTTGCGAGGTGTTCCACAATTATGCCAAACAGACCTCCGATTGTGAGGCTGGCTGGCAACAACGCACAATAACTGGCAGGAAACCGATCATCTTTTCCACTCTATCAAGATACTGAGCATGACTCGGGATTAAGCTTTCCCCAGAGGCGGATCACAAGCAATTAGTCTGTGCCTCACAATTATTTCTGAAAACTATTCCTTCTCCATTGGCTTGACTCCCAGCCACCAGAGTAAACATTAGAGTCAAGGGGGAAGCGAAGATAGTCTAATTTATAGCATTTCATTCAAAACAGTCTTCTTTTTGTCAAAGAGCGCTGGAGGCAGTCCAGGAAGAAAACGAGAAAAATACACAGTGTATAAATACGCACGCCCTGTGTTTGAATGACACCGCGCGTTTATGTCTCTTTTCAAGGAAACACCTCAGCTAATATTGAGTTTACTGTATTTAGGCTTTCGAGAGCAGAAGATATCCAGCTTGGCACTGTGTCACTTTATGATTTTATGAACAGGCTGCTGACCCATTACTAAAACAAATATAGTTTCTGCAGATTTGCACACTGTTATATTTTGGGTCATACCTCATTAAGTTATCATTTATAGCAATATTTCCTCAGACGGATCATGGAACTAATAATGTGATTGTAAGGAGGAATAGTTAATAGGCATGGCTCTAAATACAGCTTATTTATTTAAGAAAACCAAATCTCAGCAGCCAGAACCAAAAAAAACCCCCACAGTATACAAGTCATTTCAAATGTACAAGGCATGGTACATTAATAACCAACAAGGGACTGGTGATGGGCACTTCATGAAGCCTCAATACATTTACACATCTTGTGTTTTCCAGTCAGTGGAAACAAGACAAACAAGGCTTTGCTAAGGTTATGTTTCGATCCTTGGTTTTGAAAACTTCTGATGGTACATTTCTGCTAATTAACGATTGTCTAACAGTTTTAACTGACCTCCAGTCAGTTTTATAATGTAGGTTAATTAATTTGATGAATTGTAATACTTATGGGGAGAATTACATGTAATTGCTTCTAATTGGCCTAGTTTGCTAAGTCCTGCCTAATATTACAAAATAAGCACTACAAATTTATATAATAAAACAAATTTACAGAACAAACCTTCATCCTTCCCTCGCCTCGTGTAACAGTTCCTTCCCTCGCGGGTTTAAAATTACACTTGTTTTTTGTCCAAAAAAAGCTTATATCATTTAAATTTTATATTTTTTAATGCATTTTTATTTTTTATTTACCTTTAAATGACTAGATTTTATCAATAAATAATATAATTTAAGCACATTCTTCACATTCTTTCAACTTAAATTCAAAATAACTCACAATTTCATGCATTCAGCTTTATGTGGAACAAATGAACTGTTTATCTCTTCACTATGCATTCAGATACATATGTATACATTATAAAATCATTTTTTGGTACAGATTTAGCAGTTTTAATTTTGAGCATTTTTTAGGTTTTTCTATGTGTACTGAAGCATTCTATTCATTCCTAAGGGGGTCAAATTGACCAGCGAGGGAAGGATTTGTTACTTTTTTTTATTACAACCACTATTTTAATTCCTCGAATCCACTCATTTTGTTTGTGTATATTTGTGGTTCAAGAGCGACAAAAGTCCAAAGGTCTTGGACCACTCCAATGAACACTCAACTTAAAAAAAAAAAAAGAGCTTCGGGTCAAAATGACCCGAGGGAAGGATATGGTACTTACTTATTTGTTGATTAGATTAAATGGATTACATTTTCATAAAGAAAAACATTTGCAAAAGGTGTGATTATACACTGAATCATTTGTGAAAGTAATTAGTACACGGGACATCTGAAAAACAGAGGTATAAATACACAGAGTAAACGAGGAACTAAGCATGACACAGGCAAACAATGGCTGTGTTCGAAATCGCTCCCTATACCCTTGTATAGGGCACTATTTGAGGGAGCAGCCATTTGTAGTGGTGTCTGAAACCATAGTGGATGTTATTGAGTGCACTCATTCAATCCCACAATTCACCGCAATAACGAGTGTACAACCAATGTACACTCAACGGCTATAGAATACCCATAATGCACAGTGAGAGCACTGAATGAATTCCTGTCTCTGACCAGAAGATGGTGCCGCAGCTGAATCATCCATCCATCCATTTTCCAAATCGCTGGTCCAATGTGGGTACAGCGTAATATCATACAGGTATAAATTCATTTTTAATTGATTATTCAATTGTTTAAATAAGGTTTATACATGACAGAGTTCAAGATAAATATTTTCATTACTACTGGAGCTGCCAGTTTGCTGAGTTTTAAATGATTATTAAACAGCACAAACTATGCAAAAGAGCGGCCGACTCAGTGTCCGAATTCACTCACTCGTTTTCATTCACTCCTTCAAGTGGACTATATTAGTGGAGTAATGTAGGGAATAGTGAATGAGGGTATAGGGGGAGATTTCAGACACAGCCAATGACTAACCAAGGCAACAGATTAAACACAGGAAGAAATGAGAAGAGAGAGAAAAAAAATACAAACCAAGAGTCTTCAACATAAGAGATACACATGACAGTGAACACACTGACACGTTGTGTCAGCTACTCACATACTGATTTATATTAGATTACCCTCACAACAAATGTACCATGGTTTCCACCAAAATAATATAAGTGCTGCAGTGATTGTTACTACAACAAAACTGTGGTAACTGTGGCGAGGAAACAAAAAAGACTGAACGATTTTGAAAGTTTCAAGGGGATGCCATGTTCAGTTAGTAACATATAGATCAGGGCTCCAGACTAACATTTGAGAGCAGTGGCACCAGTTCTACAGACGGAGGCGCCAGCGCCTGATCTTATTTGCCTTATTTTCATAAAGTTAATTTAATCATAAAATTACTATTGTTTTGCACTGTTTTGTTAATAACTAGTTACTAATAATATTACATGTTTGTTTATTAAAAACAGTGAAGTACTGAGCTTGAATTGATATGCAGATAAGATTAACTTTTATTAACAACAGTAATGTGCAAAAACCTCAATTTTATAGGGAAAATTTAAATATTCTACTCTTATTAAATGCACCATTGTTCTTCTATAGTATCACACTGAACTGTTTCAGTGATTATAAGAGGAGCACTCTTTACTTGTTTTCTGTGTAATCCAGTCACAATTTGAAGAAAAGTTTTTGTTTTTCATGAGACTTTCTGACGTCCTACTTTTTTCCATATATTAAGGAGTGGAAATGGCCAATAAGTCAAATAAGTGCTCCTATGCCACCACCTACTGGTTATAGTGGTAATTTCATGTCTTTTTTAAATAAAAGTGCTTGTTTGCTACAAAGTGGCCTACACCTTTAAACTTTTAGTTTTACAAATCATCACATTAAAAATAACATTAAAATTGGATAACATTTAGAGCTTTGAAGTGCTGGAAAAAGTGTGAAGCACTTGAAAGCCCTTGAAAAGTGCTTGAATTTCACTCTCAAAAGGTACGAACCCTGAGATGAATAATGTAAAAAGAAAAAAACCTTCGACTATTTCTTCCACAATACCATGTGGTGTTACTACATTAAATCCATGGTGAACGTTGGTGATTTGTGGACTGAAATCCCTGAACTTCGATCATGGCTCAATGTTTCTCCTGGTTTCCACGTCAGCGCTGTTTGATCTGATATCGGTGGTTTATAACAGAATTCTGTGCCGAACGCTTCCACTAGATCTCGCAGTAGCGATGTTATTAATACTGTGGTGAATTCAAACGCTTTCTCACTGGATCTCCCAGTGCTGTGAAGTAACGGTGTCGCGTGATCGACATCGGCCCGTGTATGAGCTCAGTTCCGAGCTACTCAAACGAGTAGCGCGGTTCCGTTCTGCTTTGTTTAGTTTGCCGTTCGATGTTTCTCATATGTAACAGAAATGGCAGCTCTTATCAGTTGTGCACCGTGGTGGAGGCACCAGTGCGACCTCTAACAAAATTTAGTCGCACCAGCAGGAAAAAAGGTCGCAAAATGCCACCATTTGGTCGCAGTCTGGAGCCCTGTAGATGTTTACATATTTGATGGAAATGTGAATCTATGATAGTATTCTGGTCTCTAGATTCTCAGGTCCATCCTTCAGTGTAAGAGTGTGGGATTCTGGGATTGTAAGAGTCATCACTTACCTCTCCTCAACAAGCTGCACATATCATGTAGTAATTGTGTTATTTACTGGAAACTATTAGTATTAGGGTGCATTTTTGTGAGATTAGTGATGTTGTGAATGTTTAGCTAGTTCAAGCGCCAAATTTTACATGAAAATGTGTAATTCCAGGATGTGGGAATTATAACGCTCCACTGCTGGAAAGGGATGCAGCACATTTCCCAGCGTCAGTAAGCGTTGCTGTGAGGCTGGCTCAGAGCGTTTCTGGCTAGCTCAGTCTCAGTGAGCGAACATGGCAGCACTGGTGAAGTTAGCCACACCAAAACCAGCAGTGGTCAAGCGTTTGCATCATTACTATGGGCAAACACAGTTGCGCTCCGAAACGCTTTGTTTATTTCATCATTTCTGAGAAGCAAACCATATACACAATATTTGCGGCCTTCAGTTTTTGGCAGTAATCAACCAGATATTTGGTGCTGAGTTGACTTTACTGCGGTCATCTGCAATTTTTGTTCAAACTTTCCCAGAACAATGGAAAGAAAGGCAGACAGTCATGAGGTATATTGTTTTATGTTCTGGAATTGATAATTACAGTTTTTTAATATCGCTTACACACTGAAAATGGCTAGTTGAGGCACACTCAGTGAAACCACTCTTGAGTTCAAGTCTTCCAAAAGCACATTATCTGCTTGACACTCAACTTTCTGCAATCTATAAACACAGCTCACATCTCTCAAAATGCACAGCTCTTGTGTTTCATTCGGAAACCACTACCATTCAACTCATTTACAGATTACCCGCAGTAGTTCACTTAGAAATCAGAGCTTGAGCACTATAAAAAGGCATTGAGTTGGCTTTCTTGGTTTGGACAACAATGGAGGCCAATTTTGGAGAACAAGAGGAGTGAGAGAAGAGAAGGGAGGATGAGGAAGAGGACAAAAGAGAACAATCCCAGAGTGTGGAAGCTGAATTACAGAAATACCACGTTTAAATTAACAAGCATTTCTCTCTATATGCACATCCGCTATACTGAGGGGACAAGTCTGAGTCTTGACTCAGAAAACACTACTTTATTAATAAATTGTTAAAATGTTCAGACAGTCTGCTTGCTGTATTTTTCAGACACATTCATAATCATTAGTTTTGCCGGTGCACTGCAGCGAGCTTTATGCGTGCGCTTGAGCGCTTAATTAATATGCTAAATGGTTTACTATTTCTCTGTAATGAAGAATATTTTTTACAGCGATTCTACTGCATTTACAGCACTACAGTAACATTTCATTGCATTTACTGAAAGAAATCATGCCCCTAACCATTCATGTCATGTTTTTGCAGAATTGCTAGACGACTCTTCACCGGAGGAAGAAAGCAGAGCTTTGAATATGATCATAACTAACAACAGCATGTGTTTAGACAACTGCAACAACACATCATCACTGAAAACACACCCTTCAGTAACATAAATACAGTGAGTCTATCTACACCACATTACCACATGTTTACAAGTGAATCTACAGTATGAATCTGACAGATAAAATCATAACAAAAGTCCCAAATCAAAAGCAAAAGTCCCGAATCAGAAAAATGTCCACCTCAGTGGAGAATGAAGATATTCTATTCTATTCTATTCTATTCTATTCTATTCTATTCTATTCTATAAATAACAGCACTAACAATGGAACTCATGACAATGACATCACTTATCTTAATAAGTGATCAGTTGTTCTATTTCTGTGTATTACTGTCTCTATTAAGTCACATAAGGATTAGTTATGGATTGAACTTGAGAATACACCACCGAATCATTTTTATTACAGATAAACAGGTCAAAGATTAACAGAATGCGGACACCAGCAAAGAATTACTGAGAAAATGTGCTCTCGTTTCGTTACAATATTATTCCCCTTCTTCCATGAAACACAAAAGGAAGTGTTAGGCAGAATGTTTTCCATACCCCAAAAGTGGATAGTGATTTATAATGCCAAGCTGCAAAAAGGACATAAACTAATAAGGACCTATTGTAATACTGGTACAGTATGTCAGACACACAGTGGTAAATGTGTAATTTCTGCAAAGTCATTGGGCAGGGAGAAGGAGGTTTTGAGTTCGGGGATAGGTGCAAAATTTAAAATAGTTTAAAATATTTTTGTTTATTGATTGATTTCAATTTTAGTTGTTTGAACATTTTCCCCCAAAGTATGGCTCTGTAACAGAGACTGATGATGGTCTGTTGCTCACACAAAACTAATGTGTGATACTAAGTCCTGTTTGGAGCACTTTCAGTGTCATGTAGTAAACAGCATCTCAGACACTGTGCAAAACATCTCCTTGTGCTTCACAGAAGAAAGAAAATAACATGTACTGTAAATGACAACCTGCACATTTTGTCACAAATTACAATTTGAGTATCTAATTACAAGTGGTTCTTTATTAACAAAAACAAAACTCTGGAACATGGGAACTAGAGCAAATACCACGGATAATGTCAAGGGCTAAAACCATACTGAATGGGATTTTACAAATAGCTATAAATATAGGCTATATAAATGTATAGGGTATATTTATAGCTATAAATATATGGTATATAGGGTGTGTGTGTGTGTGTGTATATATATATATATATATATATAATATCAGTAAGCTTTATATATATATATATAAAATCATAACTTATTGGGTACTTTCAATTGGGAGGTGGCTGTCCCAAACCCTAACCCCTAGATTTCAACTTATGAAAATGATATTTAAATAATTTGTTCCATTGTTGTTTTTAAAAAATATCTTTTTGATGTTCAAAAAAAATATTTCTTTTATATTTTCTTTGTAAATCATTAAACTTTATGTAAAAAAAAAAAAACGTGTCTTGCGTTTTCATGTCACTATACCGTGACGTTCAAAAGTCTGAAAATCTGTGTGTAACTTTAAGGAACCTCATTACCAAGCACCTCTTTTTTCTGTAATTATTTTATTCCATAAAAACTAAATTTTATGGAATAAAATAATTACAGAAAAAAGAGGTGTTTGGTAACTGTTCAGAACTGTGCTAGCTAACCATGTGCTGATTAGCATCTTTGAGCTAGGCTCAAAAGTATCTAAAATTGTCACAACCAAAACTTCACCACATGTTTCGGTTTTGACTGTTTTGGTAGTGACAAAAAGGAACACAAAATCCTTTATTTGGGGGAAATTTTTTTTTTTTTTAGTACAGTTATGCAAATCATTAATATTTTAGTATGTTTTATTAGTGTTTTAGTATGTGAGTTAAAATTCTGAATGTGATGTGGTCGCTACCAAATTACTGTCACTACCGAAAATGTGCAGTCACGACCGAAACATGGGGTGTTTTGTCATAAATAAAGTATATTGAATGATCAACTAAGATGTTATGATAGTGTTTGGATCAATGTATATTCAAACTAATGAATCCTTAACTTTGAAATCGGTATGATAAACTTTATGACTTTTACAAAGAAAGATTGGATTCAAAATACAACAAATCTCATAAATTACACTTGAAATATTGTTACAATTGTAATTGTTATTGATTTACCTGTAAAAACGTATTAATACAATAGCAAAAAATATATTTACAAGGTAGATGTAAACAAAATCTTAATAGGTCAATATAACCCTTGTTAATAAATTATTTATTACTGTGTATCTTGGACAAATTTGAAAAAATTTGTGGGAAAATACTTTTTTTTCAAGATGTTTCCAACTCTGACTTTGAGCCCATATAAATTTCTCATAATTGTGTACATGTTCCCATGTATATATATATATATATATTAGTGCCGTCAAACGATTAATCGTGATTAATCGCATTCAAAATAAGAGTTTGTTTACATAATATATGTGTGTACTGTGTATAATTATTATGTATATAATGTATACACGTGCATGTATATATTTAAGAAAAATTTTTATATTTATATATAAAATATTATATTTATATATAATATAAATTATATAAATATATATACAGTATATACATGCAAATATTTCTTAAATATATACATGTATGTGTGTGTATTCAAATATACATAATAATTATACACAGTACACACACATATATTATGTATGATTAGATTAATCGATTTATGATGAGATTAATCAATTTGACAGCACTAATATATATACTACATATATGTTCAAATATATTTATACACACAGTATACACATATTTTATCACATGTACTGTACATATCTATATATTATTGAATATAAAATTATATAGGCCTACGTTACAATATATCACTGAATACTGTCACCTATTTTTCAATATATAAAGCAATAATTCCTTATGTATTATTGAATATATTGCAATATATTAACCAAATATTATTCTATATATTTTGAATATATATTAAATGTTTATATATGGAAATATATGTAGGTTGATTCAGTAATGTTAAATAACATTTGTATTTGAATAAAATCAATTAATTTAGATTTTTTCATTTTTTCAGTGTGTGTGTTCAAGTGAAAACAGAAACAATATAAACCAACTTCAACTTAAGAGTCTTTTGGGAAACACAAAAACAGATAACTGTATGTTTAATCTAAAGGAAAAGAACCAGGTAGTTTCTCTGTCAAACACAAATAGAAAAACCATTGGAATCTTTAAATATTTACACATCTTACCATAAAAAGCTTATTATGGAAATGCTAGTATATGTTTGTTTTCTCTAGTATATATTTGTCTTGGTAACTTTTCCTTCCTTGTTTTTGGTGCGCTTTACAAAAAAAAAAAAAAAAAAAAAAAACAGTAAAAGGAGGAGAAAGAGAGAGGGCAGTGATCTTGTAAATTATAGCCTTGCCATCGTGTTTTTAATGGCACGTCCACAATCTGGAAAAGACATGAATATGTTGCTTCTGACATATTGCACCACATGAATGTCCGAGCCGAGCGGCTTCCTGGACCGTATGAAGCCTGTGAGTCAGTGCCACTCCTCCTCAACTGTGCAATTTGCATTTGATGATAAAAACCACAGACCACAAGACTGGTTGTCCCTTGGAAATGCTCACAAAACCGCATTCTGACTTAGTGCAGCATTTAGTTCCCTAATTACAGTCTTGCCTTGGCCAGATACGACTGAAGAGCGGCAGCTGAATTCGGTATGGAAACATTGTGAGTTACTTTAGTTTAGTGTGCACTCAGAAATGGCCTCTGCCTCTGCTTTTTCCCCTCTCATTGAAAAAAATTGAATGTTTTTTATTTATTATATAAGATCTTTTAATACACAGTATACTTGAACACTGCCAACACAGCATTTTAATTTACATCTACAGTTTAAAAGCGGGTTACGTAAAGTGCCGAGTGGACACTGGGTGTTTTGCAATAGCTTAATGGACATTTAGCACGTCACTTGTTTGTAACTACCCAGTCAGGGAGTGGATGTTTGTATGTAACGAATGGTCAGCACACATCTGTTAACCTATATGAGGGCTCATTACAGCAAAGACAGAACAACCGCATCTAGATTACGGATTAGAGGAGATTGTTTTAATTCTCTCAAGTGCTGTCTATTTTTGGACGCTACAGATGTTACGCTCTTAACTAAGATGCTAACAATGTGTTAAGATGCGATGAAAGTAAAGGTTTGATGTCAACACTGGCAGCTTATCTCATGGCTGTAAACGCACAAGCGCCTGCTGTCTAGCATGGCTTCCCACTTCTCACAGGTGAGCGTTTACTCTGAAATATCACAGGTGCGTTGTAATGGACTCGTTACGCTTTCAAAGGCCCGAGGCAGGGGAGCGAAAAGACAAATAAAAGGATTTGAGGGAAGTAAATATGATTAAGAATAAGTCTGAAAGCCCTTCAAAGAGACGTCCTGCCACAAATAGCATAAATGAATGATGACATGTCTGGGAGAAACACACACACACACACACATGGGAAAGGATGAACACCAGAAGGTCTGTAGCTTCAGCCGAAGTCTCAATCTACAGTAGTGGGCAAAAGTGACGTCCGGAGGGGTTTGTTTGTTTCTAATTAAACCATCAAAATTTGACTATAAATATTCTAAATATGAGGGAAGAACAAAACACTACACTTTTCTAACAGTAAAAGAGGGAAAACACAGTTTCAGGTTTCATTTTCACTATGCAAAAAGCAAACTGCATAGAACAACAAAATGCTGACAGGAAAAAGCATACACGGTGCTCAACAGTGCGAACATTTCACTCGCATTTGCAACTAAAAATAGATGTGTGCGAACAGTGTTTGAATTGTGTCAAAGCTCTTGTCAAAGCCCACCCCCGCAAAAAAACCCCATGACATAATAATATTATTATTTTGAAATTTTGATTCCCCTGGTGTAAATATGTGCATTTTAAGACGTTTGAGGGCCAAAAAATTGGATAACCATCTCAGTATAGCATACATTATTTGTCAAGCACATCCTGATAACAGATACTTAAACATGAGAATCAGGTTAAATGTTGCAATGAATGATCCACAATACATAATATACCTATATTTTCAACTAAAAATAGTGAAATTAAACAAATGTTTAGCTATTAGTTTGCATCCTTAAATATTTCTGTTGGTTTCTATTGTAAAACAGCTGACAAATATTAAATGTTGAGAGTTTATCGCGCACTTTATGACCGAAGCATCGCACTGGAATTCATGATCAGCTTTCAGCAGCTTCTGTGAACATAAAGCCCGCCTACTTTGATTTGATCATCTCAAACATTTTGATATTAATGAGCGGTGATAGACACTGAGAGCTCAGATGAGAAGGTCGGTTATCTTGGCGTTGTGCAATATATATCCGTGCAGCACCAAAGTAGAGTTAATATTAGGCAATTATTTCACAACCTTTATTATATACACTTCCGAAAAATACAGAGGTCCAGACCTGCTTAGTGCTTACCATCATCCTGAGGTGAAAATGAGGATCCACTCTGCCAGTGTCACACAGCGACGTTGTCTGTAAATTCCTTCAGAAAACAGCGTGTGGCGCATTTGAGCGTATTTTTCAGACGCAAATCTAATTTGGAGTAGCTTCTTATGAAATTGGGAGCGGCAGCGGAACTTTTATTGTTATATATTACGTTATATATTATGTTTCTAGCATTCTAGTTTTAATGTATAACCAGGGGACCCCGCCATGGTCATTTTTTTGGGCCTTGTGGGGGGTCCCTTAATGCTTATGGGAGGTCCGGGACCCCCCCAGCCCCCCCTCAATTCGAACACTGTGTGCAAACTGTACAATGTATTTTGGAGCACGTGTGTGAATAAAAAAATCCCTGCGGATCAGTTTTCTTAAATGTAAGATCATAAAAATTCTTCAAAACCGTAAATGGTATAACAAGCGTCTTAATGATAATTTTAAGGCGTCTTATATTTTGGGGGTGGAAAAACATAAATCACGATACTGCCTAATGTGATTATTAAACTTCAAAAGGCTGTAATTTCATTAAATAAATGTGAGCGCTTCACGTTTCAAAGCCTGAAGGTGGCGCTGTTGTGTGTTCTACAGTCTCGCACAACAGTTCAATCAATGAATAGCACACATTTATGCCAAGCGATTGCTTATGAACTAATGCTGATCAATTATGACAATGTTTACTTTACTGTGTTTATATTGTAATATGTTGTATACGGTTGTAAGAATGCATATTTTACCTCCCTTATCTGAATTTGAATGAGCATCCTGCAATAATAAATCATAGACATTTCAAAATAAGAGTCCTGGTGTATTTCGGGCTTATTTATTAATAAAAGTCAGGCAGTGTGTCCAATTTCCACCCCAGTTATTATTTGGTTACACAAACTGTATGTAATTTAATTTCCATTATTATTGTATTATTATTATTATTCCAACTATTGTAGCTTCTGTCTGGGATGCCCCGTCACAGGAAGGAAAGACTAAGAACATTATTTGACGCATACTGTTAAATATATAGATTTTACTAGCATTAGTGTTATTATAGTTAACAAAAACTAAAACCATAAAAAATCTCTTTACTTGAAATAAATGTTAACTGGCATAAAATAAAATATAAAAAAACTTAAACTTATTTTCATTTAGTTCAAATTAACCTGATGTACCAAACTAAAACTGAAATAAAAATTAATAAAAACTATACAGACATTTAAAAAAATAACAAAAACTAAACAAAAAAGACAAAACAACAGAATTACTAAAACTTTTAACTAAAATTAAAATTTTCAAATTCAAAAACTATATAGTATCTCAGTGATACTAAAATAACACAATATGGCCAAATCTGTTACAGTGTGTTTTATATATATAAATGCAGAAATAGTTAGTTGCGCCCCTAAAGTTTCTAAATGCGCTCCTAAATTTTTCAACTTAGGAGCACAGGTGCCCCTTGGGAAAAAAGTAAGCGACAAGCCCTGATACATTGACTACAACATTATCCGTTATTAATATTTGGTTGGTTCTCTCTTGTTTTTGCATGTGTTCATCATTTCTGTGTATGACAGCCTGGCCAAAAATTATCCTGCACAACGCATGTTTCATTGCGTTATTATCACAAATAAAACAATCGACTCCAAACACAACTACGCAATATGACAACAAAATCCTTAACAAATGTTTCTTAATATCTGAATAAAGGGTGTAATTTATCAATTTTCCCTGGCCGGACATCACTTTTGGCCTCTACTGTATACAATGTGACCATACAAATAGTAATTACACAGTAACATGTACTGTATTACTGTTTAATTACTATTTGTATCGTAATATTGGTGGTAAAGGAAAGGTTTTTGGTAAAATGTTTAGTATATCAGTTTTCTGCGATTATGCACTGTTTGTATCTGTATATTTATGTTGTATTTATTTGTCCTATTGTCAGTTGTTTATTAGTTCTTATTTTATTACTGACAGTTTACTTGATTACTTAATTAACTTTTTACTTATATTAGGTAATTGCCTATTGCTGTTGTTTACTTGTAAGATTTTGGTCGTATTTCCCACCCCAAGCGATCATGTTTTTAAAGCTAGATAGCACACCACTGGACTAGCCTTTTTTGGTAAGATACTAACATTTATGCATTTTGCTTGTTCTATTGTCATGTGTGACTATTGTGCATCTAACATAATACATAATATGGTAAATGTGGTATTATTAAAAAAAAAAAAGCCAATTTCAGGAAATTATCACCACAAAGTCATTTTGATTGCAAAAATTACACAAATATATATTGCAAAATCCTGCTGGCACTGATATGCATAATTAATCAATTCTTCAAACAAAATATTTATTTGGATTAATGTGCACCAGTTAATCATTTGTAAAACAAGAAATGAGTATTAAAGGGGTGGTTGATTATGATTTGACTTTTTTAACTTTAGTTAGTGTATAATGTTGTTATTTGAGCATAAACAACATCTGCAAAGTTCAAAGCAAAGGGAGATATTTTCTTTTACAGAAATTGCTTTTTAAGGACTACAACAAACGGCTGGTAAGGACTACAACGAGCTTATTCACGGGTTAGTGAATTTACATAAACCCGCCCCCAGGAACACGCAACAAAGGCCATGTTGAGAAGAGGAAGAGTTGTTGTAGTCGAGCACATTTGGGAGTCTGCTCAAGCTGTCGCATCCGTCTTTTCACATTTATTGCAATACAGTACATAACACAAATACAATAGCATATCATAAAAGCAAAATCACAGCATAAGTTATAACCGTAATTAAACTAAACTATACCTGTTCTATCTCCATGCAGCAGATATTCTCTGGCTCTTTGCATCTTACAACAGTTCCCACACAAGCGATTTATAGATTATAATGACAGAACATGCTAATCGATGACTTGAAGATAGTAACTCCACATCAGCTACATAAATTCATCAACTAACCATTCAGAAACGTCCTGTCTCATTCTACATGTTGTCACTTCTTCTTGAGTCTCTCCATCATTGTCCGACTCCGGTTTGAACATAAAAGGCTGAACAGTTTCTGACATTTTCAGTGCGTGTCTGCGTGAGGTAATCGGAGCTGCTAACACGAGCTCTTGAAGCTCCACCCTCTTCCTGAAAGGGGGCCGGGAGCAACAGCTTATTTGCATTTAAAGGGACACACACAAAAACAGCGCGTTTTTTTGCTCACCCTCAAAAAGTGACAGTTTTAACATGCTATAAAAATTATCTGTGGGGTATTTTGAGCTAAAACTTCACATACACACTCTGGGGACATCAGATACTTATTTTACATCTTGTAAAAAGGGGCATTATAGGACCCCTTTAAGGTAAACACTTTTATTCAATCAACTTTCTATTGTTTACGTACCTGCAGCCATGGTTTAATACCATAACAGCTTACAAGTGTGGTTAATATAAGTCAACATTTTCATAATCACATGAGAAGATGTTACTAGTTCTTGCAACGCTCAACATTCATAATGCATGTATGTTTTGCAGTGCTACTCACGAGAAAATGAGTGCTAATGTAATTAGCCATAATATAAACATTGCCACATTGCCCAAAATGTATTCTCTAATAAAGCTCATTTCTATGAGCTACTGTAAGATGTTAATGTCAATTGAAGGACACTCGCTACAAACATATCTAAAATGCACTGTGAAATTACACTGGGTCTTTGCTGTCACATCCGTTTAGTTGCACCTCTGGCGCTCTGACCAGTAGCCAGTGCCAAATGACATCAAGGCTGTAACTGCCACACAGCAAACAGTGGGAAACACCGGCTGGTATCATTATGCAGTGGGAGAATGTCAAGCGAGCGTCAAGCCCATACAGGCTGATATCGAGGGACCTCCGCTGCCCTTTGTTGGCTCTATGGCTGCTGTCAGAACGCTGCCTACTCATGCATGTCAGAACCGAATGCGGCTGATCTCTAACACCTTGCTTGTGAACAGCTTTTTTTAGTGTAAAATGTGATAAGACGTGTTTACAGCTTTTCTGTAGGCAGTTAGGAGGACACCTTGGCAGATGTTATCCTGTTTGCTGTGACGTCTGAAGGGGCTCTGTGTGCAAATCATGAGAAAATTATAAATTACATTATAGCTCATCAAAGTTATCATTTTAAGCAATTTCTTCCACAATTGAGTGATTTTAAAGTGTGTAATTACAAGTTAAAAGAGAATGTTCTTTTTCTTTGTTAAACTGTTTGGATAATCTTTAAATTTGGCCTGTCAAACACACTTCAACAGGAATCGCTCCTTAACATACATACATAACACTCAACTCTGGCATGATCATAACATTTTCAACAAATTTTATGATATATAAAAAAAAATATTTATTATTTAATACCTAAAATATGATATGTTTGTTATATGAAATTAGGAGAACTTTAAATATAAGCGGTGCCTTCATCATCAATTCAGTAACATCAACTTCTGTTGTCATTGTTGAGAGCAAGTTTCATAATATTTGCGACCTAGCAATACTTAATTTAACTCTTTGGGCCCTATCATTCAGAGTCTCATCTCCCATTCCCTTTAAAAGCCAGTTGCGCTCGCGCCATGGCGGAATCGCGATGAGACTCTATCATTCACCCGGCGCAATGCGACAGCAGGCGCGACGCAAGTGTTTTTTGCTAGTTTCAGCCCGACGCAGTTCTCACTTTCACGTCCAGCGCCACGTTGTTTAAATAGCAAATGCACTCGCTCCCATCTGTTCGCCCATGGGCGTGCTGGTCTCAAAAACGACTGCGCCATTGACCAACAAAAACATGGTCTAAAGTGTTAGTGTTAGTAATATGCGCCTATAGGCGGGTGCACAACATGCGTACACTCTGCTTATTACACACACAGGGACGCGCAGCAGCACACACACATTTTTAAATATTAAAAATAAAAGGATTCCTCTCTGGAGAAGCATTTAGTCTTTCCGCTCGCAAATTCTGCCATGTAAATAGCGAATCCGCCATGGCGCGAGCGCAACTGGCTTTTAAAGGGAATGGGAGATGAGACTCTGATTGGTTTATTGCACGAAATTACAGCATGATAAATAAAAAGGCATGGTTGGTTCAACACAAATGTGGGTCAAATATGGACTAACCCAACTGTTGGGTTAAAACATTTTTTATTAATTTTGTTTTAACTCAACGGTTGGGTTTGTCCATTTTGACCCAAATCTGGGTTGAAAGAACCCATAATTTTTTAGAGTGAAGAAGGCTCAGGTAAACATACGAAAATACATCAATAATTCTCTAAATGAGCTCATTTTAGACTAATGGGCATTATTTTATTTTAAAGTACCTGAGTCACACGACAGCTTGTAATACTGAACATGAATGTTTATTTCTTATATACATTAAACCACGCATAAGAACGTTTTGATTATTGATGTGTACCAACACAAACACGAGGCATTTCTAACGAAACATGGTGGAGACCTGGACTGGAGTTATTGGTTTACAAATTGCTTAGGAATTTAGTGCTTTGTCAAGACTAAATAAGAAATTAAATGTTACAAAAATACATACTTTCTTTGTTCTTGGCACTTTTTTTCTGTTCCAGAAAGATTTTGCAGCCATAGCCATGTCAAGACACATGATATTATCTGCCGCACTGCATGATGTCCGAGTCCGAAACAGTTACTGAATAAATCCAAATCATTATTAAAAATATTTCCACAGGTCTCCGCAAATGTTTAGTAGACACCGCACATATATTTGCATGTTATAAAGAAATATTCACATTATGGTAAATAACTGTCATGTTTATTTTATATAGTGGTGAGCAAGGGCGCCCCCTGGTGGTTCTGGGGCCCTACGCAACTTGCGTAGTTTGAGTATCGAGGATCGGCTCTGTTCAACTGATTCGTTCATTCAGTAATGAAACACCGCCGTGTGTTGCTCAGAGACGCAAAACAGTCCTGTGGCTTTGTTTGGAACTATTTTCGTTGGCGAAATAGAGCAAAAACAGGCAATATTGTGTCTAAAATGTAAGTCACTTCATATTAACTTCTTGTTTATTGAACTGTTGTGTAAAATCAATATCACATTTGTAATCATGCTGATATTTGGAGAAAAGTGGCACTCTTCGTGTGATATTAACTATTAAATGATGTAGATATAAAAGACATACAGAGGTATTTTTGCCTCTTATCTTGAATATTGGGGGCATTATAAATGCATTTTAAGTAAATCACGCAGCGAAAGCGTGCACTAGTCTAACCTACTAGACTACATCACGTAGTGTGTGTGTGCAGTCTAGATGTGTCTTTGTAAAGTGAGGGACATACTCGACAATGTCAGATCACACTGACTATTGGGGATGTTGATGGACTCGATCTACTCCATCTATGGACGAAGTCTTTGACAAAA
This sequence comes from Coreius guichenoti, assembly GCA_039654105.1. Classification (NCBI taxonomy): domain Eukaryota; kingdom Metazoa; phylum Chordata; class Actinopteri; order Cypriniformes; family Gobionidae; genus Coreius; species Coreius guichenoti. The sequence continues at coordinate 16,425,307 of CM077175.1, read as the reverse complement.
ACAAGATTTTCTCAGCTTTTTTCAATAGCTAATCTAGAATATTGTGTCCAGTGAAGTAGTTTAAGTACAATATTGTTTTTAGGTGATAAGCCAGAACAACACCCTAACTGGTTAAAAGCACAGAGCAGTGCCAAGATGACAGTTTTCAGATGGTCTTTTCAACACTGTCCAAAGGGGCAGCCTGCTGTGAACTGGCAGAGGTCAGAGGAAACCAGTCGGTGTTTTGCAGAAGTGGCTGATTGGAGTCGAGGAACCATGGGCCGAGGACAGAAAGAGCACTCAGGGGTGAATGTTGGCATCCCAATGAGAGTTAATCAGAGACTGCCTAATTATCAGGAGATGTCTCTCACCCCTTTGATTAGCCAGTTAAATGGCCTATTGTAAGTAAACCTTGAGCAAGGTCAAATGTATTTCTGTCTAGTTATCAGTCATTTTCATTTTGAGTTTGCACTTGTGCCATGTTTCATGGATGCACGATTCGAGAAGCGCATGAAACATTTCTGAATACACAAATAATAATTACATAAATACACCCTCATGACACTTTTGAGTCAAGATGAGTGCCACTACTATCTGCTATAGCTCAAGATCAAGTTTCTGATTTGCATAAGTCGTTTTTGCTTACGTGATTTTTCCAGCATTAGCAGTTATCTGTCTGGCAATATCTCTTACTAAGACTAGTGTGTTTCCAGGACATGTTGATAGTCATGTTGAATGATAAATGCCAGTGCAAAGCAGAATTAATTTTGCTAAAGCATTGTTTTATTTTGTGTATTCAGTAACTCAGTACCTCCTTTAGGAGCATATTGTTTGACAGACCTTGCTAAAGAAGAGCCTGAGGTCATTTCCCACGGTAAGCAGTGAAAGTCTCACACAGATTAGAAAACCCGCCACCATTGACCTCAAGCAAGTCACGCAGTGATGCATCATAAATGAACACTACATTTTATTTCAGACAAATATTAATTAAAGCCACAAAACATGATAATTTGTTGCTTTGATTAGCACTACGCCCCATATTCTCTCAGTACAAAAAGTGTGAGTTTTCACACAGAGGTATTTTTGCATAATCTTAATGCATGCATTATTTTTGTATATTGCAGACACTGCACATACAATTATTAATGTAATGACAATGTCTAAAATAATTGCTATTGCATATGCACATATTTAGAGATATTTAGAGAATCTTCTTTGAATCATACATGTCCGGGTCAACACAATACACAGCATGAACATTTAGAACATTTAGTAAATTTAGAAGGGTGATTTAATGGCAATTAAAATCCAGATGAGGCTAATTAAAATAAGTTATTAAAGTCAAGAGTCTAGAGTCTAAAAGAAGTCATCTGCATTCATATAAACCTCAACATGTATGAATTAAACACAGTGAATGTTATCGTGTAACAGTGTTTCTGTGTGTCACACACAACATAATGAAACCGATATAATGTTATATAATTAGTTTAACTTCGTCAAAAAGTTGTGATTAATTAATCTCATTCCATGAATTCAGTATCTTGTGAACATAAACAATTGTACATACACTACATTACCAAAAGTATTGGGACAGCCCTCCAAATCATTGAATTCAGGTGTTCAATCACTTCCATGGCCACAGGTGTATAAAATCAAGCACCTAGGCATGCAGACTGCTTCTACAAACAGTCGTGAAATGTCCTTGCTACTAAATATTCCACGGTCAAATGTTAGTGGCATTATAACAAAGTGGAAGCAATTGTGAACAACAGCAACTCAGCCACGAAGTGGTAGGCCACGTAAAATCACAGAGCGGGGTCAGCGCATGCTGAGGCGCACAATGCGCAGAAGTCGCAAAGCGTCGAATGCAGTGGTGTAAAGCACGCCGCCCTGGACTCTAGAGCAGTGGAGATGTGTTCTCTGGAGTGACCAATCACGCTTCTCTGTCTGGCAATCCGATGGATGAGTCTGCCTGTCTGCATTGTGCCAAATGTAAAGTTTGGTGGAGGGTGGATTATGGTGTGGGGTTGTTTTTCAGGGCTTGGGCTTGGCCCCTTAGTTCCAGTGAAAGGAACTCTTAATGCTTCAGCATACCAAGACATTTTGGACAATTTCATGCTCCCAACTTTGTGGGAACAGTTTGGGGATGGCCCCTTCCTGTTCCAACATGACTGCGCACCAGTGCACAAAGCAAGGACCATAAAGACATGGATGAGCGAGTTTGGTGTAGAGGAACTTGACTGGCCTGCACAGAGTCCTGACCTCACCCCGATAGAACAACTTTGGGATGAGTTAGAGCGGAGACTGCGCGGCAGGCCTTCTCGTCCAACATCAGTGCCTGACCTCACAAATGCGCTTCTAGAAGAATGGTCAAAAATTCCCATAAACACACTCCTAAACCTTGTGGAAAGCCTTCTCGGAAGAGTTGAAGCTGTTCTAGCTGCAAAGGGTGCACCAACTGCATATTTAACCCTACGGACTAAGAATGGGATGTCATTAAAGTTCATGTGCATGTAATGGCAGATGTCCCAAAACTTTTGGCAATATAGTGTATAAACATACATATTGGGCCTTTTGAAGTAACTAAATGTGTCTGTGGCATTTTCTACTAAAAGCTGACCAGACCTCAAAGTAACATTAAAATTTATTTTACTTCTGTAATATGGCATGTTTCTGAGTGAGAAGAAAATGTAGGATGGGACTCAATTTTATCCATCAGGAATTGATTGGATTATTAAAAAAAGTGGTTGTTACAAACTAGAAAGGAGCCAAATGGTTGGAGGCATTGAGAAGAGGGATCTCTTATTTTGTTTATCTTCGACTTCATGAGGAAAAGCAGATTGTGTGTGTCGAGAGAAGCCGTGTGGAGGAATGCAGGTTGTGGCACTGATAGTGCAGCTTTTACTGCACATGGTCTCTGCATATATTAACAAGCAGTCACAAGGGCGCGGGGCACTGGATAAATGAACCCCAGTGTTTTGCTACATCGTCATGAAGCTAGCACTCACACGCAGTGACTCAACTCAAACCATAACTCACAGACCTGGAGACCCTGCAATACTTCTTCACTGTCTCTGTACAGAATAGGTGCCCTATCACCTTGCATTACAAAACATTTCATTATAGAGGAATACTGCACCTTCCCTGGGAAAGAAATAGTGTCCTACATTATGCAAAACTCCTCACTTTCCTCAGGCACAATAGCCAAGCTACAAAGCAAGGGTAAATAACTTGAGAGGTAATCTGTGCAATGGTGTCAAGCCAGGACCATAGTTATTATATAGCATAATATTCACACAAGCTGCATTTGCGGAGGACAAGGCCTTTCTTCTATCTAAATATTGAATCGCTTAGTATTTTTCCCGAATGTTATTGAGACTGCTGGCTGGAAAATCTAGCGCAGTGAACTGCATACTTACAAACTCCCATAAGCCCCTGAGGTTTGCAATGAAACTAATAAAGGTCCTTTTAAGAATCCCCCACCCAAGCCCTCTGCACCCGCTTCACAGCCATCAAGAGTTTGCCAAGAGTTTGGTGCCGCCTGGTGAAGAGGCTGTATAACAGATCCAGGATGTCTGGTGATTATTCTCTAAAGAGGAGCTATTCTGCTCTTTTCCATCTTCATCTGTCTTTAGCGTGTAATGTTGCTGAGTCCCTCCAGTGGGAGTTCTCTATATCAGTGTCAGTGTTTCTGAACTCCCTGAAACGCCTCCATTGTAGTCTTGAGTTTTCTTCCGGGAACAAACACATCACAATATTCCTCATTTAAATAATTAATAAGCAGAAAGGGGCGGGGCCTGGTTGAAATTGTTAGTAGTGTGTTGAAACTGGCGGCTATGGTAAGGGACAGGACATTTCCCAAACACGCTGGAAGCGCTTGACCAATCACAACACGCTGCTCCAGCCGACCAATCAGAGCACATTGTGCTTTTCAGAAGGAGGGGATTCATAGCGACAGGAACTAAACAGAGCGTTACTGACAGACTGGGAAGAGACGAGCTGCAACAACAGAGAATATGGGGAAAATAATCAACATTCAATCACTAAAACTTGTTCTAGTAGAGCTTTGTAACTATATTTACTTTGTAACTATATTTGTAATGTATATTTTATTTATAAAGTGGTGTTATTTTACATTTGATTCTAGTTTCTGTACCTGAATACCTGAAAATCTTAAAACACTGTTTATTTCAATCCTATCTTTGTTCAGATGTATTTATTTGTGTGATTGCTGTGTTTATTTGTTCTTTTTTAATTAGTATTGTCTTTAATAATGCTGGAAATGTATACTAGTTAGGCTAGTTGTTTTTGCTATGGTATTTATAAATCCTTGTGTAAGTGTTCTTTAGCCTGTTGATTTCTGTTCATGGTGTTCAGCTACAATAAAAAGTTTTGTAATAAGACTAAGAATAAATGTGGATGATATCTAAGTTTTTTTTAACTTATTGGAATAGAAATTATGGTCCCACTTTATATTAGGTGGCCTTAACTACTATGTACTTACATCAAAAAATAAGTACAATATACTTATTGTGTTCATATTGTATTGCAAAACACTTTTGCTGATATTGAGGTGGGATACAGGTAAAGTTAGGGACAGGTGTGGTGGTATGGGTAAGTTTAAGGGTAGGGTTAGGTGTAAGGGAAATGTCAACAGTGTAATTATAAATGTAAAAATTAATTACAGATGTAATTACATGCAGGTAATTTTTAAAATGTAAGTACAATGTAAAAACATGTATGTACGTGCATTGTATCAAATGATTAATTTAAATGTCAGTACATAGTAGTAATATAAAGTGGGTCCAAAATTAGGAATTGATAAGAATCGGAATCGAAAAGCAAAGTCGGAATTGGTAAAATTCAAACGATATCCATGCCTAATAAAGATTCTGTAAAATAATAGGCATAATAGCTCCACTTTAACTCAAATGAATTCTTGCTACTAGAGGGCGAGGGCAAGCAAAAAGAAAATAGCAGGAAAAACGAGTGGAGAAGCAAAAGTTCATGAGTGAGATTTTTCACATGGTAACACTACTCTGTCAACCTGGGAGTTGTGGAATGCAGAGCTGCCGGGAATTCTGGGGCCAGGACATCGATAGGAAAGAAGACAACATTCACAGTGGACTGAGTCAAATTGATTGAGCCAAAGCCATCGAAAGCATGCCATTCTGTCTGAACTGTCAGCATTAGAAGACTCACTCCTGAACTTGCAGTGTTTGGTGTATAGAGATAACTAGATCAAAGGTTTGGCAGCTTGTGGCTGTGAACAAGAAACATGGATGCCAACAGTTTAGCCCACTGACCAGAGACACTAACACGACGTCCTTACAACACGTGATGCGACAAGCAATTTGTCTGTCCTCACTAGATGCAACGCGACAACGAGACACGACAAAAGCAATTAAAAATCACAGCCAATCAGAAGAGCGTGTGGGTGGAGGCTCAAGTGCACTGCATTCGAAAAATGGCAACCAAATTCATAAATATTACACCATTTTAACATAAAAAAACACACTTGTTTGTTCACAGTTCAAACGTTCTTGTTTCCTTTCATTTATTTTCGAGATCTGAGGTGAATTATCCATTGTTGCTTTCAGTACGGCTATTAAGATCATGCAAAATGATATTCAAACTCACAATAATTTATTTTAACATTAAATAAAGCACATTATCAGTACCTGAGATTATACTTTGTATGTTGTTGTTCCAGCCGCGACATTATAAGAATAGAAACCGTTTCTTAAATTGATTAACATGGAAAAGACACCTTTTGTTGCGGTGTCGCCTCACGTCTGGTTAGGACACTTTCGACAGTTCATAATAAATCACCGTCAAGCCGTTGTGTGCTGTTTATGCTTTTCATGCCTGAAGGCAAGAACTACGGCGTAGAAAGACAATATAAGTTTGTGAATGCATCAAGAGACTGTTACTTTCTACAACTCCAGCTCAGGCAGCTGTGCAAAGAGTGGTATCACTGCAGTAAGTTTGGTGTATACATAGCATACAGTCATCTGATAAAATGCCTCCTGTTCTATCATAAATGTGTCAGATGTGAAGTTTCACAGCTGTAATTGTCTATAAAATGTGTGGGCCAGTATATCATGTGATAACCAGCAAAGAGATTGTAAGAATTCCCTAAAGTTTGTTATAGTATCTTGACATGTTTCCCTAGTATCTAAAAAGACGGTCCTCTTCACACACATCCCTTTGAAACCTGTCAGCTGCCCACATATGGCACACATCATTTCAACCAGACACATCGTTTTAATAGCAGGTCTATGCAGAAGCATAGCAAAAAGGAAACTGCCTCCTACTTTCTGAGATAATGATCCTAGTGTCTTGGCTGTGTGTATTTTGTGTTTAATTCACAGTTAGTTCAATTGCATGGTCTGAACCTGAGCTCAATTTCACCATCCTCCCCTGCCCCCAGAGATCTCTTTTCACATTGTACTTATGGGTAAGAACTGTGGTGTGTTTGCGTCATCAACACGAGTACCACTGTGGATACTACAGGCTAATGATTCAGGAGCAGATATGCCAGCCAAGCTGCATTATTGAAGTATTCGTCCCTTCGGATTTATCACCAAAATCCCACATGCACAGAACGACACCTGCGAGCCGTGGATGCATTGCAAGAGATTTGAAGAATCACTAAGGCCGCATTTATATCATGTAATAATAATACATTAAGACACTAACACCACATTACACCATAATAATGTAGGCGCATGCGTTTTCTGTAAAGCTGCTTTGAAATGATGTGTATTGTGAAACAAAGCACTATACAAATAAATGTGAATTGAATTTAATTTACACTGCGGGTCTTGATTCCGATTTTTTGACAACCCGCTTACATCTTCTTTAAAAGTGACCCATATTTGATATCTGCATTTACACTACACTTGGCAAAACGATAACATTATGATATCAAGAAATCAATTTCAATAGTAAATTGAGTTTCATTTCTTGACATGGAATTCATAGAAACATTTTTAATGCAATAGTTTCACCCTTATTTCAAAATCATTATACAGTACAAATTCTTCAAGACAGTGGTTATATACACAGATCCGCTATTGAAGTTAGTGGTGTGCACTAATGGTCTGGTGGTAGAACTTTTGTTAAGCATGTCAGAGGTTCTGGTTCGAATCTGCCCTCGTATAGGTTTTTTTTCCTCATTAAAACCAAATGTGTTCATCAGTGATTGTATATCAAGAGCAGGGACATGTTTGTGTGCATTTTATTTTGTGATTTTACTGGAACGAATAGAGCATTTCTGTTCCAGATCGCCTCTTATTTAACACAAATGAACGAAATTAATACTCTGCTAATCAACTAGAGATGTTTGATTTGTTATAGATATATCTGTACCGTGAAAAAGTCACTTTTTCAAGGACGTACTACTCGCATTGACAGGGGAATATCCGATTTGTCCGCTTACACGGTGGGCGCAAATGCACGTATCTGATTCATATCAGATTTATTTCCACATATGAATGAAGCCTGAAACCGATCTATCAGAATCCATGCACTTTTTTCCTGCTTACACGTTCGTGTGTCATATCCGATCTGTGCCACATGGGAGGAGAAAATCGGAATTTGGTCACTTGAACCATGCAGTGTAAATGCGCCCTAATTGATCTTGCTCTTCAATGCCAATTCATTAAGAGCAGCTTTAAGAAATACATTGTACATTAATACGTACATGTAAAAAAAGATGCAAATTATATAGCTTTGCTTGCCTGACTGGAGTGAGATTTTGATGACGTGGACTGAATCAATGACACACCCATATTTGAGGTTTTACGGATTCAACAATTCATTTAAAATTGTGTCTAAATTAAGGATGTCACGATACCAAAATTCCAGTGGTCGGTACCAATAACATAACAATTTTACGGTTCTCTGTACCAATTTTGGAACCACAGGAAAATGTTTTTTTTTATTTTATTTAACTATTTGGATTTTTTTTTTTTTTTAATTCAATTCAATGAGTTTATTATTTATGATGATAATCATTATAATACATAAACATGTAAAGGCTACATGCTGTTTAAAACATTGTTTATAAAAAAGATCAAGTGAAAAATAAGCAACCATCTAGGCATAATTATTATTATTATTAGTAGTAGTAGTAGTATTACATAGAGACGTAGCTAAATCTACTGTACAACAGCCTAATATATTTCTGTCAATTTCTTCAAGTTAAACCTAACTTTTATTTTGACGGGTTGCCGTCAAGACCTTTGAGTGTCTGTGTTCACGATTAGACAGTTTTCTCAAATGAAACGGTAAATGCTCATTAAGTGACAATTTTTGTGTGTTCATGTCCTCATAGTGACAAGGCAGAGGCTAAAAACACAGCGAGTGTCACGCGTGCGTGCGTGTGTGTGTGCTCGCTCGCGCGCGCGAGCTGCAAATGAAACCGCGCGTCTGCCCCATTCATTCACACAGAGACGCAGAACATGCAGGATTAATATTTAATAGTATTTTGCAGTTTAATATTCACAAACACTAGTATATATTCGGCTACAGTCTGGAGCCCTGCGCTTAGATAAACACGGAAGCGACTGAACGCAGCTGCGGGAACCGAATATACTCGGTACTACCGGTACTACAGAAATGCAGGTATCGTCACATTTTTTAAATTTCAGTACCGACTTGGTACCGAAGTACCGGTACTTGTGACATCCCTAGTCTAAATAATGCAAATTACCCAAATACTTCAGCCTAATGTTGCACTAGATGCACTTTTTAGAAACTGTCCCTATTAACTACAGTTTAAAATGAATAAATTGTAGATAAGGAATAAAAGCGCAGTCTAATTGTAAACAGGTCAGAGGTAGAAAACACATTCAGTACATTCACAACTCTGAATACAGTAAAATGTGACAATAACATTTCATTTATTGTAAGGATTCCTATTACAGTTACTGTTATGTACTAATTTTTGCGCATTTTAAATTACTGCATTAATTTCTCTGTTACGCTCTGTCTTTTTGACAAGCATGTACGCATGTTTTGAAATTATTCATATAGTTTGGTTCAGTTACACACGGTTCTGCCAAACTGTTGTGAAATGGAAATAAGCACATTGTAATGTAAGTTATGCGCTGGGCTCATTTCCATTAAACAGTAAAGCACGGCATCTGACGTGGTAAGCGCCTCTAAAAAAAAACTCTACTAATATGAAGTTGAAGACAAGTTGGGTTGTGCCCTTTTATTTTGCATCGTCTTGTTATTTGGCGTGGGATTTAGTTGAGTTGTGTGAGAGTGTGAGACAGAGCCATGAATGTGCTAGAGTCGGAAACCCTGTTATGCGTCATCAATAGCGTTTCACCTCTGTGTGTCAGGACGGATTGCGCTCATACTACCTTCGAACTGTAGAGGACCACACATAAACTGTACCCTAGACCTTTTAAAGCAGAACCGGTTGTGGATCACCGGTGGGCGCCTAAGATCAGAAAAACTATTTCATACAAAATGACATCAAATGGTCCAAACCAATCAGTGAAAGTGAAACATTCAGCTACGGTATCAGTCTACCATGTCTTCCCCAAATATTTCTGGTATTTTTTAAATTTCTCCTACATACGGGATGCCCAAAAAGAATCATCAGTATCCGGCAAGGAGACATCAATGTATAAAGCATAAATGAAATGTAAAGTCCCTTTACACAGGGCTCGCCACATCATGGACTGCATCCAAAAATCTGACAGGCAAAACGTTTCTCGTTGAAATATTTGTGCTAGCTGTGTCACCTATTTAGCTTTGCTGTAAAACTGGCATTGAGTTACTCACACTCCAACATTCTTTGAGTGGAAAAGGTGGGGGGAAAATCCTTTCAAAGGTCAAGGGAAGTCAAGTAAACAACATTTTCCTGAGTCAAACACTGCCATCATATTGCTTTACCACGCCAGTGAAACTGAGGCCTTAACTATTAACACGAGCGTTATGAGCTCTGAGTCATGAATTGGTGCCAACACTTGCTGTATGTCAGACCACAGACCGGCTGCAAATTTGGAATATTCAGAAAGAAAGATAGCACTTTCAATTGAGGTATATTTCTTTCCAGAAACTTTTATCCTTAGTATGGAGTATGCAGCTCTCGTAGAGGAACGTTGACTCCTTTGAGTAAGCTTTATGGAGCCCGAACTCATGAAAGTGCCATTTCATTAGCACAAATTTATGTTTGGCGTGCAATTTATATGCAGAAATTACTTTTTACATGCCCAAGAGTGTGTATCATATGCACATAAAAAGTAATTTCTGCGTATAAATAGCACAACACATACAATGCATGCTACAGACATGCAGTAGGAGATCGTGTTGGCTTTATGGCACAAATATTGGTCTATTTGTTGTGTTCTTACTTTTAAAGTCCCTTTAAGACAAGTCCTAAACGCGCGTCTCAGAACAATGCCTGTTTCTATAGCAACTAGAGCTTCTAAAGGCAGCTGCAGTGACGCGATGACTTTACCAATCAATGATTGGCTCTTATTTAGAAGGCGGGGCATATTCGCCATATTGGGCGTTGCACTTTCTCCCATTCATAAGTAATCGGAGTGCACCGTCTTCCTATATATAAAGTATTTGGTTTTAATGTGTAGTGGACTGCTGGCAGAGAGGAAAGCAACCTTTGAGACTCCACTTCCGCACAACGCTAGCATTAACATGCAGTGACCCCCATCACAGGTACTGCATTTTTTCTCCCTGACACTTATCCTTAACTGGGAATGATACAAACTTTCATTACACAAAACACAAAATGGAGCATGTCTTTTCCATATCCATTCATAGAACTGTATACACTTTAAGCGTGCTGTTTGTGACACAACGATGCATGGGTGAAAGTTCAACATTTCAGAATCATGTTTGTTCAGCACAATACCTAATCTGGAAATGGTTTGTTTAATGAATAAGGAATAGGAAGAACCTTAAAGGGTTAGTTCACCCAAAAATGTCATTAATTACTCACCCTCATGTTGTTCCAAACTCATAACACCTTCGTAGTAAATAAACACTGTAGCGCTTCCGAGTTCTACGGCTCATTATTGCCGACGATGTTCACGTGAGCACCACGACGCATGCATGTGATGCTGGCGCAGGAGCTGGCCAATGGTGAGCCGCTGTTCTGACGTAGAACCTGGACGCTCTGCACTGTATTTACAACATGAACTGCGTATGAGACTGAAACAGACGAGAAGAAATTGTTGCATAAAGTCATTTCACTGGAGTCACATGGACTATTTTTTTAAGTTTTTACTACCTTTCTGGGCCTCGAAAGTGTTAATTAAATAGCTGTCTATGGAGGGGTTAGAGAGCTCTCGGATTTCATCAAAAATATCTTCATTTGTGTTCTGAAGATGAACGAAGGTCTTACGGGTTTGGAACAACATGAGGGAGGGTGAGTAATTAATGACAGAATTTTCATTTTTGGGTGAACTAACCCTTTAAAGACACTGTTCTAATGAATTTTAAAGTTCTGCACCAGTGTGGGCCATACGGTGTTGCTGGATTGCAAAGGCGGCAAATTGTAAATCCTTCACCCTCAGGAAGAATTCCCTGCTGAAATAATCCAGTATTGCAATCCAGCATAAAGTATGTTTTGCATGCTGGGACTAGCCTGGGATGCTGGTGGACCAGCTCAGTTTTGCTTGAGAACAGCATGACTATGCTGGTCCACCAGCTAGACCATCATAAACCAGTCTGGACCAACATGGAGTTCATGCTAGATTATGCTGGATTGTTCAGCAGGGTGGCTCAACCAATGGTGCGAGTTTGAGGCAGGAGCTTCTGCTTGTCTGACCAATGGAGGATTGGGACAGTGCTCAGGAAACTCACCACTACACAGACGCACTAGGACTTCAGTTTTCAGAGGATCTGACTACAATTACACCATTTGTGCCTCACAGTGTTCTACTGAATTAGAGCCATGTGTCTGGAAAACACCATTACTCTACAACTGACACATCGGTTTCTCCTATCAAGTGCTCGCAAGGTTACAAGGCATGAATTCAGTAAAAACAAAGTCTGATTGCAATCATGACAATTTGTACCTAGTAATAGAAACACAAATGGAAGAGCCAATCAGTGGGAATTCTTCCTGAAGGTCAGAGCTGTCAAAGTAACCGTGAAAACACTGCTGATAAAGTAAAATGGCGCGCGCTGTCAATTCTTAGCCCTTCTAAGAAAACCCAGCGGAAGCACAAACAGAACGCTGTAAGACTAGATCAGACTCCAATGTTTGTTTGCTGTGAAGAGCTGGAGAAGAAATAAGGGGTCAATTTGTTCACTGTCTGTTTGTGATTCATGTTGCACTACTGGATGTTCAGTTCATTGAAACTGGACAGTTTTTAGGCCATATGTCTGGAAAAGATAGCATGGGTATAGTAAAACAAACAGAAAAAAACTTTTCTTTGAAACATTGTTCTGCATAAGATGCTTAAGACCTCAGAAGAAACAAATACAAAGTGCAATGTTTTGTATTCTAATTATTCCCAATTTAAACTAGCCACGTTTTAACTATAATGAGTTTTTACCTTATCGATATCTTAAAAAACACAGATTCACACATTAGCGACTCATAAAATCTGTTGCATGTGTCTTCCTCCTAAATAATCAACTATAATAGCAGCTGGATCTCCCAAATCGCCTCCTGCAGTGAGTACAAACTGCAACAAGACCCTTTTTTATTGTCATTCTGGCTAAGTGTGAAGCCTGACTGTTGGGTCACAGCATTTGTTTCACTGACAAGAGAACATAGTGTTATTCTGTGGACAAATAAGCTTGCAGTGGAGTATAGCGAAGTAACAATTTAGTCATGCGGTGGGCATTAGCTGCATGCCATTGCTCCTGAGAAGTTACATTTCCTTTTTAATAAATGCAGGAACATAGTGAGTCACTTAGTCTAGACAACATTTTCTATAACAAGGCATGCTGGGTGACCTACAGAGATGGATCTCTCTTTTTTTTTTAGATCGTATCTGAGTGGCTCACCTTCTCACAACTCACAACCCACAATCGTTGCCCTTTTAAAATAGGCTGCATGTGTAAGCAGTCAAAGCAGTGCTCCTGGATGTTTTTGTTTTCCACACAATCAAGCAATATGGAACAGAATCTGCTAAACTGACAGGGTTAATTGTCATATATCAGGAGTTCAGGAGAGTCCTACAAACGCTGAATCACAAAAGCCTTGATTTCTGGCCATTTGATCACTGTTACTGTTCCAGAAATTAGAAGAAATTTGTCAGCCGGTAGATATTTTGGATTATCTTCTCTATCATGCACACGTTGACATCGCAGTGCTGCGCCGTCACGAAAGTTCATAATTTGCATGCGTTTTTAAGCCTTGCCAGTTTTAATCAAGTGAACAGTTTGAGCGGAATAAGACACAAAAGAAACTCATTTGGGTTTTCACGCTGTCTAAAAAATGGTTTCTGTGCAAACGCACACATAAAGCCATACTCAGTAAACACAGTCGGTTAAGTCTTGAATGAACGGAAACAGGAGAAAAAAAACAGGGGCCAAGCACAAACAGAAACAGAAACCTGGCTAAAACCTGACGATTTCATTACTTTAAATGAGTCCACCCCACAAGATTATTAGGTCTGCCGGAACCGGGAACACTTCCCATAACACCTGATGTACTCGTTACATCATAAAAATAATGGCATCTACGCTAATGTTAGTCTCTGTTTATCCCGAGGTTTACAGTAGTCTGCCGGATCCAGATCAGATGGTGGACCTGCGCCTAGACATGACCAAAACGCAGCCCTGAAGTGTCAGCAGAGACCGTGTCAACTAGACTCTCCCCTGTAAAAGCCTCCTTCCCTTCCCTTCCCCTCTGTACAGATAAAAACACATGCACACATACGTATTCAAACGCGCTTGCCTATAGGATAAACACGTAATGCTTGCGCACATGCCGTCACCGTTTTCGCAGATTCGCCTTTTTTGGGGTTTGCACGGGGATGGTGGTGGTATAGTTTCAACACTATTTCAAAACCTGTTTCAGGGTTTGCGTTCTCCGGCCACCAGGTGCTGTTGCCGTGCGGATGGGCATCCGGAACGCATTGGGGGTTTTCTGTTTTAGCTGAGGATGGTGTTGTTTAAGGGGCGCCAAATTAAATAACTAATCAGTTTTTACAACAGAAATTAATCAATCAAAAACTTACTTTAGGTTTTTTCTAAAGCAAAATTAATTTCCTATTATCACTGTAAAGCTGCTTTGAAGCAATCTGTATTGTAAAAAGTGCTATATAAATGAAGGTGACTTGACACAAAGAACACGATAAGCCATGCCAACATGACTGAGCATCAGACCAAGTGCAACAACGAGCAAGAAAAGACATTTTAAGATGATTTTAGGCAAAATAGCTGTAATATCATAAATATAGTCACTGGTAAAATGATTTAATGGTTGATCACTTTTGACCAATAGGTGGCGCTGTGACCAAATTGATGTGGTGTGGTCAGAGTGAGGTGACAATGACACATGCAAAGCTTGGTGTCATTATGCCAAAGCATTGCAGAGATACAGCCTCAGAGTCATTTTGGCATCATGCCTCAACTTTGTTGCTGCAGTATACAAAAACGGTTTCGTCTATCGACATGAAATCCATAACTTTTTGTCGGCCCAGTCTGAAGATGATACAATTCGATTTTGGTGAAAATTGGACAAACGGTCTAGGAGGAGTTCGAAAAAGTAGGTTTTGAAATAAAATCAAAATGGCAGACAGGAAGTTCGGTATTGGTATCTATGTTCTCAGCATGACCCATATAATCTATTAAGACCAGTATCATTATAAATGGCTAATTTCTTCAAAAGTTATTAGCATTTTTGGAAATTTCATTATAACTTGCCACAAATTTTTTTGAGGATTCCCAGGGCATGGTGCCAAAAACACATACAGAGTTTCGTAACGAAACGTCAATGTGTTCGTAAAATATAGTATTTTACAACAAAATTCAAAATGGGCGACGTCCAAAATGGCCGATATGTGAAATTGGGTATTGTTCAACTCGGCATGTCGCACCGAATCTAAAGAGACCACTTTTATGTCAAATTTTTACCACTAGGTGGCACTGTGCTGAAGTGCTGCATGTAGCTTCAGGTTATGGTTGTCATAACACACACCAAGTTTGGTCAGAATACGCTAAAGCGTTGCAGAGATACAGCTTCATGTTCATTTTGGTAGGCACTTCATCGAATTTGTTTGCATGTTTGCGATTCGTCAACAGTTTGACAAATCGACTTGAATTCCATAACTTTTTGTCGGCCTGGTCTGAAGATGATCTGGTTCAATTTCCGTGAAAATCAGAGCAAAGGCCAAGGAGGAGTTCGAAAAAGTAGGTTTTTTAGAAAATTTTCATGACGGAAAATGACGTCAAACGTCTTGAGCCAAGGAATCGGAGGAAAAAATTATTTTGTTTCTAGCCCATATTGTTCAAAAGTTATTAGCATAAACTTGAGTGCAACTTTGGACAGTTGGTGGCGCTAGAGGGATTGAGAAATTGACAAATCTGCTATGGTGACAGCTCAGACTGTCCTCTATCTGTGTGCCAAATTTCATAACTTTCCTGCAAGTGTTTCTATGGGCTGCCATAGACTTCCAAAGCAGAAGAAGAATAAGAAGAAACGGAAGAATAATAAGAACGTCAACGGATACAATAGGAACCTACGCACCTTAATGTTTTCAACAACTTTTACATAGCTTTGTGATCATTTTTGATATTTTATTTATATATAGACATTTAATATATACCAAATTTCTAGATATAAATATTTTATATAAAAATAATAATAACTAGGCCTATATAACATATTGTATCAAGACAATAGTTTTTGTTCCACCCAGTCAATGTTCTGGCTCATTACAGTCTCTATAACCAGACAGATCCGAGTGGTGAGATAATCTTGTTAGATTATGTGCAACCAGGGCCTGAAATTAACACCCGACCACGCGCCAAATGCGGGTAAATTTTGCAATTGGCGGGTAACACTGTCAATCTACCTGCCACATTGGCAGGTAGCTAATGAGAATTGAGTGATTCATTAGGCAGTTTGAGAGGATGCGACTGCTGTTTCGGAACGTTCATGCGATCGGAAAGAAGATGAGGCCCTTCTCTGACTACGTTTGGATGTGCGAGTAAGTATTGAACTGTTGGTGAGATGGGATGAGATAATGCAACGCTGATGTAGGCTACAGTACAATGACAGTTGCACAGATGTGTGTGCGTGTGCATGTTGGGAGTTGGGAACCGGTGAGAAAATGTCCGGTACCCGGTAACTTTACCAGTAATAATAATATTAATTTAGTTCTGCTTAACGGTTCCTGAACGCTGTAACTAACAGCTGCCAGGACCTGTCTACATGACTAAATCAGCCATCAACACAGCCGTGTGTGACTTGTTTACATACGAGCTGCGGTAGGTCTATATCTGTGGACTCTGATTAGCAAAATAAAAATGTATATTCTAAGAGTTATTATTAGCCTAGTTATATTGATTTCGGTAATAACTTGACAGCACTTAAATGTGTATTCTTACAAGTTAAAGAACAATGTTTGTGCAATTCCTGTTTTTCACCTTTATGAGGCAAAAAAAAAAACTGTCTGGTAAAAAGTCACTGTGGCAGGTGGATTTTTAAATCCACCTGCCACAGTGGCTGGTGGTCAAAAAAAGTTAATTTCAGGCCCTGTGTGCAACACACTGTAGAAAGACTTAAGAGTGCAGCACAGAGATAACATTTTATTCCACAAATGTCAAAGTCTTATTTCATTCATATACAAAAATATAGCTAAAATGCATGATGCCAGTGCATGGTACTGAAAGTGAAATGCTAACGCTACCGTTTGCTAGTTGCGTAGGCTTGGGTGGAAGACACAACATGCTTTTTGACATTTATGTTTCTTTTGGCACTTTAACATCAGCCTGAGTTCAGTTGCTAGTGCCATTACCACCCTGCTGCAAAATCCAGCATCAACCAGCATGAACTCCATGTTGGTCCAGGCTGGTTAGAGCTGGTTTAGCTGGTGGACAAGCATAGTCATGCTGTTCTCAAGCAAAACTGAACTGGTATAGCTGGTTCACCAGCACGCCTGCTTTAGATGCTGATGACCAGAAAACAAGAAAACCAGCCTCCAAAACTTACCTAATGCTGGTGACCAGCACTGCTAGATTTTTCAGCAGGGTAGGCAGCCCAAGTGTTAATTTATCTGTGTTAAAGGTGTTAAAGGTATACTCCACCCCAACATGAAAATCCTCTTATCATTAGCTGGGTTTCCATCCAAATGTGAAGCGATTCTTTCCAATTTCGCACAAAAATAAAAAAATACGAATGCGAATTAGGTGTGTTTCCATCAAGTTGTTTGAGCAGATGACAGTGGTATTGGTAACCTAGTAACCAACAGTAAAACAAGGCACGCATAGAAAATGGAGACTGCAATTAGTTACGATTGGGTAAATTTAATAGCAGTGCAGCTTGCAATCGCCAAATTGAATGCGATGCACAGAAGCACTAGCAGCAAGGGCATTACGACGAGCCCCATACACACGGGAAAGACAACGTCAGCAGGATTTTTGGAAGGTCGTAGTGACCAGACATTTTATTCAGAACCTTTGGCTATGACAGAGGCCACATTTGAAATGTTATGTAACATTATTGACACCATCAGCGGAAACAGCCGATTAGGCATGTGGGTTTAATGTTCGCTACGTCAGAATTTATTCAGCAAATGCATTTCCATCTCCTGTTCAGTTGATGAATAAATGTCTTCTGGAGCAAAATAATATGTGTAGGTAAGAAAAGTACTACAATTTTTGCCTTTTTAACTCTTTCCCCTCCATTGACGGAAAAATATGGCTTTCCGTGTTTTCACTGTTATACGCTAGGGGGCGCTATTACACATCTTCTGAAAGAGTATTGAATCTCCTGATCAAAAGAAGAAGAAGCAGAAACAAGCGATATCACGTAATCATATGCATATAAAATAATGCGATCAACATTGAACAGCATATGAATCAAAACTGCATAATGTTACTGAATGAAATGTCGACCCAGGACGAGCTATAGGACTGTGAAGCTTTGGGGGTGTTGATGGACTCCATCTACTCCATCTGTGTTTTGATCATCATTCTAAAATCCATCTGGACGTAGTCTTTGACAAAAACATGATTTTCTCAGCTTTTTGCTCAAAATGTTGCTTTTTTATGAAATTGACCCACATTCAAGTGTTGATAAATAAAGAATTAATGAATCTAGAATAAAACAAGTTTTTTGATTAAAAGCAGAGGCTCTGTTCTTTATTTTGATATATTGCATGTTCAGATATTCATACAACAAAATATTCTGGGGGCCATGAAACTTTTGTGAAAATGACCAAAAATGCTGGCCGACTTTTTTAAAACCCACTGGCGGGGAAAGAGTTAAGACTATAAACCATTGCTTCCGGCCCACTGTCATACGCAGGTTCATAAGTTCACACTTGAAGTGTGACATAAATGCGTTCTGAAGCACAGAGGACCTACCGCAGGTCAAATGAACTTCACCATTACTTTTCTGCCACCTTTACATCGTTGTCAGGTGGTTTATAATTCCCTCAATAGACACACTATGTGTGACCTAAATGTGATCCTACTTAACTTCGGTACAGCTTTGGAAAATAGTTGGCTATAACTTGTGGGTTTGTTTAATTTTAGTTTCATGTTTCACTGTTGCCACTTGAGTTACTCCCTAAATAATAATAAAAAATATATATGTATTTTATATTTTTATTTAGAGGATATATATATATGTGTGTGTGTGTGTGTGTGTATATATATATATATATATATATATATATATATAATGTTTATTCTGTGTCTGTGAAAGAATGTCTTTCCATCTATTGAAGATGAATTGTAACAGCTGTTTTCCCTCATTTATTTAGGAAGTTGTCATAATCTCTTTTTCCAGGGACTCCCATTTGATCACATTCAAGCTTTACCACTAACTTATTTAGAGGTGTTTATTTCTTGAATATATGATACAGTATTATGAACAGCAAGTAGCATACTACATTTAAAACATGAAATATCTACAGTACAGTCCCGATCACACCAAGGACAATAACTAAAATGATAACAATAAAGATATAGTTTTAAAAATCATTCTAAATGTAAAAGAATAGCACACCACAACTAATAAAAACGATATTGTTGGAATCACTTTCAGAACTATTTTTTCCAGCTGATGAACGATAAAAACATTGACGGCCAATCAGAATCCATCCTGCTTTAAAGAGTTTGAGAATTTAAAGTGGCAGATGACAAAAATATTGATTTCTAGTATTGATTATTAGGTATTGAGAAAGCTCACATGACTGAAGCGTTTGCCATTTTTTCATTAAAGTAGTGGTTTTATAACAAGGCATGTAGGAAGATATTTTGAAGAATGTTGTTAACTAAACAGTTTCGATTCCCACTGACTTCCATAGTATGGACGAAAAATACAATGGAAGTCAATGTGGACAAAACTGTTTAGTTATCAACATTCTTCAAAATATCTATCTGTGTAAAAATGCCTACAGGTTTTTGGGTGGATTATCCCTTTAATTCATACGCATTGAAAGGTAAGATGGTAAAACAATGTCAGCATTGATTCAATTTGCTGTATCAAAACAAAATTCAACGCTGATTCCAACGTTGATCCACCTGTAAATCAACGTTGAAATGCCTGCTGGGTAATATACCTACTGTCTATATCCTTAATGTGAATCAAACAGCAAAAGAAAAAGAGAGAATCGCTCACTGCTCTTAACTAAATGATGTTTTTGCAGCTTTAATATGGATCACTGTGTATTTGATGCATGCAGTGTTTTATTTTTACATTTTAATATTTATTCAACTGATGACAATTGCAAATACTTTTAAATACAAAAAGAAAAAAAGGATCCTCACCACCCAAAGGTTAAACAGTCAGCTCTTGGTGACAGTTTCTTAAATCGTCCATAGTCAATATGATTGTCAATTACTTGGTCTTAATACAGTTACAATACAAATAAATGATGCATGCTTATTTTATTATTTCTTTCTGTAATTTAGTTTAAAGGACCAGTAAAATGGGATGTCCGGTTTGGCGGACCAGAAGATTCCTGAAGGTTATCGATTACTCAGGACTTCCTGACAGTGACTGGTTGATGTATTAAATAGAAATGCACCATAAATCGGACACGGGTGTTTTTTTCACCAAACACACAATTGGTTTTTCATTTTATTTTGGCTGATCTCTATTCCGGACTTGCACACAAACAGCAATGCAATCATTTCCCAAAATGTAATTTGTGTGGAAATATTACGAAGTCTGTAAACAGGACGTTAACACAGAGACGGGAACGCTGAAGACGCCGAAAGAGGAGATGACAGCTCAGAAAATACTGTACCAGGCTCTGCAGTTCACTGTTCACAATGTGTAAAATATAGCAAGAAAAATCTAAATATTGGATTGGGGGTGGGATTTTATATAAATGTAATGGCTGACTGTATTAGGAAAAGTTTCAATGGCATATCTTTTCCTCTTACCTCTGTATAATGTAGTGTTTATAACTGCTTTGCGCTCAGCGGTACCCAAAGAAACCGCTGCTGTCCCATAAGCGGGAATCGCAAAAATGAATCACAGTTGAAGTCCATTTATAAGTGTAAGACGTAAAAACATACATTTTAGACAAGGTAAAATAGACAAACAGGCCAGCGTGAAGTGGCAGCCAAACGCGCACAGCGAGCGTACTCACTCCCGAAATCACATGATCAAAATGCTGTGGTTGTTGCCTTTAATTTCAGATGGCTACAGATTTGTTTGTTTGTTTAAGGCCAGTTTGGCCGGTTATAGAGCAAATAAACTACAAATAAATTTTCTTAAACAAAGAAAAAAAAATGGTATCGGAATCGGCAATGCAAAATCCTAGTATTGAAGAGTTCAGACTTGAGTCTTTGGGATCCTGGTTTTAATGAATTCATTCATTTTAGTTCAACGAATGAGATTAAAGACAAAACCACTGAATATAAATAGAGTGACTCTATTTCCAAAAGTGAGCCTAGCTCTTAATCTAACAGCTCATGGAAACTGATTCTTAAAATCCTTTTGCATTTGCAACTGATCAGCTGATAAAATAGAGTGGATAAAAACCGTTGTAGACCAGTTTTTATTCTGTCATGACATGTCTAACAGAGCTCTGCTAGCTTTTAATGTGACACAGCACTGTTTACTGTTCACTATGTTTACACTGTCTTTTGTACAACTATGTTTTAGTCATTGTGCACTTGTGTTAAGTCTAACAAATGTTAGGTTTATGAAATTAATAAACACAAAGGCTATTTGATTTGCTTGCTTTTTTGGTGTACATACTGTGACTGTATATTTGTGAAGATATGTTAATGTATGTAATAATGTGAAAGACAAGCATGCAAACTGATTATAAGATCAGCAAAATATTGTATTAGTGTAATACAGATTAAAACAAATACATTTGAGCTAGGCAACTTTGGTATATTTTACTCTGGTGAACCATAAATATATATAAAAAGCCATAGCGAACAGAATATAATAAAGACTTGCTCTACTAAGCAAAACACCAGTAACCACCAAGCAGCACCCATAACACCTTAGCAACAACAAAGAAACACCCAAAAAACAAGCACAACTCAAAACTCAAAATCTATTTTTAAAATCACTTTGTAAATAAGCTTTATTTATCACATGCAGCATCCAATTCCAACGTTATTTTCTGATCTAACATACTTCAGCCCTGGGATTTCTTAAACGGCAAATCTGACGCTCGACCAGATTCTGTGTGTTTCCTTTGAAGATGAAAACCTGCTGGTGCCATTTTAGAAAATGTGTTTGGAAAAAAAAATCATAGGCACAATCCATACGACTGTATACACAACCCGTTTCACTCTCAAAGACTCAAAAACTGAAGCACGGTCAAGCGCCTGTAGACTCACTGTTAGGATCTCCATTGCTTTTAATGAGAAACCTTTGGCGTCAATGGGGAATTGATCCTCGTTAAATTATACTAGGGTATAATTTTGTCATTATGACATATGTTGGAGTATGAATTTAAACAGCCACAATAATTGTATTTACATTAAACTACTGAGTGCCTATATAATACAAAACAGCATATAACAGGCAGAAACAACTACAATCACAATTTATTGAAAAAAATAAACATTCCACGAGTCCTAAACGATTATCTTGTGTGAGGAACAGACCGAAAACTAATGATCAAGTCTCAATTTCCAGCTTTGATTGTGAAATGCCATTGGCTCTCATGTGTTTCATGACCGACTGCATCAGATTTATCTGTTGAATGAGAGTTCAAAACCTCTGTTTCTCACATAAAAATATTGTATGCCTTCAAAAGACTTGGAATGCAACATGACCCGTTTGTGATGCTTTTGTACTGTTTTTTTAGTCAGTTTTTGCAATAAATAACAGTGACTGTACTGCCTGGTGGTCGTCACATGATATACATAATGGTTTTAGTATAGTTACTGCTGAATAAACATTCTTTGCTCTCTACTGACAAAATGCAATCGACACACCAGCAAACACAGTACACAAACACACAGTTAACATAAAAACCACAGTGATGCTGACAGCCAAAACAATGCAAAGTACGGTATAAGATTTCAATCACTAAATGACAAATACCTGACAAATAACATCAATCTCCAAGCCACAATTAATACATCAACACAGTGAAAAAAAAAAAAAAATGAATCTGCATAATTTATTCATGTAATGCAGCACCGCTGGAATACTGAGTACCATATTATTATCCACAGATTTCAAACTTTCCTCAAATATGCTCAAATTGTCGGAAAAGCACAAAAAGCATTTCAAATAGCCGAAAAGTTATAATTTCTGTGTTTAGGATGGCAGAAACAGTGGTTCTTCTGCCAAAGGCTTGTCCCGTTTTCTCAAGAATAATCTAGGCAATGAATTCAAAGACTGTCAAAATGTGGGCAATCAGTCCGTACATTAACCAAACTAACCTGTCTACTAAAGATCTGCTCTCTGTGAGGCATGTGTATATAGTCTACTCAGTATTATATATAATATTTATATTCAAGTTGTTTGCATGGAATTCCAAGTGTCACTTTTCAAATTTTAACATCAAATCTATAACAAAAATATTATACAAGCAGTTACTATGATCTCATATTAATTTCTATATGATTTATTTGTACTTTCAATAATTTACACTATTTAGGTGAACTGATAAATGCTAAAATGTGATTTAAAATAGAGAAAGACTTAATTAATGATGACCAGTCATTGCACTTAAACTGGGCTGCATTCACACGGATTTGTTGGAAAATGTCAACAACCTAGTGTGCTTATTTTTAGTCATTTTATTCCACTGCAGTTGTCATGTTATATAGTTTTAATATCATGTCAATTTTTATGATCTTGCCTGGAGCCCCACAAAACCATGAGCAAGGGTAGGGTTGGGTGCTCAAATATATGATCATGTATAAACTCATTTCTAATTTTACAAATGGATGTGAATAATTAAATGCAATTGAAAGCAATATGAATATAGTGCTATACCATGCTTCAGTTTTTGATGGCTTTGGGAGTGAGAATAGATTGAATGCTTTAAATATACAGCGATGACTTGTTGACATGTAATTGATCTTGCTTATAAGTGAAAAACAAAGCACCACCTTCTGTTCATGCTGTGACAAATTGTAGCTTTCACCATATAGTGGCTTTAATTATAAAGTGCATATCTGACTATGTGAAGTTTGTAAAGAGCAACATCCTTTACCTGCCACATCACTGAGTGAACATCCATCATCATGGGATCAGGGGTCCACGTTTTTGTTTTTGTTTTTTTAAAGGCACAATATGTAATTTTTCGCTGCTAGATGTCGCTTATTCAAAACAAAGGCGTAGCATGATGACTTGATTTGGCGGAGCTTTTATTATGCCGCAGACGAGCGCTTCCGCTTCTTCCGCTCATGCATATGTGGGGTAACGCAGCGCTGTTTTATCGTATTAGATACATTATTTGAGTGTGTTGAAAGTTATGTTATAATACTACTCTGTGCGTTCGCTCGGCGGCGACTATGAGACACTTGTTCACGCTGCAGTGAGCTAGATCGATATTAGGCACGGTAAAACATGGTACTCACAGTAAATCAAGAAAACCAGATTTAAACAATAAGACTAACTGTGTTGAGCTGTATAACAATGATTAGTTTTCTGTCCATGAATGTATTCAAACAGTTGCTCACCTGTCTAATAAAGCATAATATATTAAAGCGTCTTTGTGTTTCCATGGTTTCTACAAAATAAAACCGGAAATCGAGGGTAACGCGGGTATGATGTCATTGATAGGCGACGCACAGAAACGGTCCGTGTTTTGGTTAAAATTGCTTATTTCTCTGGATTTAAACATTCTTGGAAACATTTGGGATAATGTAAGTACACAAGTCAACAAAATATATAATATTGTTCTAGTGGTTTTTGGGTATTTTAATCCAAAAATCTTACATATTGTGCCTTTAAATAAGGGCAAAATTAGGTTTATATGGCATGGACTCTATGCTTAATGTACATACAAAAACCTCAAGCTACAGATAATGAATTAGGACAAAATACAGCATGTTTTTACAACATCGATTCTTTGGACAAAGCTATTAGAAGACAATCTTGTTTAGTTAACAGGGCTAGTGATACCTCGAAATGCTACTTAATATTTCAATAATTACCACTGTGTCCTTGATTCTTGACAGTAATAAGTGTGGATGTATAAAAAAAAGTCAGTCAGGCACATCAGTAAGCGCTTTAAAAAAGAAGACGGTAGAAAATTACCATTTATTTCATGACCAGAGAATAAGAAAGAAAGAAAGAAAGACACGAACTTACCAGACCATAGACGAAACTCAGCAAGGTGCCGCAAAAGAGGAACCCTAAAGTGTGTACGATCAGCGTGGCTCCCATCCCGACTCAAGTTCACGTAAATTGATGTCAGATTAAATGGGATTTCTCTGATGTTTACGTCTGTTTAAGCGCCGTCAAAGAGCCAGTCATTTCGCTTCCATCCGCTCCCCTCCCATCACATCGTTTGCTAGTGAAATTATGAATATTTTCTCACGGCTTTTCCTCGATTCAAACTCTTCCCTCTCTCTCTTTCTCTCTCCCGCTCGCGTTTTATTTCTCTGCATCTGTCTGCCTTTCTTTTTTTCTGAAATTACATCCACATGTCAGAACTATTTATGTCCTTCTCCTTCTGCGGTAGGAAGTTCAAATGATTCTTTGTGGAGTAGAAACCGACACTTTATTTTTAGGTCTTTTAAATTTCCCTTCAGCCCTGCTGTAAAAAAAGCGACATAATAAAGCGGTGTCCCTCAGGCTCAACCGTCAGTTTCTCCTCAGGACAGCAAAACTATCGACTAAACTGTTTTAACGGACACTGATGGAGCGATGTGGTGAATCTAACCGAAATACACATCTGAAGACACGATACAGAACATAGCCTATTCGGGGTTTTGCTGTTCAATAACCATGAAATGAAATATGTGACTTCGCTTAAAGTTCGTTTTATGTAAACTAATAATTAAAACATGCTGCTGGGCTCTTTCAAAATTAACTGAAAGTTTCACATCTGTTTCTGAACGGATATTCGCTTTAGTTTTGAGGCAGATGTGGACCTGACAGCCGCGTTGAGGCTACGAGACAAACGTAAAGTAGATGTGACCAAGTAATGGGATTTTTTTAAAGGAAAAATACGTTTACTTCACAATTAACGTCACGCCGCGCCGCTGAAAAAAGAATGAGCTTCTCAGATTATTTTTAAGCAACTTGTCCTCTGACTAAACGGCTCCAGTCGGTAACCCTCACTGAACCTCTGAGTGTAGTAGAGTAGCCTAGAGGATAGAAGGAGGCAGGTATGGCTGACAGGGGTGAAGGGTTTTGATTGGCTTACGGGGAAAGGTTGAGGGATTTGATTGGCTCACGGTCTCCAGGGGTTCATTACACCACGACTCAAGACGACACGCGCCTCCCGCCCCTTTTGCACAAGCCGCGCATTCAGTGCTGTGCTTTATGTTGGCAGAAGAGCGTTTATTAGCGGTCCGCGTCGACACCGTGCAATGCAACTGATGAATATATGCAGATTCAATGCTGGGTAACGTTCGCTGGCTTCTGAAATACATCATTCAGCAATGGTTTTAATATTTGCTTCTTTTTTTAAATATTTGCCTTCATTTATTGAACAGTCAGTCAAGTTCACAACACCTTTGTTTGCACACTTGGCTTCGTTTATATTATTGATTCATTATTATTTATATTTTTATTTCTCACACACACATACACACACACACTCAAACACTCACACAGTCACTAACTCACTCTCTCACACACACACACACACACACACACACACACTCTCACACACATTCACACACTCACTAACTCACTCACACACACACACTCTTACACGCATGCACACACTCACTCACTCTCACACACACTCTCTCTCACACACACACACTCTCTCTCTCTCACACACACACACACTCACACTTACACACACACGCACACACACGTCTGGCGTGTTATCTTTCTGGGGACTCTCCATAGATGTAATGGTTTTTATACTGTACAAACTGTATATTCTATCCCCTTACACTAACCCTACCCCTAAACTTTCTGCATTTTTACATTTTCAAAAGAACTCATTCTGTATGATTTATAAGCTTTTGTACCCATGGGGACCTCAATTTAGGTCCCCACAGTGACACGAGTCCCCATGAGTCTCTCACACGCTCTCTCTCACACACACACACACGTCTGGTTCATATCATTGAGGACACTCTCTATAGACGTAATGGTTTTTATACTGTACAAACTGTATATTCTCTCCCCTTATTATTATTATTATTATTATTATTATTATAACATTTATTTAACCAGGAAAAAAAAACTCTTGAGATTTAAAATCTCTCTTACAAGAGGGTCCTGGCCAAGACAGGCAGCACACTTAATTTAACATACAAAACAAAACAAAAAAACATGAAAACAAATACATTATTTACATCTATGAAAAATGGATACAATATCAGTGAAAACAGTTACAGTCAGGTAAATCCGTAACCAAATCATTCAAAATACTCTTGAATTCATTTAGAGAGACTAACTCTTTAAAACACAATTTATCTTGTAACTGATTCCAATCAGACGGAGCAGTGTAACTAAACGCCCTTTTACCCATATTTGTCCGTACCTTCGGGATGTTTAAAAGATAATATTCTTGTGAACGAAGACTATACATCTTTACAGCTTTTTGAATGGTATATTGCGGTAAGTAAGAGGGAAGCAGACCCAGGATAACTTTATATAGAACTTTTACCGTTCTTATTTCTTTTTCATTTCCTTAAATCCCTTTTAGTCCTTTAATAATTTAATTCTTTTAAATAAACCAATAAGACCAATAAGAAATAACGTATTTCTAAACCTGCTGATGATGCTGTTGTTGTTTTTTGGGCAGAACCATAAAAGCACCAGATAAGTCTTCTGAATCAATGCTTTATATGAAGAACATACTCAAATTTGTTTATGTTTTCACTGGGATAAACCTATTTACTGTGTGAACTATTCCACTAATAATCATTATAATAGACTGTCAAACATTTCACAGCTGATTTCTGGAAGATTTAGTCGCTCAAAAAATGATTTGTAAAATGATTCATTCAGAAACAACATGCAAAAAATGGTTGATTCTGTTTTGGCTTTGTTTGGAAGAATTTTAAAGCAAAGAAACGTCTCATAAATGGTAGCATTAAATCAGCGTTTCTTCCTCTGGCCATGAACTATTCCCTGAGTAAATTAAAGTGAACGGTCCCGCTAGAAATTCTAGTACATTGACTGAGCAGGCAATGTTTTGGCATTCCAGGTGGTTTTGCACTTGATTATCATATAAATCCCTTATGGCTTAGTGATTCAAGTAAAAGATTATTTTAGGCTCAATAGAAATACGATATTTTTCACTGATTAGAAGACCATCTCCCCTATTAGGGGCAATAGAAACTGACTGCCAGAAGCTTAAAAGCTCTAACTAAAGGTGATTTAGATGAGGTTTTTTCCTGTACTATTCTCAAAGGAAGAAAAAATATACCATTCTCGTGATGTCAATAAATTAATCTGTAGTCTGTCAGAAAACATATGGAATACCAATATAATATCATTTCAATTTTACATTAAAAGATAAGAGTTAAGTCATTTTTCATCTATACATTGAATGCTATGGGTCAAACATTAAACAATATTCCTTGACATTACTTTAAAATGACAACTATTTCTTTCTGCTTAACCATTTCAGTCTTTTTAACACTTATTGTATCAAAATTATGACATTATCACTTGCGTATAGGCTATATTAAAATTAAGAAAGACAAAAATATAAATATGTACACTACAATACACTTCTATCTTCATCCAAACGTAGGTGAATACCTCTGTTTAAAATGTATAATTTCTTGGTACTAGCCTTTTGTTTGTTTGTTTTTTTTCTTTCTGTTTTTTAATCTGTTTTCTCCCAGTACTTATAAAAATCAGTGGAAGATGAATTAGAGTAGACAGTTTACTCTGCTATGAAACCACATAATAAACTCCTCCTTGTAGTTATTCTATTGTCGTCTGTAAAGTGAAACTTAACTTAGAAGGGTTTTAGTCTTTCCAAAACATTGGGCTTCCCTCTAATTTTAACACCTTCAAAATGATAGCAGACAAGCACTGAAATTTGAGAGTTATGTTTGAAATAGAACTGATTGAGAACCTTTGAAAGTGTATTTTGCACTGTAAATCTGCCTCTGCAGAGGTTCAGTGTCATGTTTGAAGCTTACGAGGGAATGACTCACTAATGAGCCATTATCATTTTTCAAAAATGGTAACAAGTATCCTTGCAGGTCCAGAGGCAGAAGAAAGTGCATCATTCGACAGCACGTTTAACACCTCCTAGTAATCCTAAACCCCTGCAGTGAAGATCTAAAGGCAGGCAGCAATTTCATTTTCCTATCATACACACATACAGTGCACATTTCTAAGCCTGTATCGTTTTAGTCGATATTGCAGTATCTCCATTAGTCGCTATATTGTCATTGAAACAAATAGCCTTTGATCCCTGCTTGCCATCTGGCAACATTAAAATCCACCTACAGCACAAGTCCCTGCTAAGCGCAAAACAAACAGCTGCAGCACAGCAGATGAGATGAGTATTATATGATGACAGGGTTAAGCCTCTTTAAGTTAGAGAGAGCTGTTCATTTCTGAAATTAGACAGTCAGGGCTTGGTGAAAGTAGCTTTCCAAATGTGCCCTTGCATCATTTTTTTTTTGTTTTTTTTTTGAGTGTACTGCATTGCTTATAGGCTCTCCATGTAATAATGTCTCATTGGTTGTTGCTGTGAGTTTGTTGAGATTGTGATTGTTGAGGTTTTCCAAGAGTGACAAATTAAACTTTTATGCCACTCTGAAGTTTACAGTTATGATTATAATAGCTTCAGTTTGATTCACAATTTCAGCTGTATGAAAAACGTCTTAGGGTTATGTACTGTATATATAACCTGTTTTCCTGAGAAGTGAACAAGATGCTGCGTCAGTTGCTGATGCAATGGGAATGCCTTTGGTGTGCACCGGTGTTTGAAGCATGTGTAAAAACATGCCATTTCATTGGCCGAGGCAGTCATGTGGCGTCACTCCGGCACCGGTATGACTATAAAGACGTGCGTGTGATAGACGTCATCAGCTTTGATTTGTCTGAAGGAAGACGTGCAGGCATGCCTGAAGTATGGTAACGCAATGCAGCATCTCGTTCCCTTTTCAGGGAACCGGGTTTCATACGTAGCCCTAAAGCCGCGTTGCTACTGAAATTGTGTGGAGTCAACCAATCAAAATGCTGTGTGAACTCAAGTATTCAGCATGTTCAGCGCCCAAGTCCTACCCCCGAAAGTCCCTGAATTTTGAAGAAGTACTACCTCGTAAACAGGGACTTTCTGAGGGGGGAAGACCCCTGACCCTGGATTTAGACCCTGGTCCTTGTGGTCGAAACACACTGAGTACCACCCCAAAGTTCCTAGTTCCTGCGGAAAGTTCCTGTGGTGGAAACATGGCTTAAGATGTTCCCTTTCAAGGGAACTCAATGATGCATCAGTTGCTGACACTATGGGAATGTTGTGCCTGCACTCAAGCTGTGATAGAAACCACAAGCGAGCAAGCATTCAACAACTGAGGGATCCAAGTCCAGGGTTGCCTTTTATCTTATAGCGACTATAAGATAAATAGCGACTCGACGACTACAACCCTGCTAATCCTCGTCTAGCATGGGAACAATAGCTACTCCCTGCTCAACAACGGACTGCCTCGGCCAATAAATTGGCGTTTTCACACGTGCTTCAGACACCGGCACACCCCGAAGGAGTTCCAATAGCGTTTGCAACTGACGTAGCGCTGATTTACCTCGAAAGGGAACCAGTCTTTTTCTTACATTTTGTATACATTTGTTAGTACACAATCATTATTTTTCAAATACATAAATACATCATATTTTTTGTAAATTAATTAATGAACAATTAAATCATAAATATTATTATTATTATTATTTTTATTTTTTATTTTTTGAAGGGTTGTGCCACGTGCCATATTACAGCATTTACAAACCTGGCTATGACATAAAAGGGTAAATTAGCAGATATTTTAAGAGACTTCTGGATCTTGAAAACCACCTCTCTCTTTCTGTTCACAGTGCAGTTGAGTCCAGCTTGGTAAAGACCATAATTTTGCCCTCTGCTGAGTTACAGAGCCATTGAGCTGGAAGAGGAAAACATTGGGCTGAGGTTCCTGCCTCTGGCACTGACGCAGAAGTGCTCACCTGGGTCTCTTATGAGACATCCAGCCTCAGCATAAGCTCCTGAGGTTTAAGTGCAGTTTTACACAGAGAGACTGTGTGTTGCTCTCAAAATGCCATACTTACAGTTGTTTGCTTTGACCTAATGCAGCTGAGAAATGTTTCCATGTCAGAATGCTTACGAAGTATATTGTGACATGATGCGTGTCGTTTATCTTAACCTTTGGCTTTGTGGGATGCTGGATTCCAGTACATAACACAGTTAAATGCCAATATGTAGGGTCTAAGCACGGAAAGTGCATTAGCGGCATAAAAGTATGCAGGGCCCTATTGTTCTCCTAAGGATTAATACGGCCTCAAAAACGTTGATTCGTGGGCAAAAGGCATCCCCTTGCATGTATATGTGTGAAACTTGTTAAGAATATCTAAATTCTGTTCGGCCATTTCTGTGCTCAATCCAGTGATCATCTGAGCCAGTTTTGGTAAGAACTGGACAATATCCAAAGGACCAGGAGAAAAAATTGAATACTGTACATTTCAAAATAGGGACTACTGTAATGAAAAGAGTCTTAATGTACAATATTGAATGTTATTAGCATGAGGACAGTAAACAGGTGACCTTAAAAAAGGTTCAAAAGTTTAGTTATAACTAAAAGATTTTTTTTTAAATGGTGGTGCTGCTATATAAAGTCTTAGAGACCCTACATTTGGTCAGATTCCTATTCAGAACAATTAGAATGCCAAATTTCATAATTTCCCATGTAAAGTTCGTAGGGCTTATAATAATAAGAATACTATCAAATACAGCAATATGGGGTCAAGCCCCTGAAAAAAATGCATATTAAGTAGAAGTGGGGGCAGAAGAGTCAAGGGCAAGGAGGAAAGACAGACA
Source organism: Coreius guichenoti (assembly GCA_039654105.1). Classification (NCBI taxonomy): domain Eukaryota; kingdom Metazoa; phylum Chordata; class Actinopteri; order Cypriniformes; family Gobionidae; genus Coreius; species Coreius guichenoti. Next base: position 16,393,535 of record CM077175.1, on the reverse strand, counting down.
AAACAACAACGGCTTCTGATCTAGTCAATTTTATTTTACTCTTATTGAGTTAAAAGCATCAAAGGTTGCCACAAATGCATGCTGCAATTCACCATTACACAAAATAAACAAATATATTATACATGGTTTTTGTAGCCTTATATTACACAAATACACACATATCCTGCGATAGATATAATTATAAAGCACAAATCAATTCATAGCCATTTGCATTTGTACTCTACATCAATATTTCAAGGAGTAATTATAAGCATAGCTGGAACATCGCTTGAATTCTATCAGAAATAAATACTGGCTTAAAAAACACTGGGCATAATTTCCAGGCTCTTATGCAGTGCCCTAATACAACCTGTAAAGCCTTATATAGCAAATATAAAAATATATATATATATATATTATATAATATAAAATATTATATAATATAATATGAAAAATCATTTTTTTTTAATGGAATAGCTCTTCAGTAATCTACCAAAGTTACTTTAGTTAAGCCATACAGACAATGAAGCGAATGATATCACATCTTTATGAATATGGGCCCATATGCACATGCATACCCTGCATACCCATTTTAACTCGGATATTCCTACTTCCGACCTCGAATGTGGCAATAAGGCAGGCCACAACCACATAACTACCTTCATCTAAAAGAATAATGAATTATGTTGATCATTTAAGCTTGGTACACACTGTACGATTTATAACGTCTTGGTTACGTATGTAACCCTCGTTCCCTGAAGGAGGGAACGGAGACGCCACGTAGGAGACCGACGAATAGGAATCTCGCTCGCGAGAGCCAACCTACTTCGAGTGTAACTAAACGAGCCAATGCACATTGGCATGCAATGATTGCACCAGTTGCTCATGCAACGCAGCGCGGGTATAAATGAGGCACAGGTGCTTGCATCAAATTAGTTTTTTGCTGAGGAGCCGAGTAGGTGAACTGGCACCCCAGCAGGGTACAGAGGACATGGCGACGGGACGTGGCGTCTCCGTTCCCTCCTTCAGGGAACGAGGGTTACATACGTAACCGAGACATTCCCATTCAGTCGGTCACTTCCAACGCCACGTCGGAGACTGACGAATAGGAATCCCTACCAAAGCGCCATGGCCTCTGCCCCCTTCCAGTACCCTGTGTGAGCCTCCTGAGCTCTCTTACCTGATGAGACGGGGCTCACACAGAGAAGCCCATCACTGCTGTTCCGCATGACCCGCTCAGTGACTTATTGGATAACACTGGGAAAGCGTTCCCTAGAAGGAGGGAACGCTGCGGAACCCACATCGTACTACGAAGGAGTTATGTGGAATACAATGAAGGGGGGGCTCTCCCAAGGGAAAGACACGGGCTTCCATTAGGAGCGACTGTGGAAAAATATATGGGATCCCCGCAGGGTCACTCATATAACCCCAGCCCAGTACCGGTTCTCAAGGATTCAGCGGCAAAGGGCCTGATGCCAGACGCTCCGCCACGTCCGGCACCGAGGGTGATGGAGGACTCGACAGAGTTTGCTTCTGGAGAATATAAGCGCCGTAGCGCAGCAAGCCAACAAGAGCCAGGGCCTCTCAGTGCTTCTACCCGTTTGAGGTGAGAACACAGGAGGAAACCGGCTCTACACGTAGGCTATAGAATCTAGTAACGTGTTGGGTGTCGCCCAGCCCGCAGCTCTACAGATGTCTGACAGCGAGGTGCCACGTGCCAGTGCCCAGGAGGATGCAACACTTCTAGTAGAGTGTGCTCGCACCCTGAGCGGACAGGGCACACCTTGTGCTTGGTAAGCCAAGGTGATGGCATCCACTATCCAGTGGGCCATGCTCTGCTTGGAGACAGCCTTTCCCTTCTGCTGACCTCCATGACAGACAAAGAGCTGATCTGAGGTCCTGAAGCTTTGCGTTCTATCCACGTACAGCCGCAGAGCGCGGACGGGACAGAGCAAAGCTAGGGCTGGGTCTGCCTCCTCCGGGGGCAGCGCTTGCAGGTTCACCACCTAGTCCCTGAAGGGAGTGGTAGGAACCTTGGGACATAGCCAGGCCGGGGTCACAAAACATGACCTGCCTTGAAACGTGTTCAGGCAGTTCAGCATCGACTGGACACACTCTTCTGTGAGGCGCGCCATCTGTTCGACCGAATCCAACTCCATACCGAGAAAAGAGATCCTCTGTGCGGGGGCGAGTTTGCTCTTTTCCCAGTTGACCCGAAGACCCAACTGGCTGAGGTGTCTGAGCACCAGGTCCCTGTTTGCACAGCTGATCCCTGGACTGTGCTAGGATAAGCCAGTCGTTGAGATAGTTGAGAATGCGAACGCCCTGTTCTCTCATGGGCACAAGGGCCCCCTCCGCGACCTTCGTGAAGACACGGGGGGACAGGGACAGCCCAAAGGCAGGCTTAGTCAGTTCCACTGCTTTGTAGAGAGTGATTTCAGGACAAACCATCCACCACTCGGCTCCGAAGCAAAAAGCTAATTTGATGCAAACACCTGTGCCTCATTTATACCCGCGCTGTGTGGCATGAGCAGGTGGTGCAGTCATTGCATGCCAATGTGCATTGGCTCGTTTAGTTACACTCGAAGTAGATTCGCTCTTGTGAGCGAAATTCCTATTCGTCAGTCTCCGACGTGGCGTTGGAAGTAGACCTTCCCAACTGTTGCTTGTCAGACTGTATGAACATGATCCCCGCTGTAAGCCATGTCACGCTGTAGGATCTCAGACTGTACGCCCGTCAAGACGCGTTAAAAACAGACGCACACAAGAAGACTCAATTTAAGACTCAAGCTCTCTTCGTCAAAGAAACAAACCCTGGGCCCTATTTTAACGATTTGAGCGCATGGTCTAAAGCGCACGGCTCAAGTGCACTTAGGGCATGTCCAAATCCACTTTTGCTAGTTTAACATGGCGGAATTTGCAAGCGGAAAAACTGAAATTTTAAGAATTTGACTTAAAAACATGACCTACATTTAATAGGGCTAGAAAAACTTAGGGATACACTTTATTTTAAGGTGATGTAGTTACGTTGTACTTACTCACATAAGTACTGAGTAATATTACTTAACTACATGTACTTACTATAGAGTTAGGGTTTGGTTTAGGGTTAGTTACTTGTAATTATGCATAATTTACTGTTATTACTATACTAAATACATGTAGTAATGTGTAACTATGTCACCTTAAAGGGGTCATGCACTGTATTGTTTTATAATGTTTCCTGGGGTGCACTTATAATGTTAGTATGATTTTTACATCAAAAATGGTCATAATTTAGAAATAAAAGGCATGTTTCCTACCCTGATTTTAGCCTCTGATTTGAACGCTCTGTTTGAAGGGGCATGTCTGCTGTAAGACTTCAGTGTAAACGCCCACTGCTGTGATTGGTTGCTGTGAGACTTCAGTGTAAATGCCCACTGCTATGATTGGCTGCTGTGAGGCTTCAGTGTTAACGCCCACTGCTGTGATTGGCTGACATCTTTGCATATGAAATAGCTAGTATTACATGTGGGACTCTCTCAAAAACTTTTAGCACGTTTGTATTATTACAGCTCTCAAGGTTAACTAATCGTGAAAAGTGTTGATTATAGCATTATATTTAGATCTATGGCATTATATTCAGATTGTGGCATGAAAGGTTGCAGTGAGTCCAGAACTCAGTCACTGATAAACTTGCGCTGTTTGATTGACAGCTCCAGCGATTGTAAAGGGAGCGTTCTTTGATTGCTTTCTATATATAATTTAATCACAGTTTAAATAACAGATTATTTTCATACCATATCGTAAAAGTTTGCAAAGCCTGCGCCAAAATTGCGACTGATTTACGAAAGAATCCACAGTGAAATGTAGTGAATACAAATAAATAATGCTCAACTGAGATATTCACATTGTTATAAATAAATAAGCACATATCTAGCATTAGGATCCTTTGGAAGGTAATGTTATTTTTAGTCCGTTTGTCTCTCCTCGTCATCTCACTAACACACCAGTAGGCGGGGCCAAAGTTGCGATGATGAAGTAGGCATTGATCTTTTTCTGCAGAGGCAGTCTTTCACCATCTATTATAGGCACATTCCACAACGAGTCGTTCTCTGGGCTTGGTTACAATAAAAGCTGTTTTTGGACGAACAAGGAAGTAAAAATGTTGATTCAAGATCTCTGGAAACTCAAGATCGGTTGGGATGACATCATCCACCCTCAAAGCCTGTTAGTACAATGGCAAGCCTGGGAGGCGGAATTGGCCAATTTGCACACTGTGGAAATACCCAGAGCATACATACCACCATGCGCTGACACAGAAGGCACCCAGAGAACTATCCATATTTTTTGTGATGTCTCCGAACGGGCATACGGGTCAGTCGCTTACCTTCACACTTGAGATCAACTGAAACAGGTCCATGTAGCCTTTGTGATGGCAAGGTCCAGAGTGGCTCCTTGCAAACAAATCTCAATGCCATGCTTGAAGCTTTGTGCAGCTTTCACAGGAGCGCAGCTGGCAAAGTTGCTCAGTAAAGAGCTTTCTGTTCCGTCAGGTGATGTAATTCTGTGGACCAATTCAACCACAGTCCTGAGCTGGCTAAAATCCGCTACAAAGTTTTCGTCGGGACACGCATCGCTGAAATCCAGGACCTGACTTTGGTGTCAAATTGGCGATATGTCAATACCGCAGATAACCCAGCAGATGACCTGACTAGGGGGAAGACTTTGCTAGAGTTGAGCGAACCTCAACGCTGGAATCAGGGACCACCATTCCTTCGCCAACATCCCAACACATGGCCATCCCTGCCTAAATTAGCAGCTCCTATTGACAGTGATGAGCTAAAAAAGCAATCATTCTGTGGTAATGCCTATCTTGCCAAGCCCCAACCTGACATCTCTAATATTAAGAGTTGGAACGAACTGTTGAAAGCCACTCACCAGTCCCTTCACGGGGCGGCTGCTATCATGACTGCAGAAGATGCCAAATCAGCTGAACTACACCTGTTAAAACAAGCTCAGAGTGACAGTTTCCCAGAAGAGGTGAATGCGTTAACCAAAAGTAAATCCATATGCCCAGAGTCATCTTGCTTCACTTTCCCCTGAATTCGATCAAACGCTTGGTTTAATACGAGTCGGGGGACAACTCCGTCGAGCTGAGGGCCTAGATCCAGACACTATGCATCCAATAATACTAGACCCTAAACATCAGATTACGATGCTCCTAATCAAAGAATATGACAACCAGCTTCTGCATCCAGGTCCAGAGAGGGTCTTAGGCGAGATCAGACGCAAGTACTGGATCCTGCGCGGCTGATAATCCATCAAGAAGCACCAGTACAGCTGTGAAATGTATCAAAAATTGAGAGCAAATCCTGTAATTCCGAAGATGGCAGACTTGCCCCCATCTCGACTACGGCTATACAAACCACCATTCTGGTCCACTGGTATAGACTGTTTCGGGCCGTTCACAGTTAAACTGGGTAGACGCACAGAGAAACGCTGGGGCATCATATTCAAATGTATGACCACATGTTGCCCACATCTTGATCTCTTGGAGAACATGGACACGGATGCTTTCTTGATGGCATTAAGACGATTTGTCTCACGCCGTGGTAAGCCATTTGAGATATTGGCTGATAGAGGCACTAACTTCCGTGGAGGAGCCACTGAACTCCAGGAAGCTTTCGCATCATTAGAAGCTCCACTTAAAGAACAGCTAGCAGGCCTGGAAATCTCTTTCCAGTTTAACCCTCCATACGCCCCACACTTTGGAGGGATCTGGGAGCGAGAGATACGGTCAGTGAAAACTGCCCTTCAGGTAGTCTTGGGCAATCAAACAGTGACTGAAGCAGTTTTGTGTACAGTACTAGTGGAAGTTGAGGGAATCATAAACTCTAAGCCACTCGGCTACGTTTCTTCAGATGTTGCCGACCCAGACCCTGTCACACCAAATCTACTGCTAATGGGTCGTCGTGATGCATCACTCCCACAAGCAATCTACTCATCTAGTGATCTAGAGTAGGGGTGTAACCCCGGCATCCTGGCCAAATTTGCCCATTGGCCCCTGTCCATCATGGCCTCCTAATCATCCCCATATACTGATTGGCTTCATCACTCTGTCTCCTCTCCACCAATAAGCTGGTATGTGGTGGGCGTTCTGGCGCAATATGGCTGCCGTCGCATCATCCAGGTGGATGCTGCACATTGGTGGTGGTTGAGGAGATTCCCCCTTTCTATATGTAAAGCGCTTTGAGTGCCTAGAAAAGCACTATATAAATGTAACAAATTATTATTATTATTAATTATTATTATTATTATTATTATTATTATTATCTGTTAGGTCGAAGACGGTGGCGACACAGCCAAATCCTAGCTGACCACTTTTGTGTTAACTAGGTAATGGTCAGGGTCAGGTCGTCATGATCCACAGTTGCCCCGAGCTTTGTGGCCTATTGGCAGAGTGACTAAAACCTATGCAGGAGTAGATAATCGCATACGCACTGCCGAGGTACAGGTGAAAGGACGAACTTATCTTTGGCCTGTTGCCCGGTTAGTTAAGTTGCCCTCATGGGAGGATGAGGAAGAAGAAAATAACTGACACTGAGACTTTCTTTACTAATTATAAATTTAGATACTAAATTTGGGGGCGGCATGTAGGAATGTCTTTCCCTTTAATTGCACTTTTATGTTTAACCACTAGAGGGCGCATGACTTCCAGCTTACTGATACTATACACCTTCCCCTTTAAGACCATGCACTTCATACACTGCATGCGCTGGGTCACGGTGAGCATCTGCAACTTTAAAGCTGTGTAGGTTCATGCAGAAAAGTAAGTTAATTTATAATTTCTTGTGAAAACGTATACATGTTAATGATACTGATGTTGTTGACCTTGTAAGAGTATATTTGCATAATATGACGTTTTGTTGATAGACATCAGAAAGCTAGCGTTCTATATACAAAGCCATGTGCTACAGTGTATTGTTGTTATATTAATGTACAGATGTTGCTCTGTAAGCCATATTAAGATAATTTTGGGATGCTACATTATCATAATTGTGAATGTCAACGAATTGCAGACAACTATTTATCTGTTTGAATATATATATATATATATATATATATATATATATATATATATATATATACATATGTATGTATATATATATATACATATGTATATATCTGTTTATGGGCAGTATGGAAATGCTTAATATCTTAACGACAATTGTAATATCATTTATCTAATTTGTACTATTTTCTTTGTGTTTCAGACCACACACATATCCACACACACCTAACCACACATACATACACAAACCCCTGTAATTGTGTATTGTATTGCAATCCAATTGCTCACCAACGACCTGTATTTAAGTGTTCAACTTTATTAAAGTTTTTGGATGAAACTCTCCGAGTCTCTAGTCCTCAAGGCCTATCTGAACAATCCAGAGGTTCCTCCTCTACACTTATAGTATTCTTATACTCTTATATGTCAAAAGCTTAAGGAAAAATGTATTTCTCAGTTCATGATCCCTTTAAAATAAAGTGTTACCAACCTTTGCACCTGAAAATCAGTTTAAGGGGGCAAATATTGTCCCTTCATGGAAAGGTGTGACTGCAGTCTAGAGAGGGGTATGTAGAAGGATGTCAAATGCCTCAGGGGGATCTTGTCATGAATGCCAGCTGGAGTGCCTTGGATATCCATCAGAGGGCACTCCACCCTAGTCCATTGTCATCTATCACAAACTGCATTTCACAACCCATTGCCCGGACTCATTAGGCCTGTTTGTTTTCAGCTGTGCATCATTAGCTTGTTAGGCTTTGCCTATATTAGTCCCATGTTCTCTGGCATTCATTGCTAAGTCTTGTATGTGTCTACACTGTATCTCTGAGCACTCTTTCTCTGGTTTCCCCTGTCCCAATGGTTTGGATCTTTTGCCTGGTTTCTTGGACTACCCTGTGTTTCCTGTTCAGTTTATTTGTACTGCTTGTGTTGGTCTTGACCCTCTGCCTGTTTTTGTACTACGATTCTGGATTAGGGGGGAGTGGGGTAAGATGAGCCAGTTGGTAAGTTTATTTGAACGCTCTTGTTTGAAGGGGTGTGTCTGCTGTGAGACTTCAGTGTAAATGCCCACTGCTGTGATTGGCTGCTGTGAGACTTCAGTGTAAATGCCCACTGCCGTGACCCACCCCCTTTATCTTGGCAACCGTACATTGTTATTGTCATGTGACCATATATTTTGGAACCTCACATAATTTCTGCCAGACTGTGAAAAGGAGAAGCACATAGGAGGAGTGGAAGTCATCCATTTACTTTAAAAACAGTTTTTGACTTGTCAAAGTACAATTTTAGCATGACTGATTTAATAGCTGTTACATCAAAGCAAATTTGTCCAGGTCTAAAAATATTTGATCCATATTGGTGATTTAGCCTGAATTGGTAAGCTAGCTAGTTTTGTCCAAAATGGCAGTTATTGGGCAAAGTGAGCCAAATGCTCTGGGGTAAATTGAGCCAGCATTTTACAGGAACTTACCCCACCTTAAGGCACTGTAGTTAAGTTAAATCTGTGAAGTATAAACTGGTATAATTTCAATGTAATATTACACAACTAGTTTAGTTTATCATTTATTTATTTATAAAGTAAAAGAACCAGAATATGCTTAATCATATATCTTTTAATAGTCCCTAATGGCCTAACATGTTCAACATTGCAGAAAAAGTTTAGTTTGACTAAAATGTTTATTAGTTTCAGTGACATTTATTCATTCATTCTAATTCAGTTTTTTTTATTTATTATTTTTTTTTTTTTATTTTACTCAAACTCTGTTTAGTCTGTTTTTGGGAAGGTTACAACTTTGGTGTACAAATTGTTTCAGAAATGCAAACAATTAAAGATTTAAAATTTCAACTTTATTTGGTTGGTTTTATGTTGTTTAACTTAGCTTTAAGAAAAGACATGACTATTTGTATTTCAAACAGAATATTTAAAAGGAAATTTGATTATTAAATTAGTTTAGGAGGTAAATTATCTTTTATATTTCACATGGGTTTGATTCAGATTCAAGTACAAACCCGATTCCAAAAAAGTTGGGACACTGTACAAATTGCGAATAAAAAAGGAATGCAATAATTTACAAATCTCATAAACTTATATTTTATTCACAATAGAATACAGATAAATCAAATGTTGAAAGTGAGACATTTTGAAATATCATGCCAAATATTGGCTCATTTTGGATTTCATGAGAGCTACACATTCCAAAAAAGTTGGGACAGGTAGCAATAAGAGGCCGGAAAAGTTAAATGTACATATAAGGAACAGCTGGAGGACCAATTTGCAACTTATTAGGTCAATTGGCAACATGATTGGGTATAAAAAGAGCCTTTCAGAGTGGCAGTGTCTCTCAGAAGTCAAGATGGGCAGAGGATCACCAATTCCCCCAATGCTGTGGCGAAAAATAGTGGAGCAATATCAGAAAGGAGTTTCTCAGAGAAAAATTGCAAAGAGTTTGAAGTTATCATCATCTACAGTGCATAATATCACCCAAAGATTCAGAGAATCTGGAACAATCTCTGTGCGTAAGGGTCAAGGCCGGAAAACCATACTGGATGCCCGTGATCTTCGGGCCCTTAGACGGCACTGCATCACATACAGGAATGCTACTGTAATGGAAATCACAACATGGGCTCAGGAATACTTCCAGAAAACATTGTCGGTGAACACAATCCACCGTGCCATTCGCCGTTGCCGGCTAAAACTCTATAGGCCAAAAAAGAAGCCATATCTAAACATGATCCAGAAGTGCAGGCGTTTTCTCTGGGCCAAGGCTCATTTAAAATGGACTGTGGCAAAGTGGAAAACTGTTCTGTGGTCAGACGAATCAAAATTTGAAGTTCTTTTTGGAAAACTGGGACGCCATGTCATCCGGACTAAAGAGGACAAGGACAACCCAAGTTGTTATCAGCGCTCAGTTCAGAAGCCTGCATCTCTGATGGTATGGGGTTGCATGAGTGTGTGTGGCATGGGCAGCTTACACATCTGGAAAGGCACCATCAATGCTGAAAGGTATATCCAAGTTCTAGAACAACATATGCTCCCATCCAGACGTCGTCTCTTTCAGGGAAGACCTTGCATTTTCCAACATGACAATGCCAGACCACATACAGCATCAATTACAACATCATGGCTGCGTAGAAGAAGGATCCGGGTACTGAAATGGCCAGCCTGCAGTCCAAATCTTTCAGAAAAAATTTGGCGCATCATAAAGAGAAAGATGCGACAAAGAAGACCTAAGACAGTTGAGCAACTAGAAGCCTGTATTAGACAAGAATGGGACAACATTCCTATTCCTAAACTTGAGCAACTTGTCTCCTCAGTCCCCAGACGTTTGCAGACTGTTATAAAAAGAAGAGGGGATGCCACACAGTGGTTAACATGGCCTTGTCCCAACTTTTTTGAGATGTGTTGATGCCATGAAATTTAAAATCAACTTATTTTTCCCTTAAAATGATACATTTTCTCAGTTTAAACATTTGATATGTCATCTATGTTGTATTCTGAATAAAATATTGAAATTTGAAACTTCCACATCATTGCATTCTGTTTTTATTCACAATTTGTACAGTGTCCCAACTTTTTTGGAATCGGGTTTGTAGATGGTCAGTTTACACCCAGTGCAATTTACCCACTGACTCTGATCAACTTACCCCTAACCTGGCTGTCTGCGAACATTTCAATCTAGCGATCAAAGACTTCAGGTTTTGGTCTAGGAGGAATCTTTCAGGATTCATAAAATCTGTCTCAGACGGCCAAATCGTACAGTGTGAACCTGGCTTTAGATTTGGACAACTACAAAACTTTACATTGTCGAGTGGAAAGTGTTTTTCAACAAAAATATACAGTAGTAAATAAGTGATGAAAAACTTCTTGATAATTGAGGGGTTTTAAAATATATATATATATATATATATATATATATATATATATATATATACACTCACCTAAAGGATTATTAGGAACACCAAACTAATACTGTGTTTGACCCCCTTTCGCCTTCAGAACTGCCTTAATTCTACGTGGCATTGATTCAACAAGGTGCTGAAAGCATTCTTTAGAAATGTTGGCCCATATTGATAGGATAGCATCTTGCAGTTGATGGATATTTGTAGGATGCACATCCAGGGCACGAAGCTCCCGTTCCACCACATCCCAAAGATGCTCTATTGGGTTGAGATCTGGTGACTGTGGGGGCCATTTTAGTACAGTGAACTCATTGTCATGTTCAAGAAACCAATTTGAAATGATTCGAGCTTTGTGACATGGTGCATTATCCTGCTGGAAGTAGCCATCAGAGGATGGGTACATGGTGGTCATAAAGGGATGGACATGGTCAGAAACAATGCTCAGGTAGGCCGTGGCATTTAAACGATGCCCAATTGGCACTAAGGGGCCTAAAGTGTGCCAAGAAAACATCCCCCACACCATTACACCACCACCACCAGCCTGCACAGTGGTAACAAGGCATGATGGATCCATGTTCTCATTCTGTTTACGCCAAATTCTGACTCTACCATCTGAATGTCTCAACAGAAATCGAGACTCATCAGACCAGGCAACATTTTTCCAGTCTTCAACTGTCCAATTTTGGTGAGCTCGTGCAAATTGTAGCCTCTTTTTCCTATTTGTAGCGGAGATGGGGTACCTATTTGTACCCGGTGGGGTCTTCTGCTGTTGTAGCCCATCCGCCTCAAGGTTGTGCGTGTTGTGACTTCACAAATGCTTTGCTGCATACCTCGGTTGTAACGAGTGGTTATTTCAGTCAAAGTTGCTCTTCTATCAGCTTGAATCAGTCGGCCCATTCTCCTCTGACCTCTAGCATCAACAAGGCATTTTCGCCCACAGGACTGCCGCATACTGGATGTTTTTCCCTTTTCACACCATTCTTTGTAAACTCTAGAAATGGTTGTGCGTGAAAATCCCAGTAACTGAGCAGATTGTGAAATACTCAGACCGGCCCGTCTGGCACCAACAACCATGCCACGCTCAAAATTGCTTAAATCACCTTTCTTTCCCATTCTGACATTCAGTTTGGAGTTCAGGAGATTGTCTTGACCAGGACCACATCCCTAAATGCATTGAAGCAACTGCCATGTGATTGGTTGATTAGATAATTGCATTAATGAGAAATTGAACAGGTGTTCCTAATAATCCTTTAGGTGAGTGTATGGCGTGGCATGGTTGTTGGTGCCAGACGGGCCAGTCTGAGTATTTCACAATCTGCTCAGTTACTGGGATTTTCACGCACAACCATTTCTAGAGTTTACAAAGAATGGTGTGAAAAGGGAAAAACATCCAGTATGCGGCAGTCCTGTGGGCGAAAATGCCTTGTTGATGCTAGAGGTCAGAAGAGAATGGGCCGACTGATTCAAGCTGATAGAAGAGCAACTTTGACTGAAATAACCATTCGTTACAACCGAGGTATGCATCAAAGCATTTGTGAAGCCACAACATGCACAACCTTGAGGCGGATGGGCTACAACAGCAGAAGACCCCACCAGGTACCACTCATCTCCACTACAAATAGGAAAAAGAGGCTACAATTTGCACGAGCTCACCAAAATTGGACAGTTGAAGACTGGAAAAATGTTGCCTGGTCTGATGAGTCTCGATTTCTGTTGAGACATTCAGATGGTAGAGTCAGAATTTGGCGTAAACAGAATGAGAACATGGATCCATCATGCCTTGTTACCACTGTGCAGGCTGGTGGTGGTGGTGTAATGGTGTGGGGGATGTTTTCTTGGCACACTTTAGGCCCCTTAGTGCCAATTGGACATCGTTTAAATGCCACGGCCTACCTGAGCATTGTTTCTGACCATGTCCATCCCTTTATGACCACCATGTACCCATCCTCTGATGGCTACTTCCAGCAGGATAATGCACCATGTCACAAAGCTCGAATCATTTCAAATTGGTTTCTTGAACATGACAATGAGTTCACTGTACTAAAATGGCCCCCACAGTCACCAGATCTCAACCCAATAGAGCATCGTTGGGATGTGGTGGAACGGGAGCTTCGTGCCCTGGATGTGCATCCCACAAATCTCCATCAACTGCAAGATGCTATCCTATCAATATGGGCCAACATTTCTAAAGAATGCTTTCAGCACCTTGTTGAATCAATGCCACGTAGAATTAAGGCAGTTCTGAAGGCGAAAGGGGGTCAAACACAGTATTAGTATGGTGTTCCTAATAATCCTTTAGGTGAGTGTATATATATATATAGGGACACCCCTCCAAATCATTGAATTCAGGTGTTCCAATCACTTCCATGGCCAAAGGTGTATATAAAATCAAGCACCTAAGCATGCAGACTGCTTCTACAAACATTTGTGAAAGAATGGGTCACTCTCAGGAGCTCAGTGAATTCAAGTGTGGTAACGTGATAGGTTGCCACCTGTGCAATGAGTCCATTTGTGAAATTTCCTCACTACTAAATATTCCACAGTCAACTGTTAGTGGTAATATAACAACGTGGAAGCAATTGGGAAAAACAGCAAATCAGCCATGAAGTGGTAGGCCACGTAAAAATCAACGAGCAGGGTCAGCGTATGCTGAGGCGCACAGTGCGCATTAGTCCCCAACTTTCTGCAGAGTCAATAGCTACAGACCTCCAAACTTTGTGTGGCCTTCAGAGTAGCTCAAGAACAGTGCGTAGAGAGCTTCATGGAATGGGTTTCCATGGCCGAGCAGCTGCATCCAAGCCTTACATCACCAAGTGCAATGCAAAGCGTCGGATGCAGTGGTGTAAAGCACACCACCACTGGACTCTAGAGCAGTGGAGACGTGTTCTCTGGAGTGACGAATCACGCTTCTCTGTCTGCCAATCCAGTGGACGAGTCTGGGTTTCGTGGTTGCCAGGAGAACGGTACTTGTCTGACTGCATTGTGCCAAGTGTAAAGTTTGGTGGAGGGCGGATTATGGTGTGGGGTTGTTTTTCAGGGGTTGGGCTTGGCCCCTTAGTTCCAGTGAAAGGAACTCTTAATGCTTCAGCATACCAAGACATTTTGGACAATTTCATTTTCACTTTGTGGGAAAAGTTTGGGGATGGCCCCTTCCTGTTCCAACATGACTGCGCACCAGTGCACAAAGCAAGGTCCATAAAGACATGGATGAGCGAGTTTGGTGTGGAGGAACTTGACTGGCCTGCACAGAGTCCTGACCTCAAACCGATAGAACATCTTTGGGATGAATTTGAGCGGAGACTGAGAGCCAGGCCTTCTCGTCCAACATCAGTGCCTGACCTCACAAATACGCTTCTAGAAGAATGGTCAAACATTCCCATAAACACACTCCTTAACCTTGTGGAAAGCCTTCCTAGAAGAGTTGAAGCTGTTAAGGGTGGGCCAACTCCATATTAACCCATAAGGATTAAGAATGGGATGTCATTAAAGTTCATGTGCATGTAAAGGCAGGCGTCCCAAAACTTTTGCCAATATATAAGTTATATAAGCCAATATATATATTAGGGCTGCACAATAAATCGCATTTATTAATAATCGCATTTATTAATAATCGCAATTATTGCATGCGCAGCTTCTCAGTGCAGCACGGCTGTGATCAGTAGTAAATGCTGCTCCATCTGCAAGCCAGAGGGCGCTCTCGCGCAGGGTACTCCAAATATGTCCCGCCGAAGTACGATAGCACACGTCATTGGAAATCCCTATGAATATCACACTGTCGGTGAGCTGAATAAACAGATTGAAATGCTTTGATTAAACTTGACTAAATGCTTCTCATGTTTGGAAAGATGTTTGACGTGTTCCTTTTTTTTAAATGCACGTTATAAGCGACTCAAACTCGCAGTGATTTCAGATGAAGTAGCATTTGCTACTGATCACAGAGCCGTCCTGCACTGACAAACTGCGCAAAAAAGATAATCGCAGCCTTTGCGATTTCATAATCGCGATAAGCCAAATCGCGATAAGCCAAATTGCGTTAAGCGCGATTTCATGTAAAAAAAAATTATATATATATATATATATATATATATATATATATATAATATAATTAATTTGACACGCACGCACACACACGTTTTTCTCACATAAGGGGGTCCACCGTTTTTTGCCAAATTTGTGGGGTCCACCATTTCCAGTGGTTCTACGGCCTTATAAAAAAATCAAGCAAGATAAGCAGTTCCTAATAAGAATTATCACTTCAATATAGCAAAATTCTAACAAAATTTCTTCCACATGCGTTTTTGTGTCACTTGTGGGGTTCTGGATTAAACATTTAGGACTTGTGGGGTCCGCCTTCACAGATACACACACATTTCTAGTCTTTATATCTTAGCAGGGACCTATCTGGACACATCAACTACTTCCATTATTTGCCCTTGATTACCATAGAAACTTTTTTAGATTATAATTTATATCCTCTAAATTAATCTGCACACATGCCTGTATTATCTTAGGCATTAAAATGGCATTCAAAATAAAAAAAATTGCCAATCCAGAGACTTTTCTAAATCAGTGAGCCCTCAAATTTTGGTCACAGCCTGAACTAGTTCAGTCTACTCCAACTGAACTTTGCCTGCATTGTATTGGTCATTAAATTGTGTGTGTGATAACTAATGTGATTATTTAATTTAATTTTAATGCAGAGGAGTTAATTCAATGTTCTGAGCTTTATCTGTGCAGTTTTGCTGAAGGGGATCTTGTTTGTCCCATGGTTATTTTTCCTACATTTCTAATGAAGTTTTGCGTTCTTAGCCAGTCATGTTCACTGCAGCCTAAAGATAATTTACTCCTTTAAAATGAGGACTTCACATGAAAACTCACTATTCATCTGATGAACAAAGACTTTAAGATCCCGTGGAACTATAGCACTAATACAGTAAGTAATATTTTACACAAAACACTGGATTAAAAAATACAACATGTTTTGTCCTCAATGAATATGTATTTGGTACACAATGTGTAAAATGGGTACAAAAATATAGCTTTTGGTCAATGTAACAGCAATAAGCATGCTATAAGCAACTCAAAGCATTACAATGCAAGAGTAAACAGTCTTTTTTTGGTATAAAACA
Source organism: Coreius guichenoti (assembly GCA_039654105.1). Classification (NCBI taxonomy): domain Eukaryota; kingdom Metazoa; phylum Chordata; class Actinopteri; order Cypriniformes; family Gobionidae; genus Coreius; species Coreius guichenoti. The sequence goes on along the minus strand of CM077175.1, from coordinate 16,377,482 downwards.
TTTAAAATTAGAAGACATTTGACTGGATCTACCCCTTTTATCTTTTATAGTGTAAGACAACAAAGAACTTTTAAAGGGTTAGTTCACCCAAAAATGAAAATTCAGCCATCATTTACTCCCTCAAGACATTCTAAACCCATAAGAAACTTGCTCATCTTTGCAACACAACTGAAGATCTTTGAACGAAACTGAGAGATTTCCATCTTTCCATTTAAAAACTGTTCATCCTAAACTTTCAAACTTCAAAACATTCATAAAGAAAAAAAGTTATCCATGTGACTCCAGAGGTTTAATCCCCATTTTATGGAGCGATGTGAATGTTTCCTGTGCCAAAAAGAAAAAAAAAAAAGATCTGTCTTCACTGCCACAGATCAACACAACACGCATGCGTCGTGGCTTACTCATGAACGCAAATCTATATGGAAGTAAAGATATTTTGTCAAAGACTTTCTTTTTTTGGCACATACAAAGCATTCACATCACTTCATAAAAATGAGATTAAACCACATGGATTACATCTACATTATAAATGTTCTGAAGCTTCAAAGTTTCAAAGAACCGATAGCAATGCATTTCCTTCGTTTTTTTGAGGTTAGCGCTTTGGGATGTTTGATGTCATCACATTCATTCACAAACTGCCTAATGCAATCAGACCCCCTCAAGTAATGGACAGAGTGCGGCAATGCAAACAAGTACCCGTTTTCCCTCAGTACTCCACATTCTTCTCGCTGTTCAGTGAGAGTATCAAGCGATTCCTTCATGACCTGGGTAAGGAGAACAGGGACTGTACTTTTCAGGTTTTATGAGTTCTTTAATAGTCTTCACATGTGTCAACTTTTTTTGCTTCCAGTACCAGTCTGTCAAGCTCTCTCAGCTTTTGTCGAATATATTGGTGCTGGCTGATTACATACTCATTCTTTCTGAACAGTCTGTAACCATACTCAAGCATCTAAAAAAAAAACATCCAGAAAATCACATTGTATGATTTTTAAGTAATTAATTTGCGATAACTTAATAACTTCGCATGATTGCAAAATTGAAAGTGAAAAGCAAGCGCGCCTTCAAAAGTAATTTTAATAGCCCTCATACTAATATGGCTCCCTGATGCCCGCATATTATATACAAAATATACCTCCCCACCGCCACTGTTATTGGCAATACTGGTGTTGTTGCAAGTTTATTCACCGGTGTGAACATTTCCAGTGACATCCCTAGTAAAGTACTTCACATTCTTACAGAACCTTTAAAGGGTTCTACCCTACCCTCAATAACTAATACCAGGCTCACTAACAAAAGCAACTGAATGAGGGTTTGGGTAGCACTAACCATTAAGTGATATAATGTATGAAAAAATTAGGCTTACAGGACGGTTTCTCCTCTGCCTTTGTGAAGCCATTCCAGACATAGAAGTGGAAGGCTCATCCGTGCTGTCATCACTTGACTCATTAAGAGGAACAGAAAAATCTGGTACTCGATCCATCTGTAAAAAGGGAATTATGTCATGTATGATTATGTGTTTTTGTTCACATTCCATTGAAATCATATACAGGGGAAATATTTAGGTAGAAATGGTATCCAGAGTGTCAGAGGCATACCAAAATGTTTTTTGGAACAACTTCGTTGTCTGACTGCAGACTAGAATCCTCATCAGTTTCATCTACTATACTCTCACTCGAGTCAATCAGAGGATCAGAAAAATCAGCTACTCCAACCAACTGCAAAAAAGGAGTTTCAATTTCAAGGCATTATATACATTATGGCTTACATTCTATTAAAATCAGTCACAGGGGAAGAACGTTTGAACTGTTTATAGAAACATTACACCAGCATTTTAAAGTACTGTATCTGAGGCATACCTGAATGTTTTCATTCCTTGTCTTCTTTCGAACAACATCACAGTGTGGAGTGGGAGGGCTGTCTTTAATATAATCCTCATCCGTCTCATCACTTTTGGGATAGTTCACTAGGGCAAACCCTTTGATAGTAAATGCCTAAATATAATTAAACAAAATAAATACACATTAAGAGTTAATATTAGCACAAACATCTAGGATGACATTAGAGCGAGCGTTTGAGGGAGGGCCCATAATGCCAAGACTAGAAATGTGTGTGTGTGGGTGCTTGACATGCAGCACGAGGGCAAGACTAGAAAGGTTTCTGTCAGGTTAATTATGTTTCCTCAATCAGAAGTCTACCACATGACCCAATGAGAAGCTCTGACTACCTCACAAAAGCATTGCAAGCATCTTTCTGAATCAAACTAACTTCCTCATCTCTTTCAGTAATGGTTTAGGGTTGTTCAAAAAAATAGCTTTTCACTACTCTCATGGTGTATGATTGCAGAAAAAATACAGATGTTTGTATTGAACATTTATGGAGCAACAGATTGTATGAGAAAATAAAGGGGTAAAATGCCCCTGTCTGTGGGGTAAAATGCCCCCCTCGCCACCTCATACATTCATACGATTTTTAAAGAAAATAAACATTTTCTTTAAAAATCGTATGAATGTATGAGATGGCGAGGGGGGCATTTTACCCCACAGATGGGGTAAAAGGCACACATTATTTATACAAATATTTTAGCTAAAATAATGTTTTTAATAATGTCTAAGTTAATACTTGTTCAAAACAATCACTTCAGCAAAGTTTGCACTATTTTCTGTTTATTTTGATAAATAAAAGAAATAATTAATTTTTGTTCACTAAATATACTGTCATTAAAATGTTAATGTAAAAATATATTTTAACAATACATATACAAACTTATTTTAAAAAGTAAAGATTCTGAAAGCATTCAATGAGATCCCATAATAATTTAATATAGATTTACCGTAATAACATTAAATCTTATTTTATTATATGATTAATGCCATATTTTTAAATATGATGGTTTCATTACAAATATGGTGATTATCTCTAAGGTGGACACCAATGTACTTTTTAATGGAATTGTTGTATTTTACACTGTGTATACACTGTGTGACCACAGGTGGGATCCTACTAAGAATAATATTTGGTCTAAAAAGTACCTCTAAACCATCCCCTTAAAGTCAGTTATGTCAGTCTTAAATTTATCATGCAACTGAAAATCAACTAAACGTATATGGGGTATTTGGTAAAGTAACACAGGGACTAACTTTAATATCTGTAATACCCAATTCTGAGTAGGCTATCTTTCTTTGCAGTCCAAACAGGGATTTCACCCATCTCAACCTGCAGTAATGGAATTACCGACACGGACGCTCATTACGTTCAGCTGTGCACTCATCCTCACCCTCATTATCACGTGTGTATATATGTTTGGTTCAGTTCTCAGTTTATTGTCTGGTATTGTCTATGTATGCGTTGTGTGGATATGCTACCACTGTTTGTATTTGGCAAGTTGGATTATTAAATGATTGTTATTCTTCATCTTCTTCGTCATGCGCTTCTCTTTTACCACTCATAATCTTTTTCATTGTAGATCCATACCATACTCATAATCCATAGCTTACATAATTGTATTATATATTTGTTTTAAAGACTCAACATCTGCCAAACATCTTAAAATATTTATATATATATATATATATATATATACACTCACCTAAAGGATTATTAGGAACACCTGTTCAATTTCTCATTAATGCAATTATCTAATCAACCAATCACATGGCAGTTGCTTCAATGCATTTAGGGGTGTGGTCCTGGTCAAGACAATCTCCTGAACTCCAAACTGAATGTCAGAATGGGAAAGAAAGGTGATTTAAGCAATTTTGAGCGTGGCATGGTTGTTGGTGCCAGACGGGCCGGTCTGAGTATTTCACAATCTGCTCAGTTACTGGGATTTTCACGCACAACCATTTCTAGAGTTTACAAAGAATGGTGTGAAAAGGGAAAAACATCCAGTATGCGGCAGTCCTGTGGGCGAAAATGCCTTGTTGATGCTAGAGGTCAGAGGAGAATAGGCCGACTGATTCAAGCTGATAGAAGAGCAACTTTGACTGAAATAACCACTCGTTACAACCGAGGTATGCAGCAAAGCATTTGTGAAGCCACAACACGCACAATCTTGAGGCGGATGGGCTACAACAGCAGAAGACCCCACCGGGTACCACTCATCTCCACTACAAATAGGAAAAAGAGGCTACAATTTGCACGAGCTCACCAAAATTGGACAGTTGAAGACTGGAAAAATGTTGCCTGGTCTGATGAGTCTCGATTTCTGTTGAGACATTCAGATGGTAGAGTCAGAATTTGGCGTAAACAGAATGAGAACATGGATCCATCATGCCTTGTTACCACTGTGCAGGCTGGTGGTGGTGGTGTAATGGTGTGGGGGATGTTTTCTTGGCACACTTTAGGCCCCTTAGTGCCAATTGGGCATCGTTTAAATGCCACGGCCTACCTGAGCATTGTTTCTGACCATGTCCATCCCTTTATGACCACCATGTACCCATCCTCTGATGGCTACTTCCAGCAGGATAATGCACCATGTCACAAAGCTCGAATCATTTCAAATTGGTTTCTTGAACATGACAATGAGTTCACTGTACTAAAATGGCCCCCACAGTCACCAGATCTCAACCCAATAGAGCATCTTTGGGATGTGGTGGAACGGGAGCTTCGTGCCCTGGATGTGCATCCCACAAATCTCCATCAACTGCAAGATGCTATCCTATCAATATGGGCCAACATTTCTAAAGAATGCTTTCAGCACCTTGTTGAATCAATGCCACGTAGAATTAAGGCAGTTCTGAAGGCGAAAGGGGGTCAAACACAGTATTAGTATGGTGTTCCTAATAATCCTTTAGGTGAGTGTATATATATATAGTGTATATACACAAGTGTATATATATAAGGGATGGACATGGTCAGAAACAATGCTCAGGTAGGCCGTGGCATTTAAACGATGCCCATTTGGCACTAAGGGGCCTAAAGTGTGCCAAGAAAACATCCCCCACACCATTACACCACCACCACCAGCCTGCACAGTGGTAACAAGGCATGATGGATCCATGTTCTCATTCTGTTTACGCCAAATTCTGACTCTACCATCTGAATGTCTCAACAGAAATCGAGACTCATCAGACCAGGCAACATTTTTCCAGTCTTCAACTGTCCAATTTTGGTGAGCTCGTGCAAATTGTAGCCTCTTTTTCCTATTTGTAGTGGAGATGAGTGGTACCCGGTGGGGTCTTCTGCTGTTGTAGCCCATCCGCCTCAAGGTTGTGCGTGTTGTGGCTTCACAAATGCTTTGCTGCATACCTCGGTTGTAACGAGTGGTTATTTCAGTCAAAGTTGCTCTTCTATCAGCTTGAATCAGTCCGCCCATTCTCCTCTGACCTCTAGCATCAACAAGGCATTTTCGCCCACAGGACTGCCGCATACTGGATGTTTTTCCCTTTTCACACCATTCTTTGTAAACTCTATAAATGGTTGTGCGTGAAAATCCCAGTAACTGAGCAGATTGTGAAATACTCAGACCGGCCCGTCTGGCACCAACAACCATGCCACGCTCAAAATTGCTTAAATCACCTTTCTTTCCCATTCTGACATTCAGTTTGGAGTTCAGGAGATTGTCTTGACCAGGACCACACCCCTAAATGCATTGAAGCAACTGCCATGTGATTGGTTGATTAGATAATTGCATTAATGAGAAATTGAACAGGTGTTCCTAATAATCCTTTAGGTGAGTGTATAAAGGAGCAAACCCATGTACACTTGATCAGACCAATGTATCTAAACCAATATATGTCTGGTTATACCAATGTATTATAAACCAATGCGTTTGTCATTAAACCATACATTCAACCAGTTAACCAACCCAAATTCACACAACACACATGTATTATTTCCTGAACGGCTTCCCATATTGGTGGGCTACTGGTCACTGGGCCCCACAAAGTAAGAAATACAAGTACACACACACACGCAAGTACTCACACACACGCACGTACACACACGCACATACTCACACAAGCACACACCCGCACGTACTCACACACACACACACACACACACACACGCACGTACTCACACACAAGTACTCACACACACGCAAGTACTCACAAACACACACACACACGCACGTACTCACACGCACGCACACACACGCACGTACTCGCACACACATACACACACGCACGCACGTACTCACACACACGCACTCGCCCTCACACACACTCATGCTCTCATACACACTCGCTCACACACACACACACTCGTACGCACGCATGCACGCACACAGTCACACACTCACTCAAACACTCACTCACTTACTCTTATGCACGCACGCGCACACACACTCTCTCTCTCACACACAAACACCATTTTTATAATTGCAATCAAGTTCTACAGAACTGATAACTGAATCTACATCTGTCGTAATCTTTAGATGTACCAAATGATTTGTTGATTATAAATTAAGATCAGTTGGAAATGTATTAAACTATAAAGAGATGCAAATTAAAGTTTGATTGTAATAGCATTATGAAAAGCAGTTACCATGGATTAAATGTTTATATAAATGAAACACAGTCCCGTCTGAGGCAGGAGCTCTCTCTGTGTAGAGTTTGCATGTTCTGCCCGTGTTAGTGTGGTGGTTTCCTCCTCACTTTAAAATAATGGCCAAGATCACTAGTTACTGCAGAATAAATCATTATTTTCTAATATATTTTAGGTCTGACACATACAGTACAGACACGCATTTCTGTGAGGTACACAGAGTTATATAGTCTTTGGTGTATTGGATCTGAAAGATAGACATATCACATATGGGCCAGTAGGTGACACTCTTTCCTCCCGAAACTGCTCATCCCTGTAACATAACACAATCTCTGGGAAATGTCCCATCCCCTGCTGTGCCAGGATCAGGGTCTTTACCCCAAAGCACCCTGAGCAGAGAGGAGCCCAAATCAGCAGCTGAAACATTATCATCCCAGCATGGATGTGATGTCTGTTGGACACACACACACACACACACACACACACACACACACACACACACACACACACACACACACACACACACATATACATACATACATACATACATACATACATACATACATACATACATACACACAGGTTTTATGTGGACTTTATGTATGCCTTGACAGTTAAAAGTGTTATATAGCTCACGGAATCATTCTCAGACTTAATGCTGAAAACAATGGAACCACTCAGGAGAAAGTTGTCAGAAGATGTATTTCTTTGGAAAAAAGGGGACAATGGTACAAGAGGATTACAGCATTGTTTTAAGCATGAAAATATAGCAAAAGGAACACAGAAACCCAAAAAGAATGGACAAAGTCCCTGAAACAATCAGGCCTTCACTTTAACAGGGTGTCTACAGATATAAACAAGTTAAATGTAAGACTTTTTAAGACCAAACCTGTGATGAAATAACATATTATATTACATACGTATATGTAATATTTAATGTGTTTATTGTAAAAAGCAAACAAAATATCATTGTTGTCATAAATGCCATTTATTATTATATATACAGTGAACTTTTCATATCATTTTCATACTTTTCATACTTTTTCATATCAGCAGACAATATCCAATACTCAAAAATCCCCACAAAAGCACCGCATCACCGAGATTTTTGGTTGTGTAAACAGTTTATTCTGAAGAAATATTTTCATCAGTGTGCTATCAGCTTTTACATACTTGAATGTGCATATTTTTTATATTTGCCCCCAGGACAGTCTTTACCTTTATAAAGGCCAATTTTTTTAACCTTATTAAATGTATGTCATCTTTCATGTCAAATTCTTACATTTGATTAATGAATTTAATATGCACTATAGGGCTGTTACCAATTAAATCAAATAATTTACACTGCAAAATTACAACTGCAAAAAATAATATCATGAGATTAAAACATTTTTTTTAATATACAAATAAGAAATGTTGGAAATAATGCATACTTTTAAACAAGAAACTAACCCGCCAGTAGGTGGCGGCAAGTCACTTAATGAGTCATTCATTCAACCGATTCATTCAAAACGCTGAATCATTCAGTAAAACACAGATGAGTGTTTTGAGATACATTAGTTCTGCTGTGATCTTTGTTTGGAACTATTTTCGCTGGTGAAATAGAAAAAAACAGTCAATATTATGTTTAAAATGTAATTAACTATTTGTTTATTCAACTAAAATCAATGTAACATTTGCAATCGTGAGAATATTCGGCAAAATAGCTCTCTTGTCATGTTATGTTACTTAACTATATCATATTATAGATATTCAACATTTAAGACCCATCGAATCTGAATTTAAGACATTTTTAATACTTTTACTTTTAAGACCCGCAGACACCCTGTTTAAACTTTAATTTCAAGTGACTTTTTGCTAAGAAAAGAGCAGAAGAAATGGCAAGAAAGTGTCTCAGATCTGAAGGAAGCTGTGAGAAGAGTGACTGTTTCATCTCTCACAGTAAGACGTAACGTGCCGAAGCAAAATGCATTGTTGTCAGGGCACTCAAAGAGATCATCGTCCAGGACAGGATTGTACACTCAATGCCAAGAAGTGTCAGAGCAGTATACGTAAAGTTACAGAGGACATTCTACCTACTAGAATATGGTTGTTGAAGTAATCAAGGGTGTATTTATTTTTGCAACTCTTCATTTAAGCAAAATTGGCTAATATACTTATTTCTGTCAGGTCCACTCCTGTCAAGATGATTGATGATTAGCATACAGTGTGGATTGGTGGTATGGTTCTGTTCTGGGCAAGAACTCCCAGTCAATCCATGCATTCCAGCATGGATAAGAGCAGGAGCGCAGCGATATCAGCGTTCTGTTTACCCCTTAGGGCAGAGGTGGGGAACGTTGATCCTGGAGGGCCACTCTCTTGCAGAGATTAGCTCCAACCCTAATCAAACACACCTGAAGCTAATCAAGGTCTTCAGGATTACTAAAGTTACAGGCAGGTGAGTGTTTTTTTCAGGGTTGGAGCTAAACTCTGCAAGAGAGTGGCCCTCCAGGATCAACGTTTTGCAGATATCAATAATGTTCCTCTAATGCAGATATCTTTAATAGGCCGCCTTGTTGGCAGAGGCTATTTACACTAACTCCGCCCACTGACGTCTGATTGGGCTAGACAAAATTACAGAAGACGCTGGATCATCAACAGTAGCAAAAGTGTAGGGGTAAGAGTTCAAATCCGCCGTTTGCCGAACTCGTCGTTTGCCCATCAGATATCAGATCAGAAAGGAGTTTATTTTCAATAAAAAATAAGAAAATATTTGATGTGTAAATAAAGTGTCTAACGTGTTTAATAATAAAGTGTTTATCTGTTAGAGGTCTGTGTATAGAGGGCTTTATTGTCCCAATAAGGCGGCATTCATTTAATAATTTTAATAAATATAATCATTTACACTCTATATGTTATTATTGCATACTGTTTAATGTACAACACTGAGGTGCAAATAATATCTTCCATTATTTATTAGTATAAATAGCATCTAACTACTATTTGCTCATAGTGTAAATAGCTGCTGCCTTAATGTTCTTAATGACAATAATTTTATGTAACAACATAAATCAAAATAAAGGACAGTCTGATTCGAAGAGGAACATCAGAAGGCCAAGTCTGTGGATGGCAGGAGGAGCTGGGGATGGAGAAGGATAATTATCTCCTGAGAAACGCGATAAAGATGCTGAAAACACTAAATGGTGCCTTATATGGATGCTGTGATAGGTGTCTTATTCCTATAGGTAGACATGGATCAGCTGATGTGGGCTTGACTGGCGTGACCTGCCAGAACTAATGCTACACTTGATTTAACAGATATTGATTATATATATATTTTTTCAATTATAATTATAAATGCATGCAAGTTTCTAGGGTTTTATTTTGTTCATTAAACAAATTAGTTCAATCAAATTAACTTTTATGAGTATTTTGAATTTTCTTTTTCTTTTGAGGTCACAAAACTGACACATTTTAAGTAATCTGAATGGTTTCATTGTTTTGAGTTTTATGAACTTGTTTCTTTTAATTTAGACTAACTTAAATTTAACTGAAACTGGGCTGGGATTTCTATTTCCCAGCATGCTTTGCCATGACACTTAAAAAGAGAGAGTAAATGCTAAAATTAAGTGTTATATAATGTTTTTTGTGCAAGATTAATGTTAAGTGGGAGATTTATAGCGTTTAACGCTGTTAGTTTAGAAGAGTTTCTGTTATGTTGTGTTTTTTGTAGGGTTTCCATCATGTGACGAGTGGAGCATGACCTTAGTTTGAGAACAGATATACAGTATGTTAAATGTTCTATATTGCTGTACTCATTCAGCAAGTGCTATGCTAATGCTACCAAAGCATTGTGTTACCAATTAGCAAGGTGGCATTTATTGAATTAGCTGTTTCCACTACTAAAAATATTTAAGTTGGTAATTAAGTTAAATGTATGAATTAGCTTACTCAAATATTTTAAGTTAAGAGCAATTAAAATGAGTACAAAATAAACATATGCAAGTTCTGCTTACTTAAACTTTAAATTTCTTAACTTAAAAAATGTGATGTAACTGATTTACTTAAATTATTTGAGTTGTTCCATCTTATTCAGGTTTACAGTTTTTTTTTTATTTCACTATAATTTATATATAAAATACAAAGGATTATATTTGATTACAAAACCAAATTCTCAATTTATCTCCTATAGTTTAGTCTGCGATTTAATACAGTATTGATATTTATTTTTCAGATGTATATTATTTTGCACCTTTGGAGAGGGGTATAGATCATTTGAAACAAGAAGAAAAGGTAACACTTTATTAACTAGTTGCTTATTAGCATGCATATTACTATATTGGCTGTTTATTAGTACTTATTAATGCATGCCCATATTCTACATCCCTTAATCTGACCAATACCTAAATTTAACAACTACCTTGCTAACTATTGATAGTGAATATGTTCCCCATAAGAAACATTTGAACCCTGTATAAATGTGTGGGTTAAGAGTTATAGAGCTTGAAAATCATTAGTTTGAACAATGAGAAGCTTTAAGTAGACCTCTGATTCATGTTGTTTTTATAACTATATGACTATATATAATGATATACATACTGATCCCTCTTTATTGGTGGTTCGAGTCATAAAGACAGCTTTTACCAGCAATGCAGATTAAACTGGAGCAGAAACGAATGTGATTTTTCTCTTAGGGGAGTCTAATTGCTTCTGAGTTACCCTCTGTGTGCTGTTTTAGCACAACAGTCTTTGTAAATTGTTTGCTGAGCCCCAGCAGCTGCTTTTAGACGTGAAGGTCACTTCAGAGCGGGTCAAATGACAATTGGCCATTGTAATTCAGCTGCGCTCCTCCCAGGGTTCATGCCAAGTGAACAACAGGTTGTTGCCAAAATAACCGATCTTGCGTGGTTTACAAGCTTGTCTTCTGTGGTCTCATCGCTGGCATGTTTGAAATGCATTCAGCATCGATCACCTGATACAGTCTTTGTGTTGTTATGCAAAGCTGGAGCCATTTATACCCATGTCCAGTGCAGAGATCTGTCCATCTGTGGCCGCTTGGCTAAGAAGTGTGCTTCAGGGGTCAGAAATAGTGGAGCGTGGCTATTGTCTAGTTTAATTGGAGGTTCATAGGCACTTAAAGCCAGGAAACTGCACCTAACAGGTCAACATTTCACAAGCATTATCCTTACGTTATCTGCAGAGCATTGTTGCCATGCGCTTTCAAGATGCATTTACTGTAAATTGTAGCATTTTGTACAAAGTTCAAAAAATAAAGTGTAAATAAAGTGGTAAAAAAGCAGGCTGGTCTCATTGTTAATACGTAGGTATTAACATGTAACTTTCAAAGACACAAAACGTATGTTTTTGTACATTTGGAGAAGTGCTGAAACGTAAATTATGGACGTATTGGCAACATTGAAACGTTTTTACAGCTAAAAAACGTAAAATATTTACGAATCTTTCATAAAATCGTTTTTTTACGAATACGAAACTTTATACGAATAAAGATTTGAATCTATTTTTTATAAAGATCTGTCTAATTTCCCATTTACTATTTTATAGATTAATGTAAGATCCCTTAACACTAACGTTACCCCCAAATCTAAACATACCCATTTTATTTAGAGACTAAAACGTAATGGACAGAAATGTGTTGGAAAATGACAATTTTAGTAACAATATAGCATTAAAAGATGTTTTGAATGGCTAATCCTGGATACATAAATAATTTACGTTTTAGTGCTGTCAATACGTCAGTATTGTACGTTTTAGTGTGTATGAAAACGTAAGTAAATGTAGGTCTACGTGTGGTAGAACCACACTTTACGTAAAAATACACACATATTCTAATGAGATCACGTTGCAAAAGGTTCGTTGATTATGAGTTAGCAGAGCAAATGGCTTTGTTACAAACTGAAACACTTCAGGCTTGGTTTGTGGAGACAAACAAACAAATCACTGAACAGCTGATGTCACCAAACCCGAAGTTGAATCAGCTGTGACACCACACATTTGGAAACTGTGGGTGGTCTTTGGGTGGTGAACGGACATCTCCAGTGTTTTGTCCTGGTACTTGATGTTGCATGAACATCAAACGGAGGCTTTTGTCTGAGTCTCACATCTGTCTGCTGAGAAGAATACCCTCAGATTTCAGAAGAGAGCTCAACAACAACACACACTGTGGTCAGATTGTTTCCTAAACTGAAGCACTCTCACGTTCGTCTCCTCTTAGGCTTCAGAAGAGATCTCTGCCACTTTACAAACTGTGCAATATGAAGTCAAACATTTCCTTATGCTACCATTAGTGTTGTAGTACTCGAGACCGGTCTATGGCCATTTTTTGACAGTCTCGGTCTCGACCGCATTTGCACTCGGTCTTGTCTCTGGCTCAGACCAAGAGGACTCAGCTGCAAGGATATCACTAAATTGCCGATGCATCGTCTGATTTTTTTGTTAACATCATTAATGTGATTTTATGTAAAACTTACTGCTTAAAATGCAATCAATAACTTATTTCTAATGTGATTCCTCTTGTTACTGTTGTGCTGGGTTCGAAATCAGTGCAGAAGTGTCTTAAAGTCAAATGCCCAAAATTCATACAAATGCCCACAAATTCAAGATATGATTGCAAAAAAAATAGTTGTATGAGATCTTGTGTTTTTATATTATAACATAGGATATAATTAAGCAATATCACAAGAGCAAGAGAGCTGTTTTCACGAATATGAGCAGGATTGCAAACGTGATATTGATTTTATACAAACATTCAATAAACAAGAAGTTCATTTTATAAAGTTCACCCAAAAATGTAAATTATCCTATAATTTACTCACCCTCAAGTCATCCTAGGTGTATATGACATTCTTATTTCAGACGAATACAATCTGAGTTATATTAAAAAATATCCTGGCTAATCCAAGCTTTATAATGGCAGTGAATGGCAGCCCAAAAAGTGCATCCGTCCATTATAATGTCGATGTGTTTGTGTAAGAGAAATATCCATATTTAACACGTTATAAAGTAAAATATCTAGCTTCCTGCAGACCGCCTTCCGTATTCAACTTATGCAGAAAGTGTAACACCTCTCGCAGTTCAAAACGCTTGCACTACATCTGACATCATCGTCGCGCAAGTTATGCTTTTTTCGTAAGTTGAATACAGGAGACAGTCCGCCGAAAGCTTGATGTTTTACTTTATAACATGTTAAATATGGATATTTTTCTTACACAAACCCATCAATTCACTTCAGAAGGCCTTTATTAACGCCTGGAGCCATGTGCAGTACGTTTATAATGGATGGATGCACTTTTTTGGGCTTCAGATTTTGGGCTGCCATTCACTGCCGTTATAAAGCTTGGAAGAGCCAGTTTTTGCTATTTCTGCAATGAAAATAGTTCCAAACAAATCCATAGCAGAACTGCTGTGCATTTCCCGGCAACACTGTGGTGTTTTGTTAATAAATACCGTAAATCAGCTGCTTTGAACAAATTGGTTTGTTGGTTTCATTTTTATATTTAAAAGTAGGCCTATCATTTTATTTTTCCATCATATTTCTATATTCAAAATGTTATTTTTAAAACATTAATATCAACATTATTTTTGTTTTTTTTTGCAGGTGTAATTGTACCAATTCAGATGCAGCTTCTGTGCCACCTCTGCAACACAAAGATGAATGTTATTGTTAGTGATTTGATTGGTAACAGCTCTATACAGTATAGTGTCTTATTATTATAATAGTATTTATCGAGTAAATATAAGATACTTCTCAGATGGATTTTTTTAGAGGATTTTGAGGAGTGCTGGTCTGGTTTTGGCCTTGTCTTGGTCACAACACACTCAGGTCTTGGTCTCGGTTTAGGTGGTCTTGACTACAACACTAGCTATCATACAATATCTTGTGTCTTTCAGCAAAGAAAGGTCCAGGGTTGATCATGATCATGACTGCTTCCAAGAACAAATAATCTGCACATAAACTCTATATAGTTTTATTCTCGTCCTGTATTTCAACTACAAACCCGATTCCAAAAAAGTTGGGACACTGTACAAATTGTGAATAAAAAAGTAATGCAATAATTTACAAATCTCATAAATTTATATTTTATTCACAATAGAATATAGATAACATATCAAATGTTGAAAGTGAGACATTTTGAAATGTCATGCCAAATATTGGCTCATTTTGGATTTTATGAGAGCTACACATTCCAAAAAAGTTGGGACAGGTAGCAATAAGAGGCCGGAAAAGTTAAAAGTACATATAAGGAACAGCTGGAGGACCAATTTGCAACTTATTAGGTCAATTGGCAACATGATTGGGTATAAAAAGAGCCTCTCAGAGTGGCAGTGTCTCTCAGAAGTCAAGATGGGCAGAGGATCACCAATTCCCCCAATGCTGCGGCGAAAAATAGTGGAGCAATATCAGAAAGGAGTTTCTCAGAGAAAAATTGCAAAGAGTTTGAAGTTATCATCATCTACAGTGTATAATATCATCCAAAGATTCAGAGAATCTGGAACAATCTCTGTGCGTAAGGGTCAAGGCCGGAAAACCATACTGGATGCCCGTGATCTTCGGGCCCTTAGACGGCACGGCATCACATACAGGAATGCTACTGTAATGGAAATCACAACATGGGCTCAGGAATACTTCCAGAAAACATTGTCGGTGAACACAATCCACCGTGCCATTCGCCGTTGCCGGCTAAAACTCTATAGGTCAAAAAAGAAGCCATATCTAAACATGATCCAGAAGCGCAGGCGTTTTCTCTGGGCCAAGGCTCATTTAAAATGGACTGTGGCAAAGTGGAAAACTGTTCTGTGGTCAGACGAATCAAAATTTGAAGTTCTTTTTGGAAAACTGGGACGCCATGTCATCTGGACTAAAGAGGACAAGGACAACCCAAGTTGTTATCAGCGCTCAGTTCAGAAGCCTGCATCTCTGATGGTATGGGGTTGCATGAGTGTGTGTGGCATGGGCAGCTTACACATCTGGAAAGGCACCATCAATGCTGAAAGGTATATCCAAGTTCTAGAACAGCATATGCTCCCATCCAGACGTCATCTCTTTCAGGGAAGACCTTGCATTTTCCAACATGACAATGCCAGACCACATACTGCATTACAACATCATGGCTGCGTAGAAGGATCCGGGTACTGAAATGGCCAGCCTGCAGTCCAGATCTTTCACCCATAGAAAACATTTGGCGCGTCATAAAGAGGAAGATGCGACAAAGAAGACCTAAGACAGTTGAGCAACTAGAAGCCTGTATTAGACAAGAATGGGACAACATTCCTATTCCTAAACTTGAGCAACTTGTCTCCTCAGTCCCCAGACGTTTGCAGACTGTTATAAAAAGAAGAGGGGATGCCACACAGTGGTAAACATGGCCTTGTCCCAACTTTTTTGAGATGTGTTGATGCCATGAAATTTAAAATCAACTTATTTTTCCCTTAAAATAATACATTTTCTCAGTTTAAACATTTGATATATCATCTATGCTGTATTCTGAATAAAATATTGAAATTTGAAACTTCCACATCACTGCATTCTGTTTTTATTCACAATTTGTACAGTGTCCCAACTTTTTTGGAATCGGGTTTGTATTAAGTGTAACTCTAACCCTTTTTCCTCATCATCTGACTCTTAATATAAGGCATGAACTCTGAATTTCATGATCAGTGTTTTACTTTTATTTTGTGCATTTCAAGTTTTGCTCTTATTCACTCACACAATCAAACACATTATACACATTTTCGTATTTGAAATTGTAGACAGTGTTTGCTTCTACAGTGATTTAACAGAAGAAATCAATGTTCTACACATACAGGCGTCAGGCATTTAAGACTAATTTAATCTAGTATCCTAGGGCCAGTTGTTCAAAAGTATTCTGATCGGATTTCGGCTATCGGATTGAATCAAATCTTGAAAATGGGTTGTTCAAAAGAAAAAAAAAAATGGTTCTTAAATCAGATTAGATCACAAAATGTTTTTGATCTGGTTCAAATCATCAGTTTGTGTTGTTCAAAACTGTTTAGTAAGATTGGGATACTTTTGATCCAAAAAATCAGGATTATACTGATCCCAGCAGGAGGGTGGATTTTAGGAACAAAAAATTAATAAAACTTTAAAATTTGTCAAAAAATACAACATTTGTATCATGTAATATACACACACACACACACGTTTTATTTTGTTCTTGATTAGTTGATAAATTAGAAGTAGACATTACCTATTAAGCCTTTTAGTAGCCTACAGTAAAGTAAAAAAGAGATTTTGGCACCATAAAATAATCCCCAAACAACTGTAAATATCAAACAAAAATATTATATTTCATTTAAAGTGTTTTTTATCACTGTTTGTAAACTACATTGGCACAATCATAAGAGATGACCCAGTCAAAAGTTCTTTGCGAGCGAATGCAAAGTTTCTTGGGTGACACTACACAAAACTTTTCTGAGAGAACGCAAAAGCATTGAGGTATTTTTTTTCCCCCCGTCTCATATTTTTCCATTGCCATGTGTCTTTAAGGGCTCCGTAGAGCACTAGTAATCCAGATTTGGTAATATGAAAAAGTGTGTATCTGGATCAGGGTGATCCAATCCAATTTTGCTTTGAAAAAATGGCACAAAAGTAAGATGGATTACTTGATCCTGGATAGCAAAACATGGGATTTCCAAATCCAAGATCATTCTGATCCAGATTAAACTTTTGAACAACTGGCCCCTAGAGATCTTCTGAAATGCATAGAGCTATTTAAAGGATAGTTTCAGTATTTACAATATTAGGGGAAAAAATTTAATAAAATTTGATTTAAAAAAAATAGACAAAAGTTGATACCTAAATTCCAGCTAACAGGGAACATTCTGGCAAGGTTCTCTCAAAGTTATGAACAAACATTTTTTCCAGTAACGTTTACAGAACATTCGTTCAAAGTTATCTGGTCTAATAACATTCTCAAAACGTCAGCACAAAAAAAATTATATTATACATCATTCATGGAACGTTTTATTTCTGAAATGTTTTCGTCTAACATTTTTTAAAATGTTACTACTTGTTTCAGAACGTTCATAGAACATTCCAAAGTAACGTTCCCATAATGTCTGAAGAATAATACAATGGAATGTTTCCTTAATGTTCGCAGAACCAAGAAAAAAAATAACGTTCTTAAAACATTTAAACAACTGAAAAATTTAGAAATAACGTTTTCATAACAATTTTGAACATTCAGAAATAACGTTTTCATAAGTTAATGGGAATGTTAGCAAAACATTTTTAGAACATATTTTTGTTAGCTGGGATGAGACATATAAGGATTCAGTCCTGAGGCAGTTACTGTATGTGTGATTGACAGATGGCACAGATGAACATCCTGTTCCTCTCTCACCTCTCCTATTGATTCTGGAAAAGAAAGAAAGAAAGCAATGTTTCTCACACCACATTCCTTTTCTCATTTGTGTCTACTTTTATTTCGCCTAAGGATTTTTGATAGGACATCTGATACACTGTTGACACTAAAAGAGACACATGAGAATAGTTGTTATGTCTCTTGAGCTCAGATGGAGCAACCTCTGAGCAAAAAAACAAAAACTGTTGCTATAAAAGTGTTTAAACAAGATTACAGCATATCAATAAAGAGATACACACTATATTCAAAGTAAACATTCATTTGTGTCTTGTAGGATTTGTAGGAGAAACGTCACAAACACTGCTGGTGCTGAAAGGATATAATCTGTAGATTCTGAGAGATCTTCAAGTCTTGTAAGCAAAACACACACATCATCTATAAATGAGCAGAGCAGTTTGCTTTACCAATCTAAAGAAATAAGAACTCGTGCTTTTGGATAAGGAAAATAAAGCCTTGTTTTAGGACCGTTAAGATTAAATATATTGTATTATTATTATTATTCTTATTATTATTACTACAATAAATGTTTAATTGCATTACTGATGTGCAAAAAATGTATTTGTGTACAAATTGCCTGAAGAAGATCTTTAATCAAAATAACACGAATTTAACATCAATGAGAACTTTGTCATAATGAGAATTTTATAATTGTCATAAAGCAAAAGGTCTCAAAATCAGCTTCATTTTCTGAATGCAAAATATTATTGTCTTTTTTGATTTGTGGATTTAATTATTATAATTATATAATTATTATGATTTTTGACGGTTGTAATCAGTGTTCTGCTCAATTTGCTATAGAATTTTTTTTTTTTTTTTTTTTCACATTTTCTGTGGATGAATATTGAAGAGCAATAACTTATAGCACCATATATTGTTTATTGTTTTATTCAGCCACGAAACATATATCTTTTTGCCTCTACACTGTTAAAAACAAATATTAGAAACAAAAGGCGTTCACAGCCTAATTTCATAGAAGAATTTATGAAATGTACTGTTGCTTTAAAATGTAAATAACTTATTAATCTCCAAAAAAATCAAGTCCCTTACACTATGGGAAGAATATGATTCTTGAGAAGAAACTGAATGGCCATATCTTTGGATTCTATATCAGTACATCATGAGGAACCTCACAAGCATCTTGACTGGGCTTTTAAATGGAAATGTATGTTCCAGATTGCACTGGATAATTTAGATTAACATCCTGGTGTTGCAATGAATCCCTGAACCGCTGAACAACTGGATTCAGAAGAGATGTGGCATGCTTTATATAGAATCCAAGCCCAACTTAATATTCTGCAATATTATTTATTTGACAGCACTGACGCTATTGGATGAGAACAAAACTTAAACTGAATTAATCTGAATTACGACAGAGTAGAGTAGATGGACTTTAAACAGTTATTGAACTAAATTTAATCACCACTGAACTGAATTGAGCTGAATAATACTTTGAATCTATTTAAAGCACTATAAAAATAAAGGTGACAACTCTGAACAGCAGACAGTAATATCATGCATGGCTCGTCTTTATTTTAAAATGTGAAGATGAGCAAAATCCATGAATTTCTCTGTTTATTAACCATCTGTGTAGTCTCTCTGGCCCTGTACAGATGGACGGGAGAATCTATTGTGAGAGAACAATGTGTCTCAAATAGAAGCCTTAGCGCTTGTCCTTTTACGGCCTTCCTCTTGGAGTTTGGCACCTTCCTGGGACGAAAGGGGGCCGGATTCACCTGCTAGTAGGAAGATAAAGGGTGGTCTGGCAGCATGGAGTCCTGTACCTAGAGCGTGTCCCATCCTGTGCTGTGTCTGTCCCTCTGTGTTGCACCGTAACCATCAGAATGGCCCCCAAGAAGAAGGAAGAGCCCAAACCAGTAGCGGCACCCAAGCCCCCAGAGCCCGAGCCCCCCAAGGAGCCGGAGTTTAACGCAGCTGAAGTCAAGGTACACACTCTACATGTCTAAAATGTTGATATCTACTGCAGGAGATGGGCTTTAATAGATTACACCCATCAGCACTGCGATCATTCAGATGCCAAAAATGTAATATCTTTGACAAATTATTGAACAGATTTGCATTTTCATTTCTATCAAACTGAATATGGCGTCTAGTCTGACTAAGGTGGTTTGCACTGAGTGACAAGTCTTATTATTATGGTGAACAACAAAGTGAAAATGATAGCTTGATCATTCCTGCTGCTTCTGATCAAAGACTTTAAGGCGAGTTTTGGGAGGACAAAAGTTTCTCCTCCTATTTTGATATCATTTTCTCTATTGAATTCCCTGAGGACAAATGTTGCCTTCTCACAAAGCTTTCTTTATTGTCCATGCACTATTTTAAACAACAGGGTGTAGTGCGTCCAAAAGGACAACCTGCTGTTGAATAATGGCTGTGAATGATAACTCCCTGTTTCATTTGGCGGTGTGTTTTGTACATATTTGTTTAATCTGAAGAGCTCAGGGTTGATTTGCACTGAAACAATTGTCAATTATCATCAGAGAACTTATTTCCCGCGTCCAAATGCTTTAGCAACTCGCATTAGTTCCACAAAGTTAAACACAAGACACATAAATACCATTTTCTCAAACATATCATCAGTAATACCCAATGGCATATCGCTTTCTGTGCGGGTCAAGTGATATGTAGTTTTGGTAGTGAAATAATGGAAATTTGACAGAGGAGCCAGCACAACAAAAGAGCTTTTGGTGGTCAGCATTGCCACTCTACACCACATTTCCATAGTCTGAAATGTTGAGGTGAAGAGAAGCCATAATATATGTTCCAAACCATTGAGGTTTTGGCCACACAATGTGATTTTGATTATGTTGGACCACCCAAACTTCTCAAGCTGTTTCAAATCTGTCTACTAAAGCAAGCATGTCAATCGACTAGAATACATTTCTAATTCTAATTTCTGATTCCTGAGGATAATCTTTTACAGTACCTCTATAATTTCCTGCATCCAGTGGCATTGTTTTGGTGATTGGTTACGCCTCAGTGGGCAACATACTTTACTGTTATTCAGTGAATTCAGACGAATCAGATACAATGGCTCCTAATGGCATTTAAATCTTTTTAGTTTAGTTTGGCAGGACAAAACACAAAGTTATGCCTTTAAATGTGTAGTTGCATTGTTGGGTCGTAATGTCCTAAATGTTTCTTCAGTAGGG
This sequence comes from Coreius guichenoti, assembly GCA_039654105.1. Taxonomy (NCBI): domain Eukaryota; kingdom Metazoa; phylum Chordata; class Actinopteri; order Cypriniformes; family Gobionidae; genus Coreius; species Coreius guichenoti. Next base: position 16,356,445 of record CM077175.1, on the reverse strand, counting down.
CTCATCTTTTGGCATTTTTCCATTTCCTAAGGCCATAAAAAGCATCTTGTCAGTGTCATGTGTTCGCGGCTTCAATCACTGTCTAAGCCCGCTAACCCTGACATCTAACCATTTGTGCTGAAATTACAAAAGGGGTGTCAGGTGAACACCCACCCGCAGGGCCACACGCGCCTTCTGGCCCAAGGCTGCTCGTAAATTCTTTTGAACAGTGAGTCATAGGACAAACGGGATTGAGCTTGAGTAACCAGAGACATCTGACAGCCGCGACGGGTCACGTCCTGAAGGACAAATATCACCCGAGCATTAATAATCACATCTCCAACATCTGATTCCCTTAGAACCTTGTATCTTATTGATTCAACTTCAGACTTTTGTATGATTATTTCATTTGTTTTCTTTTCTTGGCAGCTTGAATTCACTGCTGAGCAGATTGAGGGTAAGTCATATTTTTGTATGCATTATGTTTAAAAATGTTAAATGTAATTTATGTATGTTGCTTTGCTGATTCTGATGATGATTCAGAATATCAATACAAGAAAAAAACAAAAATGTTCAAAAATCGCATTCAAAATATATTCTCTCAAAACGAGTCTTACACAATTCTTTTCGAGTAAATGTATTTCTTTTAAAGGATGTTTAAATGTTTTAAATGGAAAACAAAATTATATTTTGACATAATCAGAATAATTACTGTAACAAACAGTCAGAGAGTTATAGAAGTTTAAGCAAATATTGAACAAAACATATTTATTTCATACAAAATATATATCCCAGAGAGCAACATAGTGTCGCTCAGATCCGGCCCACATCTGGTACCCATGGAATCCACATGGAATCCAACAACACTGTGTTGCTGTCTGGGATTTTATCAAATATTTTGGCCTGTAAAATTGCTATAAAATCAAAGCCGTATAGCTAACCAAGATGTGTTCCAAATTTGAAGTTGATATCCTGAAAATTGAGACACTAAAAGGTTTTAAAGTACCATTTTCATTGTAACGCAATGTCCACTTTAAACATGGTTTTCACAGGATGAATCTTGAGTGTTTACGCTTTCAAATGATACCTAATTTATGATGATTACTAAAATATGTGATAGAGAAAAAAGGCAATAAAAAACACGCCAAGTGTCCCGCTACTGTTGACAGGTCCGTCTCCTTGCGATTTTGACTTCTGACCCTGTAGGTTTTAGGTCTGCTGGAGCTGGAGAAACTGATCATGTCCCACTGTCTTTTTCTCTGCAGATTTCAAGGATGCGTTCCAGCTGTTTGACAGGACGCCAACCAATGAGATGAAAATCACCTTCGCTCAGTGTGGCGACCTGATCCGGGCCTTGGGTCAGAACCCCACCAACGCTGAAGTTATGCACGTCTTAGGCAAACCCAAAGCTGAAGGTGAGAGCCTGACCCTCACTGACATGAGCCTGACTGCCCACTCCCAAATACTGAGAGTTCAACTGTTGAGCCCAGTCATGCCACAGATACATACTGTATCTTGCTGTTTTTTTGGCAGATATGCAGGTGAAGATGCTGGATTTCGACCAGTTCCTGCCCATGCATCAACACATCTGCAAGGCCAAAGACCGCGGCACCTTTGAGGACTTTGTTGAGGGCCTGAGAGTGTTTGACAAAGAGGGAAACGGAACAGTGATGGGTGCTGAGCTCAGACACGTCCTCGCTACTCTGGGTGAGCTTAACAATAATAATAAATTATATTTAATTGTCTTCTGTATAAGCAAATTCCTGTAGTAGCTGCAAAGAACTTCCCAGATAACAAGGAATGTTCTCAGAACGTTCTGGCAAGGTTCTTTCAACTTTATGAACAAACGCTCTTCAATAGAATGTTTGTTAAAAGTTATCTGGTCTTTAATAATGTTCTCAGAACATTAGCACAAAAACATTTATACATTGTTCATTGAACATTTTAGTTGGACATTCATCTAACATTTTTTGAATGTTACTACTTGTTTTAGAATGTTCAGAGAACATTCAAAAGTAATGTTCCCATAATGTTTGAAGAATGATACAATGGAACGTTCCATTAACACTCCATTAAAAACTTTTTGAAACCATTTAAAAAACTGGGCGTTTTGAATGATCCGAGAACAGTCAGAAATAACATTTTCATAACTTAATGAGAATGTTAGCAAAATGTTCTTACAACATAGTTTTGTTAGCTGGGTTTTTTTTTAGCCTTTACATTGGGGTTTTATCTCACTTTTATTCAACAAAATATTTTCTTGTCTTATTTATTTGTCCTTAAAACAAGATACATTTACTTGAGAAGCAAACTGTGCAAAATATTGTTGTTTTCAGAGATTTGTATTGAATCAAATGACAATGACAAAAGCATTTTATTTCCTCAAAATCATTCTTAATAAATTGATTCTCAATAAGAGAGAGAACGCTGTAAATAATGATATTTTGAAGTTGAACATTATTGGAGTACTTTTTTACAAGAAAATAATATTTCAGTTTTTCTACTTCAAAGTTTCACATTTAATTCAATGTGTTACATGCCATTTCTTGTTAAATTTACTAGACATTTCTGAGAGAAAATTATTTGTACACCATATTTCAATATACAGGTTTAATTATAAGAAAAGAGAAAATACCACAAATCTCAACTCTAGGAATTCATTAGCATCAGACTAATGAATGAGATGCCGAACTGACACTGTATAATCACACAACTCAATCCTGCTTTCAGCTCAGATGAGGATTTGTTAGTATGAAGAGCGCTGTAGTGACTGAGTGTGTGTGTGTGTGTGTGCTTGTTTATGTGATTTATGAGGACACAAATTTGTATAATGACATGGGTATTACACTGGTATTGCAACGTAAACGTGGTTTATGAGGACATTTCCTGTGTCCTCGTAATAAAAATACCTTAAAAAACATACTAAACAATGTTTTATTAAAAATGTAAAAATGCAGAATGTTTTCTGTGATGAGTAGGTTTAGGGGTAGGGGTAGTGTAGGGGATAGAATGTACAGTTTGTACAGTATAAAAATCATTACGTCTATGGAATGTCCTCATAATGTAGTTGCACCAACATGTGTGTGTGTGTGTGTGTGTGTGTGTGTGTTCTCGGCAGGTGAGAAGATGAAGGAGGATGAGGTGGAGCAGCTGATGGCTGGCCAGGAGGATGCAAACGGCTGTATAAACTATGAAGGTGAGTTTCTACACACTTTTACAACTTCTTCATCTGCTGCTGTTCAGCTGTTTCATTCAGCAACAGCACGTCCACTAATGCTTGCTACTTTAAATCAACATCTGTCACCAATAGACAGATAACATCACAGTTTATGTCTATGAATGTAGTATAAGTGATGAGAACAGAAATATGTCTATCTCTAATCAGAATATGATTGTTCTCTTCACCTCTAGATGGTAATGTTGACCCATCTAGTACAATATTTTCTGTGAAATTAACAAATTGTTCTCCCATAAAATGAAAACTATGCCCGCATGACTTTGTCTAAGTTGAAAATATAAATAGCATCAGTGAGCTCAGAATAGTATAGACTAAACATGCATTAGCACAGAATATTGATCTAGGTTTTGTCTTTTTTTCCCCCTCACAGCTTTTGTAAAGCACATCATGGCTGGCTGAACAGGTATGAGAAATCACCCTTATTAAACTAAACTTCATCTTGAATGCATATCTGTTCTGTTTTGTTGCATTTAATTCAAATCATTTCACTCTGTAAAGTTCTTTGAATCCCATCTGCATGTATAAATGTTGATTGTTTCCCTGTTTTTCAGATGATCCAGACACTTCAATGAGGATACAGAATATTGTTATTTCATTGTTGTTCTTTTGTAAATGAAACCCATGCAGGTGTTTCCTGCCGTGGATCCACTGTCTCTCAAACGCTCTTTTTTGTATGGCTCCTCAGTCTGTAATGCCAACATACATCACACCTGTTCTTTTTGTGAATACAAACGTTTATTAAATGTCACGCTTGGATTAAACCGCCTCCTCTCTCTCTGAATCCTTTCATTCCACTATTCCTAGAAAATGTAATTGCTTGTATTGAACGTCTGTGATGTGAAGGGAAATTAGTTGCTTTAATACAGTCTTTCTCACTCGCTTTGGCTCAATTCTCAAATTAGACTTTTTTTTCTCTAAACAATAAGTTTCTTGTTCACATCAGATTTCAATTTCTTATTTAAGCAAATTGCATGTGTTTTGGCACATGTGTAAATGCATTTGTCTACAATTTTCCCAATAACCAAATGCACAGGGCTTATTGATCAAAACTGATGATTCTCAGTGAAATTGTCAAACTCTTCACAACTTCTAAATATTATTTCATCGTGTGAGCCATCACATGCAAAATGATCCATTCATTGATCAAAATCTGTCAGACATGCATGTACACCGATCAGGCATAACATTGACATGACCACTGACAGGTGAAGTGAATAACACTGATTATCTCTTCATCACGGCACCTGTTAGTGGGTGGGATGTGTTAGGCAGCAAATGAACATTTTGTCCTCAAAGTTGATGTGTTAGAAGCAGGAAAAATGGGCAAGTGTAAGGATTTTAGTGTAAGGGCAAGGAGTTTGACAAGGGCCAAATTGTGATGGCTAGAGGACTGGGTCAGAACATCTCCAAAACTGCAGCTCTTGTGGGGTGTTCCCGGTCTGCAGTGGTCAGTATCTATCAAAAGTGGTCCAAGGAAGGAACAGTGGTGAACCGGCGACAGGGTCATGGGCGGGGCGGCCAAGTGGGTGATGCACGTGGGGAACGAAGGCTGGTCTGATCAAACAGACGAGCTACTGTAGCTCAGATTGCTCAAGAAGTTAATGCTGGTTCTGATAGAAAGGTGTCAGAATACACAGTGCATCACAGTTTGTTGCGTATGGGGCTGCATAGCCGCAGACCATTCAGGGTGCCCATGCTGACCCCTGTCCACCGTCAAAAGCACCAACAGTGGGCACGTGAGCATCAGAACTGGACCACGGAGCAATGGAAGAAGGTGGCCTGGTCTGATGAATCACGTTTTCTTTCACATCCCGTGGATGGCCGGGTGCATGTGCGTCTCTTACCTGGGGAACACATGGCACCAGGATGCACTATGGGAAGAAGACAAGCCGGCAGAGGCAGTGTGATGCTTTGGGCAATGTTCTGCTGGGAAACCTTGGGTCCTGCCATCCATGTGGATGTTACTTTGATACGTACCACCTACCTAAGCATTGTTGCAGACCATGTACACCCTTTCATAGAAACGGTATTCCCTGGTGGCTGTGGCCTCTTTCAGCAGGATAATGCGCCCTGCCACAAAGCAAAAATGGTTCAGGAATGGTTTGAGGAGCACAACAACAAGTTTGAGGTATTGACATGGCCTCCAAATTCCCCAGATCTCAATCCAATCGAGCATCTGTGGGATGTGCTGAACAAACAAGTCCGATCCATGAAGGCCCCACCTTGCAACTTACAGGACTTAAAGGATCTGCTGCTAACATCTTGGAGCCAGATACCACAGCACACCTTCAGGGGTCTAGTGGAGTCCATGCCTCGACGGGTCAGAGCTGTTTTGGCAGCAAAAGGGGGACCAACACAATATTAGGTCATAATGTTATGCCTGATCGGTGTATATTCCATAAAAACCTTGAAATGGGATATTTGTAATGTCTACTAAACTGGTAAATGGCCTGCCATTGCAATGAAATAGGAATCACAATCTTACCAATCAACCAATCTTATGGAGCATATAGAGTTTTCCCAGCACAATCACTAGCATTTTTGAACACGGACGAAAGTCACAGTCCTAAACAGCAGCAGCTACAGTATAAATACTGTACATTTGTATTTATACAGCACATTTATTTTTGTAAAAATGTGTTAATATAAACTGAAAGGTTATATTTAAAAAAGTCAACTTTTTGACCAGTGTGGCTCATGATGACAAAAACCCTTTTTTATTTCGGTGGCATTGGTCTATTAACTGACACGTTAACTAGGTTTTAAAGCATAAATTAAATGTTTTGGGTGAGTTACTACATTTTGCAGACATGATATTGATATCTGATATTGTGACAATTGAACTTACAGTTTAGAGAATGTTTCGAAAAATGTGCCAAACAAAAAAAATTAACAGAACTTAACATTTATGGACTATTTTTGCAACGAGATTTAACCAACTGGTGTCAAATACATTTTTAGTAGTTGTACAATATGAATCATGGCCAATTAAAAACTGCATTTGATTTCTTCTTCCTCTTCTTCTCACTCCTCAGTCTGTGTTCAATCAGGATTGTCCCGTGTGCCAGAGCCAGTGCTGATGTTCTCACTTCCTGCAGCAGAGGAGTTCACATCACCCTTGAATTATCACCCTTGTATTAACTCATCTAGGACGGATGCTTCTCCAATCGTCCAGCAGTTGTGAACGCGGGTGTTTCGTTATCCTGCCCCTGCTGTCTCATGCACTTCAAACTCATCTCATAAAAATAAAAAAAAATAAAAAAATTTTTTTGGCATATGCTAAAGAGAGAGAGAAAGAGAAAGACTTTTGACTTTTAAAACACTTATTTAACCATCATGTCACAGAGAACGTTTTATAATTCATAACTTCAAAAATGAATACATACAATGTGGATTTTGTTTCAATAATAAACCCATAATAATAATAATTTGTTTATGAATTGACACATTATTATTAATTTTATAAAATTCATGTTCTATTTTAACTCCAAATAGTCATCTTTGCTTGACCGTTTAAAAAATGTATTGCAGCGCTCAGTTTGAGACTTACAGTGTTTACAGCCAAAGATGAACACTGCTTTCAGAAGAAAACCCTCAAAAATATGCTCTAAAGATCCAAAAGATACCAAAACATATGGACTACTCTGCAACATTTACAAACTGAAGAAGTATTGAGATGAATGAATGAATGAACAAATGAATGAATGAATGAATTAATTAATTAATGAAAACCTTTGACTTATCCTTGACTATCCTGCCGATTATATGGTGTACCAAATATTTCAGGAAAAAGACTATTAACAACAACAACAACAACAACAACACAAAGTCCTCAGGGAAGGATGTAGGAAAGGATGATTTCAACGTATTTAAAACATTCTTGGTCCCACTTTATATTAGGTGTATTTAACTACTATGTACTTACATCAAAATAAATACATAACAATAAATACATAATTGATACAATGTACTTATTCTGTTCATACTGTATTGTAAATCACTTGTGCTGCTACTGAGGTGGATACAGGTAAGGTTATGACAGGTTTGGTGGTATGGGTAGGTTTAAGGGTGGGTTAAGAGCACAACAGTGTAATTATAGATGGGATTAGAGGAATTAAATCACAGCTGTAATTACATGCAGGTATTTTAAAATAAAAGTACAGTGTAAAACATGTATGTACAAAATAAGTGAGTTGTATCAAATTATTACAGTTAGGTTAATGACCAATTACGTTTTATATTAAACATTACAACAAACATCTATTGCTATAAATATGGCTATTTATTTATTTTTACAGTACATTATATTATTTTACAATACATGCACTTAATTGTGTACTTACCTATAAAGTACTAGTTAATATAAGGTTAAGGTTAGGTTTAGGGGTAGGTTCAAGGTTAGTACCTAGTTATCACCCAGTTATTGTAATTACTATTATAAGTACATAGTATGGACATGCGAAACAGGACTGTAAAATAAAGTGCTACCATTAATTAAATGAATAATAACTTAATATGTATATAAATGCACTTGTAAGTATGCTATTACGTCGCATGTGTAGTAAAATAAAGTATGGTCATTTATATTGTGTTTAGAGAAGTATATGTAGCTAATCATAAAGTCATCATAATTTATAATGCAATAAAGAACACATTTTGTCAGGTGAAATTAAGTTCATGGGATTATCCAGCGCTCAGGGAGTAGGGAGCAGTGAACACTGGGTCCCTGTCAATCATAATGTAGTTCAGTTCAGTTCCTAATGAGAGAGAGAGAGAGAGAGAGAGAGAGAGAGAGAGAGAGAGAGAGAGAGAGAGAGAGAGAGAGAGAGAGAGAGAGACTGCATTCTCTAATTAAAGCACTAGATGGCAGACATGCATCATTCTGTACACAAACTACTAGAGAATCAAAGAGATGATGAATGATTATTGCAAAACAAACAAAGCTCAAAACTACTAGTTTTACACATTATATAACAGGACATCAGTGTAATCAAAATTGTTCCTCAAATTGGTTTAAACATCTTAAATGTATTGTCAAAATATTACAAAATGTCAAAAATTCTGCTTGGTGAGACATGATTTTCCCAGCATTAAGCTAGTTGCCATAGTCATGTCCTATTATGTTTTCAAAATCAATAATAATACTACCGGGATAAGTCATATACAATGCTAATAAAATGAGTTGGCTCAGTCTGGACAGAAACAAAAGATGTGAGATAGTTCTGCATTGAACAGATCATGCTACCTCGTTTCACAGCCCCGTTTCCAATCCATTATACCAGATTTAGGAAGGTCCTCTGTGATCAAGAGAGGGCATTGGCATTTTCACTCAGAGCACATGGAAGTGTCCTTCGTGGCTTTGTCCTGAAGTTGATGGCTAGTAAACTTGCTATTAAATGAACAAAGGCCTGGATTGTTAAAAAGGGATTATTAAGAAGGGATTATTATAGCATCAACGATTTACGCCACAGTTTTAAATTCTCTGCTTTAGTAGATATAAAATCACGCTAGAGGAAATGCAGTCTGCCTTTTAGCCCTTGTTGCCCGAGGCACAAAGGATTACAGTGAATAAACCTTCTTTTGTGTGTTTGTCAGAGGAAGATGTGCATCATATGCATGAAAAAGCACATAGATACTGTAAACAATAGAACTGCAGTGATGTGGAGAATATCAAACTGTTTAAAGATTTTGTGTTGAAAATGTAAAAAATAAAATCTTTGTACAAACAATAGCATTTGTCTTTGGAATAAAAATAACATTGCATTGTGCTGCATTCACAACAATATTACTGATTATAGTTCGCCAAAAAGTGAAATTTCTCTCACCCTCTTGTTCATATTTCTCTAACTCTGTGCATCATGACATCAAAGACACTAAATCTTATAGCTGCAAATTTGCAATATGTTGAAGTGTGAGAGCTTTTAGCAGGACTCCACAATTATTAATGTGATTTGAATAGACAGATTATGTCTGCTTGTTGAGGTGTAAAAAATAAAATACAAATGAGTAAAAAATAACAAATGACACATTAAGAGCTTCTGTGTGATGTAACCTTAAAGACATCATGTCCTTTTAACATCTAGACTGACGATATGTTTTTAAGTATAGTCTGTCATATTAACACAACTGTACCCATATGTCAGTGACGTCATTAAGCGGATTTTCTGCTGCTCTGCTGTCTGGGTCTCGGCTGAACCATTCGCAGATAGTAAATCCACTAGAGTTTTTAATCCACGCCAGTTTATTTTTTTTGCAGTACTGTATGTGTGGGTCACTGAGGACGAGTCAAGTCCCAGGTAATGCAGAGTCCTTCTACACTGTAAAATCCAACAGTGATTCTAACTAACACTTTTCACATAAACTTTACTTAATGTCTTAACTTAACTGTAAAAATCTAGTAATCTGTCCTATTCACATACTATACCTTGTTTACTCAGAAAATGTCTCGGTTATGTAACCGTATATAACCCTCATTCCCTGAAGGAGGGAACGGAGACGTAAGTCGGAACTGACCGACAAATTGGGGATCATTTTCAGAGACCAATCTACTTTGAGTGTTTAAAAACGAGCCAATGAACATTGGCATGCGGTTCACACATTCCACACTCCGCCCCGCAGCGGGGGTATAAATAAGGAAGTGGAATACCGCATCCTTGCTTTTTTCTGCTGAGGAGCCGAACTAGTGACTCGGCCTTCAGCGGAAGCACAGCACCTGTGGCGACGGGACGTACGTCTCCGTTCCCTCCTTCAGGGAACGAGGGTTATATACGTAACCGAGACGTTCCCTTTCAGTCGGTCACGTTCGACGTACGTCGGAACTGACCGACGAATTGGGGATCCTACCAACACGCCACGGCGCTGGCCCTTCCAGCGCTCTGCCTGAGCTCTCTGGCCCGCCCCTATGTTGGAGCGGCAAGTCAGGGCTCTAAGCAGAGAAGGTCAGTCACTGCCGCTCTGCAAGACCCACTCAGTGTGACTATTGGATAACGTTGGAAAAGCGTGCCTGTCTCGAGAGATGGAACGCTGCGGAGCCACATCCTTCAATGGTTTACACATAAGGACTAACCTAGCAGGGTAGTGCAACATATGGCAGTCTCTGAGGTGACTCCAACCTGCTAGGGGGAAAGAACACCATCAGAGACGACAGAGCGGGCTCTGTCAAGGGAAAGACATGGGGCTAGCCGAGTAGGGTAGTTGGTACCGTGGAGGAATACACATATGGGGTTGCCGTAGGGACCGCTACATATGGATACCCAGCCTACACACACGTTCCACATGCATACGGGTGTAAGCCTGGCATCAGACGCCCGCAATGTCTGACTGCCGAGGGTGGCGGAGGAGCTCGACAGGGTTAGCCATTTCTGGGGAACACAACTGGAGACAATAGACGCACGTATCCGGCCCAGCGGGCGGGAGTGGCGTTGCAAGCCGACACTAGAACGGGTTGCGCTACTGGCCACTGGGGGCGAGTACACGGGAAGATACCGGCTCTACACGGAGGCTACAGAATCTAGCGAACGTGTTAGGTGTCGCCCAGCCCGCAGCTCTACAGATATCTGTCAGTGAGGCGCCTTGAGCCAGCGCCCAGGAGGTAGCTACACCTTTAGTTGAGTGCGCTCGCAACCCGAACGGACAAGACACGTCTTGCGATTGGTACGCCAAGATGATAGCATCCACTATCCAGTGGGCTAACCTCTGCTTGGAGACAGCCTTTCCCTTCTGCTGGCCTCCGTAACAGACGAAGAGCTGCTCTGAGGTCCTAAAGCTTTGATTTCGGTCCACGTAGGCACGAAGAGCGCGGACGGGACAGAGCAAAGCCAAGGCTGGGTCTGCCTCCTCCGAAGGCAGCGCTTGCAGGTTCACGACCTGGTCCCTGAAGGGAGTGGTAGGAACCTTGGGCACATATCCAGGCCGAGGTCTCAGGATGACGTGAGAGTTGGCCGGCCCGAATTCTAAGCACGATTCGCTGACCGAAAGTGCGTGCAGGTCCCCTACCCTCTTGATAGAGGCCAATGCACTCAAGAGCACTGTCTTCATGGATAGGATTTTTAGCTCTACGGACTGCAAAGACTCAAATGGAGGGCTCTGAAGTGCCCTGAGCACCAGAGCTAAGTCCCAAGAGGGTAACGAGTTTGGACGAGGAGGATTTAGCCTCCTCGCACCTCTGAGGAACCTGACGATTAGGTCGTGCCTTCCTAAGGACTTCCCAGACAGCAATGTGACATTGATTCAATGTTGAAATTCCATCAGAATCATCATTTTGGTTGAGGTTGAAATTTCAATGCTAAATAATATTGGATCAATGTTGAAAATTCGATGCTAAAAAATATTGGACCAATGTTGAAAATTCAATGCTAAATAATATTGGATCAGTGTTGATAATTCCATGCTTTTCAGTGTTGAAAAGACAAACATTGAATCAATGTTGATTTTTGGTCAGCTTAATTCTCCACTGGTGAGGCTTACTGTCAATCCACCTGTCCCCTCATTCAACACTTTATTCACATTCACATAGTAGTAGTAGTAGTACTAATGTTTTCAAAACTCCCCCATCATGGAAAACGTCTCCAACCCTCTAAAGTTGGCTAGTTACACTGTAAAAAGTGAATATTACTATAACTATAGTATATATTATTACTATAATTATACTATATACTATAACTATTTGAGTCTATTTAATTTGTCTTTCTGCTTTCCGAATTGTAACTTAGTATTGTACACTCTTTCTAAACACAAAGAAATTCACAAATACTCACTTGCAGCCAACGTACAATTTCCCTTTAAGGACCGCGCGTCAGAAGTTTCTCTGACGTGACGTCACGCACGAGCGTCTTGAACTTTCTGCTGGACGATATTCTCCCCGGACTTGGATGAAAGGTAGGTTTATCTTGGAAATTTGCTTTAATTAATATACTCGATAATGCAACGTTTGAACGTATGTTTTAGAGTTAATTAACGTAGTTTGTGAACATGGATACTAACGGAATCGTAATTAACCGAATTTTTGAATTTGCACGACCGTTTGCGATTGGCTATACAGGTTAGCGCCAAGCTACGTTACTGAATATGTTCTATTTATACAAGATGTTGCCTTTACTCGTTTGTTTTATAGAAATGTATTCAGTTTGGACCTTGGAAGTATATGTATAACATATTTTTAAAATAAATGCCTCCTTTACCGTGTATGCAGCGCGAGAAATTTGAAACATTGACTTTAGTCTTTAAAGTAATGTTTGTCTGATCTTTTATTTGTCTTGAAGTGATAGCTCTGATTTATTCATCTATTTGTTAGGCCAAAATAATGATGAATTTTTTTTTTTTTAATAGTACAAAGAGTATTTTCACAACTAATTAATTGACCAGTAGCAAACAATTTTAGACCACTTACAAATACTGCATAATTTCTTCTCTCCTTAGGATTTAAAGCTTTTCTATGTTGTTTGACGACTGAGGACGTTTTGCAATTCATGGTAAGTAATTTCTATAAAACCTGCTATAACTGTTAATAGATAATATTGATGACTACTGTTGGATATGTTTGAGTAAAATCCATGTTGTCTATTGACTTGCATGTTATCCTCATTAACAAACTTTAGACTTGGATAGACTATCAGCTAAAATCTTCTTTACATTTCTGCTGAAGGAAAAAAAGAAACCTGCATCTTGGATGGCCTGAAGGTGAGTAAATTAACATCAAATTTTAATTTTTGGGTGAACTATCCCTTTGATCTAGAATAATTAAATATGGGTGTAAAGATAACTTATGATTTGTTGATGCATGTTTAATTTTCAGGCTAAATTAAAAATGCAACCAATGACTGGTTCAGATGCATTTCTTAATTGCAAATCTGGTCAGTCATTAATACAAATTATTTTAGTTTTGTAAATTTTTATATTTTCCTGTCCTTTGCTTTCACATATCTGCAAAATCTGATTCCCTATTACAGATTATTCAGATTTTTTTAAAATAAGAAAAATAATTACAATTGCTTTATCACAGACTGAGAACATTCACCTGAGAAGAGAGTGTGTCCTGAAGGCCCTTATCTTTTTCCTGAGAGAAAATCCTGAAGACCGCATCAAAGAGTACCTTGTGAGTTGTATGTCAGCATATTCTCTTTTGATTTGTTTTTCAGAACGTCTAAATTTGTGTATTTTGTAGTTATGATAGCAAAAGGCACTGAAACTTGTTTGTTTGTTTTTATGTACTCTACTTTAGGATAACCAGACAGATGATTGTGAGGGTGACCTTGAGCAGCTCACCGTGGCAGTGTTCATCATTCGGAAGGAGGGGCAGAACTTCATGAAACACCTGCTGACATCGGCTTTGTGACCGAGGGAGTTAAAGTTTTGAATCAACTGTTACATCAGCTTGTGCCCTGCTTCAATATCAACCTAAAAGGTTTATATTAAAATTCATTAAATAGTCATAAATTTGAATTCAGTATGTTTTAACTTAAACAATTTTTCAATCATTTCAAGTTGCACTTAATTTTGTAGTACATTTGTAACAGTCACATTTCCAAATATTTATGACCCACCTTCTGTCAGTCATACACTACTATCGATAAAATGTTTTAAAACATTGTGCAGTTCTAACTTCCTGTTTGTTTTTTGTATTCTTTAGATGCCTTACAACAACAAGTGATGGCTGAGAAAAAGGAGGCCTCAAAGTTTGTATTTGCTGTTACTGCAAAAATGGCCACGTTATGCCCCTGAACTGCTTTGAGGCATTGCTTCTGGTGGAAACCCCTGAGTTCATCAGAGTATCAATTTAATGAGTTAAGGACATCCTTTTGGCATCAGAAGTGTAGCTTCGATCCTTGAAAAGCTTCAAGTCCTGAACAGTGAACTGTGGTAGTGTTTCAGTCTGTGGTACTGTGTTTCTGTCTTTGTTGGTGAGTTTCCATTTGCATTTACTTCCATTTTACAGATTCAGGTTGCATTTATGTTGTCATGGTTTTCCAGGATTTTCCTGGCATTGCTTTATAAAGTCAGAATCAACAATTCCATGTAATTGTTTTAAGTCACTTTGTCATCCATTTTATTATATTCTGTACTTAAGTTGTATTTTAAGCTCTTTCCCCTGGTTTCACAAACCAGGCTTAAGCTAGTTCCAGACTAAAATGCATGTTTGAACTGTTTTAACTGAAAGAAACTTGCACTGACACACTGTATCTTAAAATATATCAGTGCCATTGTTTTGTGTCAAGATGCACATCAGTAATGTTTTTTTTAAGGCATGTTTATAAAAGCTACTTAAATGTCCTAATTGAACTAAGGCATAATCCTGGCCTGATCTAAGCGCTGTCTGTGAAACCAGGCCTAAATGTTTAGTCACCATGAAATGCCATTTTAGAGCCACTTGTTTTTCCTGAATGTGATGTTAATTCCTGTTCAAACTGTGGGGGCATAAATAAACACATTTGCACGTAAACTGAAGGAAGTTGTTTACTTTGAGTGACTCTTTGATTCAAAACCATATTAATTGCAGCCCTACGTGGTCTTTGATTGAAAAAAAACAGACAATTAACTGCCATAGAATCCTGCTGTACATAAAGCAAGATTGATTTGATATTGTTTTTATGTTGATTCAATGTTAAATAAGTGATTTAGTTAAGGTTGAAAAAATATTGATTTTATGTCCATCTTGATCTATTTTTCATAGTTGAAATAACATTATTTCAGGGTGCAAACCTGATGAAAAATCAATGTTAAATTTCAACATTGATTCAATGATAATTTGGTTGATGCATTAACATTGATTCAGTGTTGATTCAGTGTTGCTCTGCTATCTGGGTTACCTTTAACTGCGTCGTGATACGCTGCGATGTGCACTTTGAGGGTGGAGGGAGACAGCCTTCGCTCCAGCCCATCTTGCAGGAAAGAAAGCACGACTCCAACCGAACACCTTCGGGGGTCTTCCCGGCGGGAAGAGCACCATTCAACGAACAGGTTCCACTTCAATGCATAGAGGCGCCTCGTAGAGGGGGCTCTAGCAGAAGTGATGGTGTCCATCACAGCCTGTGGCAGGCCACCTAGAACCTCCGCGTCCCGTCCAGAGACCAGACATAGTAGAAACGAAGGGTCCGACCACGGGCTGAAAGTTTGGCGACAGTACGGAGTAACTGGGACCCGGTACTTGCCGCTCTGCCACGCCCATCTCGGGACTCGGCCGTGAAGCCAGTGCTGAAGCGGTCTCATATAAAGCAATCCGAGCGACGTTACCACGGCTGCAGATGCCATATGCCCCAGGAGCCTCTGAAAAAATTTCAGTGGGACCGCTGTCCTACCATTGAACGTATTCAAGCAGTTCAACACTGAGCGGACTCGCTCCTCTGTGAGGCACGCAGTCTGGTTGACCGAATACAGCTCCAGAGTTTGCTCTTCTCTCGGTTGACCTGAAGTCCCAACAGGCTGAGGTGACGGAGCACCATGTCCCTGTGTTCGCACAACTGATCCCGAGACTGAGCCAGTATGAGCCAGTCGTCGAGATAGTTGAGAATGCGAATGCCGCGTTCTCTGAGCGGAACAATGGCTGCCTCCGCGACTTTCATGAAGACGCGAGACGACAGGGACAGCCCGAAGGGGAGGACTTTGTACTGAAATGCCCTCCCTTCGAACGCAAAGCATAAGAACGGTCTGTGTCGAGGGAGAATTGAGACATGAAAGTACACGTCCTTCAGGTCGATCACTGCAAACCAATCTCGGGGACGGATGCATACGAATGCGTTTCTGCGTTAACATCTTGAACGGGAGCTTGTGCAGGGCCTGATTTAAGACACGCAGGTCCAAGATTGGCCGTAACCCACCGCCTTTCTTGGGTACAATGAAGTCGGGGTTCTACAGCCCCTACTTCATTGTGCGGACACCATCTCCCCGAGAGCAGCTCGGGGGGTTGACCCGTCGGGGAAGCCCTCACTGTTATCCTCAGGTCTCCACCAAGGCTATCAGCCGAAGTAGCAGCCCTCTGCTTTGCAGCGAGAGGACCACTAGATCGGGGGATACGCAAAGGGACTCCACCCCGTCTGAGGTATTCAAGCCTAGACCTTAGCACCGCGATGGTCATATTCCCGCATGCGTGCTGCCTCAGCGTGCTGAATGCCCAAACACGTGAGACAACGATCATGACCGAAGTCGACTGACCAGAAATCGACCGCATCCAGAAACACACGGTTTGAATGACATCTTGTAAAAGACGCAGGGTCAAAACGTGTTGCTTTTTTAGAAAAGGAAAAACCACTCTTATCAGTGCTGAGGCACACAGGGGAGATGGCTGTGGCTCACAACGGTTCAAAGGTGCAAGCCCGCTGTGAGCACTCAAAGGGAAAGACGCCCAGCGAGCTGTGAAAACAGTTGTTTTATGTCTTCCTTCACTCGCGACCGCCGCTGCAACGTGCCGTCTCGCCAACACCGTGACAGGACGATCCTCTCTCAAGCACTCGCTGAGAAACACTCTTCATAGAAACACTGATGACAGTAATGTTCGGCTCCGAAGTAGAAAGAATGGATGCGGTATTCCACTTCCTTATTTATACCCGCGCTGTGGGGCGGAGCGTGGAATGCGTGAACGCGAACACTCGAAGTAGATTGGTCTCTGAAAATGATCCCCAATTCGTCGGTCAGTTCCGACGTACGTCGAACGTGACCGACTGAAGGGAACCCAAGTTAAGACTAATTGATTGGTTTGAGTGCCATTTTGGCAAGAAAGAAAAACTCACCATTATGGTGATCAGTGTTCCCTTTGGTTGGGCACTTGGAACATTCATATTATTGTAATTCTCTTCCTATTGATGCAGCGATGAAACAAGAAATCACAGATATTTGGTTTCAAAGGAAGAGAAGTAATAAATAGGTTGTTTTTAAAAGTTGACCTATAGCTTCCGACTGAATAATCACCTATAGTTAATGATTTAGTCAGAAATTAGGTCACTTTTTAAAAGCAACACATGTAATACTTCCCTTTATGTTGTATAATGATCGTTTACAATTTTATTGCTTATTTTTCTTACACAAATGCGCCACTTCACTTCAGAAGGCCTTTATTAACCCCCCGGAGCCGTGTGGAGCAGTTATATGATGGATAGATGCACTTTTATGGACTTCAAAAACTAACCAACAAGTCACTGCCATTATAAAGCTTGGAAGAGCCAGGACTTTTTTAATATAACTCCGATTGTATTCGTCTGAAAGAAGAATGTCATATACACCTAGGATGACTTGAGGGTGAGTAAATCATGGGCTAATTTTCATTTTTGGGTGAACTATCCCTTTAATCAAAACCAAGTATGCAAACCAAGATGAATACAAAATGAACATTAAATATTCTTAAAAAATATATAAATTTTTAGGAGAAATGTTCACCCTCTATTATCTACATAATTCGTCTGCCCAACTAGTTTTACTTCTTTTTATTCAAAGGTATCAAAATCATGTATCAATGTACACTCTTTATAATGAATTGGAAACACACTATCATTATTGATATTAATAACATAACCTTAATAACACTAAGTTGTTTCAAACAGAGAAATACAGAGAAACAGCTTTCAATACAAAATAAATACTTTCTTTCCTCATATAAATTCTATTTACATGTTTGGAGGACACACACACACACACACAAATGGCTCATGTAGACGATATGGTGATACCATGACCATGTCGCTATTCCAATATAATATGAGCAATTAAGTGTCTCTTTATAGAAGTATTATTCTTTGTCTTATATATTAAAAGAGACAAATAATGAGGTCTCTGCTTTTTGATTCTTTTACATTTTTAACAGTAATACATTCAATTATATCTTCCAACTTGACAAATATGTTTTCAATAACAGATCTGGGTACATAAAAATTATCTTTTAAGTATTTTGGTGATCACAGTTTTCTTTGCAAATGGAATTCAATTTTATGAAACTAAAACTACAGTATAATGAATTTCTAAATTTTTTTTTTTTTTTACTACAAGTCAATGTATTGAACAATTTACACAGATTTTGATCTTGAGACCTAAAATAGATTTTTTTTTTATCCTGTGGCTCCATTTGGTGCAAAACATTAGTATGTCCTTCATCTATCAATCCCATAAAAAAAATAAACAACTGATGTTTTAGAAATTGCATGATCTAGAGCTGATGTGTGCAATGTTTTATGAAGATCTCATAGGAGGAGTTTGAAAAAGTTTTCTGTTTGATTTGATAGAAAAAGACATATACATGTTAGGGCCTGACACACAAATATTCAGATGAAACAGCTACTTTGACGCTAGCATGCATGGATAGAGAGTTATGAGCAAAAACATGAAGTCGCTTATTATAGTGCCACCCTGTGGCCGATTGTCGCAAGATTTGGTACACAACTCAGTTTTGTCATTATGTATGAATATATCAATTTGCATAACGGTTGGCCATTCTGAAATTTGATTGGCTGCTGGTGGCCATGTTAAATCATGCGTATCCAGTTTCGTTTAGTTTAGACATTGTGTCCAGCAAACAGGTAAAATAGGTAACGCCTGACCATTTACGTAACTTACTTATACACCGATCAGGCATAACATTATGACAGGTGAAGCGAATAACACCGATTAACTCTTCATCACGGCACCTGTTAGTGGGTGGGATATGTTAGGCAGCAAGTGAACATTTTGTCCTCAAAGTTGATGTGTTAGAAGCAGAAAAAATGGGCAAGCATAAGGATTTGAGCAAGTTTGACAAGGGCCAAATTGTGATGGCTAGACGACTGGGTCAGAGCATCTCCAAAACTGCAGCTCTTGTGGGGTGTTCCCGGTCTGCAGTGGTCAGTATCTATCAAAAGTGGTCCAAGGAAGGAACAGTGGTGAACCGGCGACAGGGTCATGGGCGGCCAAAGCTCATTGATGCACGTGGGGAGCGAAAGCTGGCCCGTGTTGTCCAATCAAACAGACGAGCTACTGTAGCTCAGATTGTTAATGAACAATTAACACAAGAAGTTAATGCTGGTTCTGATAGAAAGGTGTCAGAATACACAGTGCATCGCAGTTTGTTGCGTATGGGGCTGCACAGCCGCTGACCAGTCAGGGTGCCCATGCTGACCCCTGTCCACCTCCGAAAGCACCAACAGTGGGCACGTGAGCATCAGAACTGGACCACGGAGCAATGGAAGAAGGTGGCCTAGTCTTATGAATCACGTTTTCTTTTACATCACCAGCACCAGGATGCACTATGGGAAGAAGGCAAGCTGGCGGAGGCAGTGTGACTTGGCCTTCAAATTCCCCAGATCCCCATCCAATCGAGCATCTGTGGGATGTGCTGAACAAACAAGTCCGATCCATGGAGGCCCCACCTCGCAACTTACAGGACTTAAAGGATCTGCTGCTAACATCTTGGTGCCAGATACCACAGCACACCTTCAGGGGTCTAGTGGAGTCCATGCCTCGACAGGTCAGGGATGTTTTGGCAGCAAAAGGGGGACCAACACAATATTAGGAAGGTGATCATAATATTATGCCTGATTGGTGTATCTTTGCAATCTTTAATGTATCAAAATTCCTTGGATAACTTTGTTGGCCACATGGGGATTGGAGGAGTAGTGGTGCAGAAATTACACACTTCATACTTCACACTCCATACATCTGTATATTATTTTGTTTATTTTCTTCATTCAATCATTGACAACTGTGGTCTGATCTTCATCTAAGTCACAATTATAGACAAACCCAATTTGACTTTCAAAATGTTATTGAAAACGTTGATAAGGCATTGATAAGGCAGGTTAGAGAAAGTAAGTGAACCTCTGTGTTACTTCTTCAAAATTCAGTTGGAGTCAATGAAGGAGATGCGATTGGAAGTGTGGGTTGTCCATTAAATACAGGCAGCCACTGGCAGATCCGTTCTACTCAAGAACGATTGGTTAGTGTGAACCATGTCTCCATCCCAAAAGCTTTCACAGGACCTTACAACACATCACAGAGATGCATAAATCATTGCTAAAGACCTGGGTGGTCAATCAATCCATGTTAAGATACCCTGTCTACATATATAGAAAATTGATTCAGGACTGTTGCTACTCTTCCTAAGAGCTGGCATCCTGCAAAGATCACTCTGAGAAAGCAACGGCCAATCCTGAAAGAGGTAAGAAATATTTCATGTTTTCAAGGTCACCTGCATGTTCCACAATGCTTCTGGAAAATGTTCTTTGGATAGTTGAAACAAGTTAAACTTTTTGGCAAAAATGCAATACACATTGTTTTTTAGAGGAGAAAAAAAAAAGCACTGCACACCAACACCAAAACCTCTTCCCAATTATGAAGCTTGGTGGAAGGAGCATCATGGATTAGAGATATTCTACTACCTCAAGGTCTGGAAACCTTTTAATCATTGAAGGAAAAAGAATTCAAAAGAGTATCAAGACTTTTACAGGAGAATTTAGGGAGAACAGTTTATGACATCAAGCTTTAGAGAGAATGGGCGATGCAACAAGATACTGTAGTTAACCAAAGCACATAATTAAACTAAAGAATGGCTGAAATAGAAGAATAGAAAATGCATGTTGTCCTGAATCCAATGCTTTGGCATAACCTAAAGGAGGATGTGCTAACAAGACAACCCATAAATGTTGATAAAATGGAACTATGAAATGGTCTAAAGTCTTTTAAGCAGCTACAGACATTTGGTAAAAGTTTTGCTGCTAAAAGAGGATTTACATGTTACTTGTCATTAACAGAAGAAAGAGGATGGTAAATTCAACAAGGCTTTATTAAATGCAGGCAGAGCGGAGCGGGGATGCAGAGAGGTGAGGAGGTAAATGGATAGCAGAATGAATAAGGCTTATCTGGTGACCAGAGTTCTTATACACCTTGCAGGTGAACAGGAGGGCTGGCTGGTCAGCGAGGATACTGGCATGTAGGTGACTGGAAGACGGGAACTGAAGTGGATGAACAGGATACGGATGACAGAAGACAGACAACGGATCAGGAACAGGAAAGGAAGGAAAGGAAGGAAAGGAAGGAAAGGAAGGAAAGGAAGGAAAGGAAGGAAAGGAAGGAAAGGAAGGAAGGAAAGGAAGGAAAGGAAGGTAGGTGAGCAGAGTGTGAGTCTGTAGTATCCGGAGACAAGACGAGACAAGGAGTGAAGGGGGATGATGGCTTATGAAGGGGAACTGATGAGTGAGTGCATGTGCTGGTAATTAGAATTCCGGTGATCATGAACGAGTGGGTGGATCTGGTACTGATGGCTGCAGAGAGGGCGTGTCTTGCTCTGTGACATTACTAGGGTTCAATGGTTCACAAATTTTCTACACCTTACACTGAATGATTATGTATTCAATAAAAATGTTATTAGTTACAGTATGTCAGATTGTGTTTGTCTATAATTGTGAGTTCATTAAGATCATATCACATTTTATGAGTCAGCAATGCAAAAATTCTGATTCACAAATTTATTCTTGTCAGTGTATCAGAAACTGGGCAACAGTCCTGGTATTTATGGATGTGAGAACCTCAGGCTGACTATGGATACTGATGGCATCTTTGAGGTGAGCATAATCGAACCTGCCCCCCTCGAGGAATACACAGCTATATCTGAGAAGCATTAGCCAAACAAAAGACCAGATTTGGGTTTTACAGTAGCTCCGAGATCTTGATGCACTTTTAATGGGATAGTTTTAATGGGATAGTCTTTGCTGAGAAAGAGGACAATGTTGGTTGTACTGATGTAGTACAATACAGGATCCACACTAAAGATGTTCAGGATGATCTACCCTGAATACAGTCTGACACCGTATCCTAACTACATACGACGTGACGCTGCGGCATGCGATAAAAGCTATCTTTTCCATGTTAATTAGAGTTTTTGTCCTAACCAGCCGTGACGGCGACACGCGATGATTCTATTTTAGAAACGGTTTCTATTTTTCTGTGACGTTGCAGCTGGAACAACAACACAAAACATGGCAATGATAATCTCAGGTAATGTTTATGTGCTTTATTTAATGTTAAATGCGTGTAATATGACTTTGAATATCATTTAGTGCTCCCAGCTTTGTAACGTAGTTGTACTAAAAGCCACAATGGATAATTTACCTCTGATCTTGAAATTAAAGTGGAAACAAGAATGTTCAAACTGTGAACAAACAAGTATATTCTATGACAAAGATTGTTTAGTAACTCAGTATGTATTTTTAGTAATGTTTAAATGGTGTAATATTTGTGAATTTGATTATGTACAGTGGGGAGAACAAGTATTTGATACACTGCCGATTTTGCAGGTTTTCCTACTTACAAAGCATGTAGAGGTCTGTAATTTTTTATCATAGGTACACTTCAACTGCGAGTGACGGAATCTAAAACAAAAATCCAGAAAATCACATTGTATGGTTTTTAAATAATTTGCATTTTATTGCATGACATAAGTATTTGATCACCTACCAACCAGTAAGAATTCCGGCTCTCACAGACCTGTTAGTTTTTCTTTAAGAATCCCTCCTGTTCTCCACTCATTACCTGTATTAACTGCACCTGTTTGAACTCATTACCTGTATAAAATACACCTGTCCACACACTCAATCAAACAGACTCCAACCTCTCCACAATGGCCAAGACCAGAGAGCTGTGTAAGGACATCAGGAATAAAATTGTAGACCTGCACAAGGCTGGGGTGGGCTACAGGACAATAGGCAAGCAGCTTGGTGAGAAGGCAACAACTGTTGTCGCAATTATTAGAAAATGGAAGAAGTTCAAGATGACGGTCAATCTCCCTCGGTCTGGAGCACCATGCAAGATCTCACCTCGTGGGGCATCAATGATCATGAGGAAGGTGAGGGATCAGCCCAGAACTACACGGCAGGACCTGGTCAATGACCTGAAGGGAGCTGGGACCACAGTCTCAAAGAAAACCATTAGTAACACACTACGCCGTCATGGATTAAAATCCTGCAGTGCACGCAAGGTCCCCCTGCTCAAGCCAGCGCATGTCCAGGCCCGTCTGAAGTTTGCCAATGACCATCTGGATGATCCAGAGGAGGAATGGGAGAAGGTCATGTGGTCTGATGAGACAAAAATAGAGCTTTTTGGTCTAAACTCCACTCGCCGTGTTTGGAGGAAGAAGAAGGATGAGTACAACCCCAAGAACACCATCCCAACCGTGAAGCATGGAGGTGGAAACATCATTCTTTGGGGATGCCCTCATATTGAGGGGAGGATGGATGGGGCCATGTATCGCGAGATCTTGGCCAACAACCTCCTTCCCTCATTAAGAGCATTGAAGATGGGTCGTGGCTGGGTTTTCCAGCATGACAACGAGCCAAAACACACAGCCAGGGCAACTAAGGAGTGGCTCCGTAAGAAGCATCTCAAGGTCCTGGAGTGGCCTAGCCAGTCTCCAGACCTGAACCTAATAGAAAATCTTTGGAGGGAGCTGAAAGTCCGTATTGCCCAGCGACAGCCCCGAAACCTGAAGGATCTGGAGAAGGTCTGTATGGAGGAGTGGGCCAAAATCCCTGCTGCAATGTGTGTGCAAACCTGGTCAAGAACTACAGGAAACGTATGATCTCTGTAATTCCAAACAAAGGTTTCTGTACCAAATATTAAGTTCTGCTTTTCTGATGTATCAAATACTTAAAAATCATACAATGTGATTTTCTGGATTTTTGTTTTAGATTCCGTCACTCACAGTTGAAGAGTACCTATGATAAAAATTACAGACCTCTACATGCTTTGTAAGTGGGCAAACCTGCAAAATCGGCAGTGTATCAAATACTTGTTCTCCCCACTGTACTTATCCATTTCCTTGCGAGTGCCGTCAAGATTAATCTCTGGTGCCATAGCCTACACTTGTTGTGAGATCCCGCCCACGCGCTGTTCTGATTGGCTGTGGTTTTTGATTGATTTTGTGGCATCTCGTAGTCGCGTCGTGTCTGGTGTGGACAGACAAATTGCTTGACTCTGGATCTTATCGTATCATGTCTAGTTAGGACACTGTGTCAGAGGCAAGGGCTTTTTTGGTCCTTGCAGGCCATTATAGGCGTTTTATTTCCACTTGGACAAAATAGCCCAACCATTGAATGCTCTTTTACTAGGAAATGAAGTTTGGTGGACATTCAATTAAGTGAACTGTTGCATGTCAAATGGTGCTTTTGAGAATCCGAAATCTTACTCAAGCCCTTGTAGTGGCATATGCTGATTTTTCCTTGCCTGTTGAATCGCATACAGATATCAGACATCAGAGATTAGGTGTCCTTTTCCAAGTTCAGGAAGGATGAGAGCATATGATTGCTGTCCCCACCCTGCAGAGTGAAACCATGACAATTACAGTTCCTTTGTATTAGAGATGTTGGCCATAACAACAACAAAAAAAGAGATAAATAAAAATCACCTGTCTGGATCAAGGTTTACTGTGGTTACGAATAGCAATCTGGTGGCTCACTTGCAGACAACCAACCTTGGGGCCACAGAACAATGGTTTGCCAATTTTATTTTTGTAGTGAAGTACTTTTTCTTTTTCTTTTTTGGACAATAACAATGTCCTGCTTGTGTACCTTCAAGCTCTAGGAAAATGTGCAAAAGTATTACAGAATGTTCCCATATATTCAAAGTTTTCTAAATGCACGTGATATAGTTGGGTGAAAAGCAAATAGAAATAGTATTTATATAACTAAGTATAGGCCTGTGAGTACTGGCAGTCGTTTTCCTATTTTGCAGTACAACCATATGTGCTGCTTTTGTGGAGATCTGGAGACTGGTGCTGGGTGTGATTCAGATGCACGAGTGTGGGATGAAATTTGGACTAAGATTGTTTTATTTTAAAACACTGAGACCTTTTTGTTGTTGTAATAAATAGATTTGCCTGTTCTAACTGCTGGCCCCTCACTGCCAATTATAATTAGGATAGATAGATAGATAGATAGATAGATAGATAGATAGATAGATAGTAATATGAAACAGATGCTACAGTGTTCTGGATGTTTGCAAACTACTAGTGAAAAGAAACAGTTTATCAATATTGTTAAAAAACTGTTCATTCAGGGCAGATTGTCAAAACTATACAGACATTATTTAAATTCACTGGTTATTGGATGATACACCCATGACCACCGGAAAGGCAAACAATCACTTGGTCTCTCATGCCACTTGCAGTCCATCTGTGTGGCTGAATTACTAAAGAGGAAAAGCAATTTTGTAAAGGTCAGACAGCCGTCGTCTGCTTGATGCTATGAAAGCTGATGCGGGTGGGGGAGGTGGGGATGGACATGGCCCTCGCCACTCTCACTCGCAGTGCGTGATTATCTTGCCATCGATGCCAACGTTTTCTGGCTGCAGAACGTACCTATGAAGAGGAAACATGTATTAGTTTATGGTATTTTTGCACTGATTGTGGAGGAGAATCTTCTTAATCACTTTTTCATGTGTCCACTATCAGAAAAACACTGAACAAGAATGGTGTTCATGATCGGACAACACATACTGTCGAAAACTACTTTTGTTTAAAAAAAAAAAAATTGAGTCATGTCTCATGTTTGCCCAAGATCACCTGGATGTTCCACAATGCTTCTGGGAAAATTGAGACAAAAGTTTAACTTTCTTTAGAAGAAAAATGGGCATTGCACACTAAAAAATCTCTTTCCAACAGTGAAGCATGGTGGAAGGAGAGCCGAGACACTGTGCAAGCATTGAAAGAACAATACATTTCAAATGTATCAAGAGATTTTACAGGAGAACTTCAGGAAAGCAGTCCATGAATTCAAACGGATGCAACAGACAATCCAAAGGACACAAATAAATCAACTAAAGGTTAAAAAAGAATAAGGTACGTGTCTTCCTGAGTCCTGACCTTAAGCAAATTCAGATGCTGTGGCATAACCTTTAGTGGGCTGAGCTATCAAGACAACCTAAAAATATTGATAGACTGAAAAAAATGTGTGGGTGAGATACAGTGCCACTGTGTAATTGTAACAGTCTCATTCTGTTTTGTTCTGCTTTAGTGTTGTTTTCATTCTGTACCCTGTTACGATTTGCCTGAGTTCTTTTTGCAAGTTAGTTTCCTTAGTTACTCATTAGTTCCACACCTGTTTCTAGTTCTGTTAATCACCATTCCCTGTGCATTTAAGCCCAGAGTTCTGTCAGTTCCTTGTTCGGTGTTGTATACGTCTTTGTGTAACGTGGTTGTGATATATATTACTCCGTGTGATCTCCTGTGTGTTCCCTTTTAGATTTATTAAAGACTGTTTTTGTTATATTCTCCTGTGTTGTGCGATTGTTGCTGCTGCCACAGGTGACTAAACACCGAACCACAAATAAGGATTTCAAAGAAAGGATGGACATTCCTGCAGTCTGCCTTCTCCTCCTGGAACAGGAGAGTTCCCTCGAGGACCACACAAGCGATTTCATAGATCTGGCGTGCCTCATTCACTACCCTCAATGCTTGCTCTACATCTTTCACTACACCTGCCTCAATTAGCGGTCCAAGGCATACATGCCCATTGAAGGTCCTCGAGGGAGCTTTGCAGAATACATTGAGTGGGTGCTGGTGAGATCTGACCCATGGAGGATGACAACGCCAGCCCCACATTGGACCCAGAGCCCAGCTTATCTTCAGCCACGCACATCACTGACCAAGAGCCTGAGCCCACAGCAGACACAGAGCTCGAACCCGTCCCCAAACCAGCGGCAGAGTCAACGCATGAGCCCAACATCGCCCCGGAGCCTGATCCCAACAGTGAGTCTGACCAGCGTGAGCTGGCAACAACATCCGTCAAGGAGGGCATCCTTGTGGCGTATGATGGCATGGAATGGAACCCTGTCCATACTCCTGCCGCTGAGGGTGGGCTATGCCAGGTCCCAATGCAATGGTTTGAGGAAGAGGTCATTACACCCCTACGTCTTCCGTCGCCGCTGGTCCCGTCCAACTCCAAGTCTTCTGTGTCTCTGGTGGCTCCCTTCAGTTCCTTGGCTCTTTCTCAGTTTACTCCACTCTGCTGTGCGGCTCAGCCTCAAGTCTTCTGGTCTCCAGCTCTGCCTTTGAAAATGGATCCCCTAGCTCCACATCGGGTCCCTGAGCCCGCCACCGCGCCTCTGCCCATTAACCAGTCTGCTCCACCTTGGCTCCTCTCTCCCTCGACTCTACCTGGGACCGTTGTCCTTACAGCTCCTCTGGGCTCCCTCGTCCCCCCGGCCTTGCCTTGGTCAGTCATCACTCTGCCTGCTCCACAGACTTCCAAGTCTTCAGCTGTGCCTCGTCCCTCCACCACATCGGCTCTGTCAGGCTCCGGCCTTCCCTCCGTCTCTGCCTTTTGAATCAAAGAAGGCTGAGAGGCTTCACAGGCTTTGTCCTGTGAGGACGTAACGGATTTATGTTGACCGCAGGAGCCAGTGGCATAAATTTGCTCAGTTGTTTTCTTGTTTTGATGGCCACAATAGGGGTGTTCCTTAAGGATGTGATTTATCTTGCTTATGAGGCTCTTGGGTTAACTTAGCATCTTGGCTTTCAAGCTCACTCTACTAGGAGTGTTGCTTCTCATGCATTATTTAATACATCTCCACTTTTGTCAGCTACTGACGCAGTGTCAACTGAACCTATGAAAGAGAGTGTCCGTTACGCATGCAACCCTGGTTCCGTGAGCAGAGAACGAGAGATCTGCGTAATTCTGCCATTCTCCATCGTTATCCGAGGAGTGATCTATTCTGTATGAGCTTCAGATAATGAGCATCAGCTCCAGGGTTACATACTGTATGTAACTGGGAAGTTTTGTAGCTACATGTATGAGTAAAGAATTCAGAATACAAGAATTGTTTTAACCCTCACCAACTATTTATAAAACTCTTTTGCCCTAGAATGGTGGCCAGTCTTCATTCAAGTGCAAGATTTGAAACTGAAATGGGTAGAGCCAAATGGACTTGATTTTTAGCTATCAAAAAGACTTGCATGTAAAGGTTATAAAAAGAAAAGGAGCATAGAAAAAGAACAATAAAAAGAGCTGGATGATTGTTTCATTATGAAATTGATTCATTTATTTGGTCAGTCATGAGAGATTATGTTGTTGGCTTCATCTAAAAACTTTATGGGCAAACAGAAACAAATGATGGGCAAACAGAGAATGACACAGCTGAGTCACAGATGGAACTGATATGATTTAGTTTGATGTTGACGGTCTAGATATTTGGTAAAATAAACTTGATGAAAGATGAGTGTAAGAATAGTGTACATCTTGCCTGGGGTCATAACCCACATAACAAATCAGATATGAAGAGAGGCCATTAGACTGTAAAATAACAAGTCTAATGTTATTTTACAGTCTAATGCAGTAAATACAGTCTAAAAAAACCTAGAATAAACAAATGTTTAGTTAATTAGTTCTGAAGATTTTTTTGTTTTTATTTAAACATGTCAATAACATTTTATTATTTTGGGGGAAAAAAAAGTTATGGCATGAAATTAAGTAGTATGTAGGAAATTTATGACATTGACCATATTAATAATAATAATAAACACTAGGAATATTCTAAAATCATGCTGAATAATGTGGTTTTTCACAGACTTGTGGACATGTCAGTTCAGTGCTGCTGTCATCAAAGCAGACAGGGACTGTAGAAAATAATGTATAATAGAAACTAGTTGTCTATTTTTTTATAAGTCTTCTCAGATTACAGTGAACCTCACTTTATTTATTAATACATGGCTATTATTTATTATGATTTTATATAGTTATTTTCTGTTTAGAGATATGAAACTGGCATAGCTGGGGAAATGTAATGACACAGTAATGACACTGTGTTTACGCAAGAATTCACTGTCAGAAAGATGATAGAGTTTTGTTTCGAACTGCTGAAGCGTATTCGCCTTTCTCCTCACTGTTCTCCAGAGTCTGTTTAGTCTGTTCCGACACTTTCATCTTGAACAAAGACAGAATGAATCTTTGGAGCACAGGAATCCTGCCTTATATTGTGCGCTCACGACTCACAGCATCCGGTGCCCCTGTAAGAGACGTTGGGCTCCCTATGTTGGACCAGATTATGCATCAGTCCTTTCCTGCCATTTAGTTGTGGCTCTGTTCAGGAAGGCATGAAACAATTCTGTACCCCTCATATCTCACACCACCAAAGATGCAGCAAGTTTTCTTCAGTCTGTGCACTCAGGCAGCTGTTAACGTCTTGCATAGGTCTAGATGGTTTTGACCGACCATGGCCTTCTTTTCGGTACGCAGTCGTGCAACCTCTGAGATAATGTGACCAACTTAAATGCTAGGGCTCCCTCTACAAGGTGCCTTTATGCCTTTAATTGGCTGCTTTTTGCATTGTGGTACAGAGATCGAAGGTTGGAACCAGTTCACCTCCCTGGTGGTTCAGTGCTGGATATCTTCAAGAGCGTTTCTCTGTGGGTGCAGCTCCAGCTACATTTAAGGTATATGTGACTACAGTTGCTGCTGAGAATGTGCTTTTGATGGCAATTTATGCTTTGGGCGAGACAGCTAAGGACCACTTTGGACACGTTATTTCAGGGGCTTTAGGGGTGTCTGTGTTTTTGGAAGGTTTAACAGATTCTCAGCTTCACGGGCTGATAAACCAACAGTTACCTCATAGTATGGCGCTGTGGTTTACTGTTTGCAGAACCGGGGAGTAAGACGAAAGAGTAAGACAGACAAGGTGAAAGAAAGGAGACGTAGGGATGAGGAGGGACAAAGGCAGATGAGAGAGAGGAAAAAGGGGAAAAAAATTCTTGGTCTGTTTCCCCAAACATGACTCCCTCACTCGCAGTGCTATGTAATGGTACTGGATGCTCTTTGGTGGAAGGCCTCCGGCTCCTCCGTCCCCTGGTGGAAGGCGACGGCTCCTCTGGCTTCGGGCGCCCGGCAGCGAGCCCCCCATTCCCTCACTCTGCCTGCTCCTCCCCATCATAGTGGACGGCAACAGGCCCTGCCCTCCGGCAAACGGTGGCAACTCCTCCGTCCACCGCCCCTCCAAGACCCAGGCAAACAGCCGCACTGCATGACCTCCTCAGCACCACAATCTCCCTCGGTAGTGAGGGCTCTCTGACAGCGTGTCCCTCCTTCCTCCCAGGTTTTGGCAACAATGTAGCAAAGTTCAAGTTCAGGGAAGGAAGGAGGCGGAACTGACAAATGATGAACGTTTAATCACAAAATAAACAAACCATAAAACGAAAGTACGTGGCAGCCACCTCATGGCCGACTACCGCATATAAACATTATGAAACAGCAACGTAAATGTCCCAGGCCTGGCCCTCTCTTCACTGTCGTCGCTCCTCCTTATATCCTTCCGTAGCTCCTCTGTGGGACTCAAGACCGTGCCGTGCAGGTGTCTCTCATTAGAAACTTGCTCTTCTCCCACGGCTCTCTGCCCCTCTCTGCTTTGCCACAATGATCACTCAGGCTATGTCTACATTAATCCGGGTAGATCTGAAAACGGCATTTTCATTTCAAAACGCTCTCCATCAACACAAGTTGACGCTAAATTTTCCTTACTGCGCATGTGTAAACCCTCATAAAAGCTCACTGAGATGATAGACGGAACAAGACATAATAAAGATATAACGCAATTCTTCTGGCAGGATAATTTTATTTAGCAAAATATCTCACCATTCACTAATGCATCCAGGTTGCACTCACTCACCATCATATGTATGATCTAAA
This sequence comes from Coreius guichenoti, assembly GCA_039654105.1. Taxonomy (NCBI): domain Eukaryota; kingdom Metazoa; phylum Chordata; class Actinopteri; order Cypriniformes; family Gobionidae; genus Coreius; species Coreius guichenoti. The sequence goes on along the minus strand of CM077175.1, from coordinate 16,325,611 downwards.
ACTGCTCATGTTTTGCTGCAGGACAGCAATTGCAAGTACATTTTCTGTCCAAGGTAACAAGTGTGCAAGGTAACATTTTAGCAACTGTGTGAAAGTTAGTAGCACATAACAGGCACAATACCGGTGTAAATATGAATATCTATGGGTACAATATGCGTCACATGACTAAACATGCGTCATCGTTTTTAAATACCTCCAAATTCCTCCAAATACCTTCAAATTCATCCACTTTGGAGAGTGTTTTCAAAAAGCTTCGTTTTCGTTAATAATAAACACCATCTCAGTGTGGATGGAAGGCCAAAACGGAGAGAAAAATATGCGTTTTCAAACGAAAATTTATTAGTGTGGCAAGGCCTCAGTATTCCCCACCCCTTGCATGCTCAATTACTAAATATTCTGGCTAATTTGATAATGCTATCATCTACCAACAAAAGTGAAAAATTCTAATTAACGTAAAATATTTTTAAACTCCACAATGCATCTACAGTACACACACACAGATACACACACAAATAACATCAGTTATTCTGTTTGGACATAGAAGAGGGAAATAATAACTAGAGAAAAATGACAGATGTGTCAAGTGATACTGAAGAGGCATCCTATAGGTAATAAACCCCCCCATTAAATGAAAGCAGTTTGCAGGGTGCTAATAAATTGCTCTGTTTCTCTTGGTGTTTGTGTGTGAGTGAGTGTGTGTAAATAGCCTCCCACATAATAATAGGCTTGGTGTCAGAGAGCAGATAGGGTGACGGGGTGATATGGCTGTGGAAAGGGTCTGTATATTTATAGTCATCTTTCAGTTCTGTCCATCCATGAAATTACACTCATCATTGACTCACCTCTCCATTAAGAAAGCAGTAAAATACCGACACAAAGAATCCCTGTTAGAGAAAAACAAAACACAAACAACATCAGTTAAACTGTCACTTCAATTAACAAAATGCAACAATGCATTAAAAACAAAAATGTGAAAATTAAAATTGAATATGCCATTGTGATGGACACAAGAAACAAAAGTCTGTTGCTCATCAAAATGTAATATTTTTGGCCTAGTTCAGTATGTAAAGTGCCAGATTATGGTGGTTTGACGGCGGGTCTTGTACCACAGGTTGTTCTCGCAGTAAAAAAAAAAAAAAAGAAAAAAAAGATCTTCCTGGAAAAAAGCTCCATCCAAAAATAATTGGCACATCATGTTGCTCAGGTGTCAGCTCCACTTCTGAGGACTGACTGCATCAAAGGTTGCATGGGAAATAATGCTCTCGGGGGAAACAAAACTGTTTTTCACACTGAAGCACTTAAAAGTTTCATGAGAAGACGAAATAGACTCCAGACCACTTCAAACAGAGAGAGATCAGGAGATCCCACTTAAAAGGTGACATAAGACCAATAATGGTCCCCAACTCTCTCACACAATACCTTTTCACAATATTGACATATCTACCGTTCTTTCAGGTGTACATGACAGACACAAGAATAAATAGAACTGCAATTAAGGTACCAAGCACCCTGGGGATATCATAATCAATGCATAAAAGCAATGGCTCATGTAGCAAGACTCAAACCAGCAACCTTTTGACTAGCAAGCTTTCCCCAATGGACCAGACCTCCAGCAAGTTTTGAATGTTGCCACAGAGAACAATTTGACATAAAAAGTTTTAGAGATGGTGATCACTGAACTTCAGTTGTCTCGAGGAATCTACACTGAGAAGAAACATGAATTTAGGCTATATTATTCAAAGGTCATTAACATATAAATTGAACTGACATTAAACATAACATAAAATGAACTAAAATTAAAACTGAACTGCTAAAATTAGTAGTAGCAATGGTGATTCCAAATTTTTTTTGGAAAAAACACATTGCCGAGATACAGCCTCAGATTTTTATTTTCTTTTATTTTCTTGAATTTTTCAACCTCAGGACCTGGTGCTAATGATGTTTATCATCACTGATAAATGATATGATATTTTTATGTTTGTCATTGTCATTGATGACTTTGATTGCTCACATTGTTTCTTTGAACAACACGTTCTCACACCCAACTCGTCACATATTGACGCTTGGTCAGGACCCTTCGGCATCACTTTTTAACGCACGATACCCCTTCAGAATCATTTTTCGACGTGCAGGGTACTCCATTGCTTTCAATGAAAAAATCTTTGGCGTCATACATAGACGCGTTAGGCATGGGAATGTTATCGTCATGATGAAATTATATATTGGGTTATAATTTTGCCATTATGACATGTTGGAGTGTGATTCTCAATTTAATTAGCCAGCATAATTTTATTTACATGTATTTTATTTTTTTATTTACACTATTTAAACACGTTTGAACACGTAACCCAACCCCATCCCTAAACCTACCCATTTGTGTATTAAATGATTTAAAACACAGGATATAACAGGCAGATACGACTGCAGGCACAATTTATTCAAAAAGTACAAATATTCCAAGTGTTCCGAGGCCAAACGATTGATATGTGTAAAGGAAATCCCCAAAAGCGATCAGCGTCTCCATCCGCCGAAGATCATGAACACATTTCAAAAATTGCCGCCCGAAGAAGTGTTAAGTCAGCTTTGATAGTGAAATTGCATTGGCTCTCGTATGTCTCGTGACCGATTGCGTCATTACGTCAGCTTTGATTGTAAAATGTCATTGGCTCTCGTGTGTCTTGTGACCGATTGCGTCATGCTAAAGAGTCGGTTTTATCCTTTGAATGAGATATGACTGCGTGTGTTCACGGAGTGGCGGGATCACTTCAGCGATTAAAACATTAAGATCAACTCTGTTCTTCACATAAAGATATCGTATGACTTCAGAAGACTTGGAATGCAACATGAGTTAATACTTTTATACTGTTTTTGGTCAGTTTTTGCAATAAATACTGTGACTGTACTTTTATTTGCCTGTTACATGTTTTATATTGTTTAGAAGTGGGTAGGAGTAGGGTTAGTAGCTCCATAAATATAAAAGTATCCTATAAATATTTATAAAATCATGTCTACTTTTACAAATGCAAAGAATTAAATGCGTCTTGATCTGACGCATTGGGCAAACAACTGAAATCAATGGAGTACCCTGTTTTCAATTAAAAATTGACGCAGAGGGGTCCTGACCAAGCGTCAATATGTGACGAGTTGGGAGTGAGAAGTGTTGGTTTGAAAAGTGTTTTTTTTTTCAATTTGGTTCATCTAGAGATCATCCAGAGCCAGCTTTGATAAAACTCAAAATGGTGAACAAATAATATGGTAATCATATGAGGTATCATTGCCCTTTGCATCACCAAATGGATTCATTCTGAGGTTCAGGCCAAGGATGCCATAAAATTCCAGAGAAAAACCTGTAAAAGTGTTGTATTACAAATGACAGCTATTTGTAAGACAACAGTTCACACAAATTTAGCTGTTAACATATAAATGAATGCATGCATGATAGTTCAGTATTCTTCCATCATGTATTCAGAACATTGCCAAAGGTGTTTTGAGAAGCGAGTGATGCATAGGTAAAGCTTTAAAGTCACTCTAAAGATTTTGCTAAATGAGTTCCACAGGGGGAAAGAAGGGTGAGCCACGCTGTGTGTGCCACCTCTGATGTCAACAGCCAATCACAGCACTAGAATGGAGAAACAATATATTGGTCATCGGAAAGGGATAAAAGTACCATTTCAACAGCCTCCCTGGTTGAGACAATGAGACTAAAGCTCTATGCTTCGAGTCTCCATCCAGTGACGAGAGACATTATGAGACACAAAAAGTTCTGCGTCTTCAGCTTGTGAGGCAACAATATGACCAAGTTCTGAGACATTAAAGGGTTAGTTCCCCCAAAAATGAAAATTCTGACATCATTTACTCACCCTCATGTCATTCCAACCCCGTAAGACTTTTGTTCATCTTCGGAACACAAATGAAGATATTTTAATGAAATCTGAGAGATTTTTGTCACTCCATTGACAGTCCACGGAACTACCACTTTGATTTCATCAAGAATATCTTAATTCGTGCTTCAAAGATGAATAAAGGACTTGCGGGTTTGGAACGATATGAGAGTGAGTAATTAATGACAGAATTTTCAGTTTTGGGTGAACTAACCTTCAAATCTCAAAAGAGCTGCTGGTTCTTATGCTCTTATGATAGTGGTTAAACATGAGATATAATTCATTTGCGGTATATCAAACTTTCAATCTTTGGTCTTATTATTCTATTACTTGTTCCAGAGCAAATCGATTTGGGTTAAGGGTAAAATTAAGTTTCATAACTTTATATTTAGGCTATTTAACTTGAATCCTGTACTAGAGCGCTGTTTTTGTATGTTTGACTGAATTATTAGCTTGTGTTATTTCCTATTGTCTTTTATAATATGCTATTGTTGTTAATTTAAATATTATTGTTCAATAAATATTATTTTATATAAATAATATGCCGTATTTGTTATTGAGAAAGGGTCTGTTAGTGATCGTGAAATGGACTTCAGTGACAGTTACGTTATTAAACCATTAGATAGCAGCAAAGTCAGAACAAGGAAGTTGTTTTAGCGCTGTCATGGAATTTTTTTTAAAATGACAAAGACAAAGAAATCACTTTCCTCAGTGGACATTTAAACTGATTTTTTTTAATAATGGATATAATATTATGGACATCGACCTGAAGAATGAATGCTATATCAGATGCAGGTAATACACTCGTTTAGTCGATCTCTCTCTCATAATACTCTACATAATACAATAATCTTCAATGAAGCGACTCAACGTTCTTTCGTTACTAGTTCTAAAGTGACGTTTTAGAATTAGTAACGGAGGCTTGGGCTCGAGTGTTAAACTGTCAACTTGAGATGTGAATCCGTGGCGGAAGGAAGTAGTTCTGCACAAAAGAGGGTTTTTTAAAGACACTGCGTTGTTGTTTCTTACTTCCTTACTCACTTGTGCCATCGAACTGTTGTATAAACGCAATTTCACACTCGTAGCCATGCGATATGGCTCTATATCAAGTGATTACCTACAGCTGAATCACAGCCGTGCTGATATACAGCCATATTGCATTGATACTCATGTGATATTGCTCATGTATACACTTTATACAAACACACAGTGGTGTTTCATTACTGATTGAATCAGCTGCTTCGAACGAACCAGTTGAATAAATTATTCTGTGAAATATCAATTCTCTGCAATGCAGAGAAACAACATTTTGTTAGTGATTTGATTTGATTGGTAACAGCTCTATTTAGTGTCTTATTGTTCTAATTGTATTTATTGATTAAATATACGACACTTCTCAGGCAGTAAATATGGATCTTTCAGATAAATTTGAGGAGTGCTGATCTTGTCTTGGTCTCGGTTTAGGTGGTCTTATACCATTTTGCTTTATTTGTCTTTACTTTAACTACAGTAGTATTTTATGTTTTTAGAATAAAAACACATATACACACGCATACTTGTTGCTTTGAACTTACAACAAAAACAAGATAACATATATTGCTTCATGTAAAAAGTTTGTAATGATTTAGCAGTAAAATAAAAAACAAAAACAGCAACAACAAAAAACCCTTTTGATCGCTTTAATGGGATTGCAGCTTGCCGAGCAGAAATGCAAGCGAACAGGAAATAATGCAAACAAATGTATGCATTTAAATAATTATGTTTCTTCTCATGTTTGTTATCAGATGCATATGTAATGGTTTTATATGTTACATCTTATATTGTTTAAATATTAATGTTTACATTATTTTAGTGCCGTGTGTGTTGCCTGATAGAGTTTTGTATTTGTGTGTATGACACTGTGCACCATATATTTGCCTCAACTCGTGGACTGTCATTTTTTTTCTATTTCCTTCTTTAACTGTCTATTTTAAAATAAAAAATAGAGACTTGCTGCATCATTTACCACACACAGTGAAGGAATTGTGTATGTACTAACAAGGGCCTCGACTCCCACATAGCCATTAATCTAGCGAGGGCAGCTGATGTTGAGATGCTCTGTGTGCCTACACTTTTCCTGTATTTCAACTGCTGGAAAATTCCCCGAGTAGCAAACTCTCGCCCACTCTATCTGTTGACAACAAACGGCAACACAGCAGAGAGTGCTGGCCACAATGAGCAACGTTACATAAATCTGTATGACATCATTAGCTTTAGAAGCTTGATTAATTAGTGACAGGTTGTAAATCGGTGGTTCACACAGAACAGTTGCTGGCAGAATTAGGACTCTAATTGAAAGCTGCTTTGTGATCTTGTCCCAAAGTCAATGGGTGTCTGGGGAAATGTCTAAAATAAGGTCTGTGGTCAACACAAGCTCATGTTTTATTCTATGACATAAATTACATTAGTAATGTCCTCTTATGATTTTGTTAAAGCTTTTACTCATCTTGAAATAGGCGGTTGTTAACAATTGCTAAATGGGATTACAGAGGCTGTCTGCGATATTAAACATCATCACACAAACAGGAAGATTCAGATATTCTCACTAGTCCGCTTTCACAGCCTCATTGTGTTTATTTATGACTCAAACTGTCAGGTAACACGTTTTTTAAACAAAGACTGAAAGAGTTGTTGAAGCTTACCTTATGAAAAAGAAGTTTATTCAAGTGTGCTATTAGTATACTTTTAAACTAAAAATAATATACTTTGTCTACTTTTTATTTACTTCTCAGAAATATACTTAAAATTACACTTAAGTATACTTGGCTTGTAGTTGTGTTTAATCTTTTGATTGATTAGCCTATTAAATACTTTTTTTCCACATAGTTTTACATACTATCTTATAAACTTACATTGTTTTAAAATATCGATTTATAAAGAAAATGGAAAACAAAATCTTGCTTTTTATGAAATGTATGCACATTCAAGTGTTGATAAAAAGGATGCATGAAGCTTGAATAAAATGTTTTTAAAATGGAAAGAGTTAAAGTACAGTTAAAGGTATATTTCAAGTATAAAAAATTAATACCTAAATAGGAACATAGTAGTATACTTAAAGTGCAAAGATAATATATAAATAGTAAACTTATCATAGATAAATATGATGTTAAGTTCACTTAAAACTTGCAAGTATACTTAACTTGTAGTTTACTGAGAGTATACTTCAAAGTGTACTTTCATAAACTAAAATAATGTGCTACAAGTATTAAAATAGTAAACTACTAGTATACTTATAAGTTCACTTGTAGTACAGATGCAGTACAACTAGTTGTACACTCAAAGTTTACTACTGTTACACTTATAGTACACAAACATATACTTTTATAGACTTAAAGTGGGCCAATTTAGTCCCAAGCAGTATTGAAATAGTACACTTACTAGTACATTGATATTAGTATGCTTACTACATAAAATATACTAAAAATATACTTGAACATTACTTAAGTATACTTTATAAAATTAACTTGAAGTTTACTTTCGTAAGGGTAGAGATGGTGACATTGAAGTCATGTGACTGGTGTAGTTTGTCTATAGCTGATTGTATTTACACTTCAAAATTCGTAAAATGTGTCCATTTGTCAAGATTATCATGATGAAAAAAACGCATAAATGCACAATCTTTTGTTGGTGACGGAGCTTATTTTCTGCAATAATCCAAGAGCCAATTGAACAATCCTATTGGGTTTTTGTTGAGGGAACCAGGTGATGAGTTGGCCTACAAAAATATGTCACCCCTGCAGGATTGTACAGGGAAATTCCTTTCTTCGACCAAACTTGAAGCCTTATAGAGACACGCTAATTTGCATACAATTGGCCAATAGTGTTCTAGCACACTGTATTTGGCATGAATGTGACCGATATAAGGCGGCAGGGAACACCATTTCTTCAGCCAGCTCACACAATTCCCTTCAAACCTCCCCTACATCTCAGGGAACTAAGGTTACATATGTAACACAACATATAATCACACGGCATTACTAGTGCACTACCACTCCTTGAAGAGGTAGGAAAGTAAATGCGTAATGCGGGAAAACGCAATAGATATCCACAGTGGCACAGCCAGTGCATGAGGAGTGTCCACATCAACCAAAATGTGTTGGTAAAAAATATTCCTCTTTTAATTTTCATTTCCCCACCCAATAAATAGTATTATTATGTAAAATAATATAAATAAATTATACATACAGAAAAAAACGCTGAAAGTATAGAGAGTGAGGAAATAATTAGCACTATTGTTCACCCATTCTGTCTGATTGTGATACCCACTCCCATTCACACAGGTCTTCTGATTCTACTTATATTTTTAGTTTGGCGGGAATGCTGTGTGCTTTTCAAAACAAAAAAGCATTGGGTTCCTTACTGAATGAAAGTGTTTAGTGGATCCTGAATATTTCATTTACTCATATCGCTGAGCCAGAGAGAATCTGGTGGTGGTTTGTTTGATTTCCAATCAAACAGCATTCTTATCCGGGCCAATGCAAACAGTGGCGTCTGTATCTATGCGGCTGTATGCACTGTGTGTACCATAAGTGCTCCGTCTGACCGGAGAAATGGATTCCCTGCAAATGTTCCAGCAGTTATTATGTGTGCTCCGTACTTCTGTCGATCGAACCAGCGATGCCATTCATTCGTGAATAAATCATTCTTTTGTGTCATTTCTTTCTTTTTAGTGAATTGGCCAAATTGGTTTGCATTCGTTCGGACCACTCTCTCACCGAATCATCTGAAGAGCTTTCTCAGACTTTAAACCAGACAGTATCGAGATACTTAAGAACAAAGAGAACAAACAGTGATGGATGAAGTCGATGTTCACGAATTGAAACAAAAAGCTACTTCTCGAGAAGTAAATTGTAGGCAGGCTACAGTGTATTCAAAATTCTCCTGCTCGTGTGCAAACTCGTACCTCTCCTCGGGAACACATTACACCGGTGCTTTTACAGTTGCACTGGCTTCCCATTAATGCTAGAATTAATTTTAAAATTCTAATTTTAACATATAAAGCATTACATGGGACAGCACCAGTGTATATTTGTGATCTTATTAGTCCATACACTCCATGTTCTCTCCGTTCTGCCAACACTCTTTTACTTCATCAGCCTTCATGTAAGCTTAAGACCATGGGGGAAAGAGCCTTTTAAATTATTAAAGAGCTTCTTTCAATTATTACTCAGATACTATCACTATCAAATAAATCACTATCAATTAAATCTCTATAATGCTTACAAGTTTTTATGAAACTTTTTCTGAGCCAGTTTTATAAGTGCAGGGTCCTTTTGATTAAAAAAGCCAAGCATTTCTGGTTTATACACTCAATGTTAGGCTTGTTGTTCACAGTATCACAGTATCCACACAGCCTTTCAATATCTCCACTTTTCCTGAAGACCAAAGTCTCACCATCTTCTTCACAGGCTTACTTGACTTCAGCGATGTGCAGTATACAGGAATATACTGCACTGCATTGTGGTCAGAGTTTGCTAGTGGTGATTTAACTTTTGCAGTGTATGCATTGGATATGTTCCCATAACATTTGTCCAATGTTCCTTGTATTAATTTTCACATACCGTTGAACCCCAGGAAGAAATCTTCAGAGATGACAGTGATTCATATCACCTAAAACAAACAGAGGAGCGTTGGAGCTGCTGTTGCACACACTCAGACACCTGTATCTCAGCTCTAGACAACACAGATGACAACATTGCCAAACTCACGTGGCAAATAGAAGTGTTACAAACTAATGCACAGCAGTTCCACATCTCTGTCACATATAGTCTCCCTCACAGTAATACAAACACATCATCGATTGTTAACGTAAACACAGACCACACCTCCGCAGGATTTTCCTGACCTGTCCAGGGGCCCATTTCAGAAAGGAGGTTAAGTGAAAACTCTGAGCATGTTAACCCTGAAATTAAGGAAACTCTGGGTTTTCTGTTTCAGAATGGGAGGTATGTCAAGCCCTAGAAAGCAGGGTAAGTCAAGCCCGTTTCTGAAAGAGAGGTAACTTCTACTCAGAGTCAGTTACCATGGTAACTTACTCTGTGAACCTAACCTGGTCGGGAGCAGGTTTTCTTCGGTAAACCCAGAGTTTCTTTTGGTCTCCTCCCCCTTTTTAAAGAGTAAGCTATGTTTAAATACTTCATTTATTGAACTGACTCAATTCAGCTGTTCTGAAACTGAAAACTCAGAGTTTCCCATCTCATAAGTCAGAGTTCAAGTTTTAACTCAGAGTTGAACCTCCTTATTGAAACGGACCCCAGGTTTCCATCAGCATATACCAATGTAAAGCCGTCCGCCTCAACATAAACATTAGGGACATTGGGCTGAAGCTATGTCTCTGTCACAGCCATGATGCATGTCCCGGTATTCCTAACAGGCCATGACTTATTCTGTCCATTTTATTTCATAATAAATGGGCACTGAACAGGATCATTAAAGGCAGTTCTGGGCGATTGCCTCTCCTCCTCAATCACTTTCATACACCTCCCCATTTAGCTCTATGCTAAATTCTGCCTCTGTTTTGCTTGGAAACAAATATCCACTGTTGCTCTTCTGGTAAATAAGGAAGTTTATCGGATATTTCAGAGCATGTACCAGCGAAGTGCAATACCATAAACTCCTCCCTGGTATAGGAGATGGTGTCCTGTTCATGCTCATGTGCTGCCAGAGTTGTTTAGCTCATAACAAAGGAAAACAAAACTTTTAATTTACAGTAAAGTCCCCGATATAATTCAAGCGAAATCGAAGAACGAACTTGTGTGACGTAATTTTGAACAACATCAGGCCAAAATGAAGTTTGTTTGGTGTTTGTTTCGGGACTTCAAAACAGCTTGCCAAATCAAACCTTCCGCAAAAGTTAACTCTGTCTGGTATACTCCTTCAAAGCATCACTGGCCCATGGCGATTACGTAATAGGTGTGTGTGCTCTGAGGCTCTTCTTTGATGCAGAAATCTTTCTGCATCATTTCTTCTGTTCAGTCCATTGAGGTCAGACATCCGTGAGTAAAAACATTAACACACTGGAGAGCCACTTTATAGTAGAAATTAAAGTTGTAAGGTGAAGTTGTAAGGCTGCTTGCTTTTAAACAATCTATTGTACAAAGCACTGGTTCTCAACTGGTTTGGCCATGGAAACCACATTTTCCATGGTCATTAAGCCACAACCCAATTTTTTTTAGGATTGTCCCATCTCCCGGAATTTTTTTTCAGGGTGGGATGTGAAAATAAAGTGGTTACAACATGTACCATGGTAAATACATAATACTAACATGAACTGTAATGAAACGTATGGACACTGATCCTGAAGAATTGAATAAACATTCATGCATGGAATGCATGCACGTCCTTCCTAGTTAACACAGGAAGTACCAGTTACGTAATTTATTGGTACTTTTTGGTTATTTCATGACTTGCTAGTTGACAACATAACTACGATGTTGCATGCTCGTACTTTATTTTGCTCTTTATGAAGTGAAGTGATATACAGTGTGCGTCGCCACATTTGCATGCAGTTAAAGAGTGTGTGCTCTGAGCACAGTATAATGTCTGACAGGACAGAAACGTTCTATTTCTGAGGTGAGAGACTTTTTATTTTGTAACAAGTTACGAAAATAAATGTAGAATAATGACACTGACATATAGTCTGACAACATCTCATCTGACCGCAGATACTGAATCAGGCCAAAATGTTTCTCAGACACTCTTGCGTCTGACAGAAGTGTCAACAGCTTTCATTTACATCTTTCAAAATACAAAATTGTTTCTTTGACTGAACACTCCATGACCCACTCAAAACAGTCTTGCAACCCACCAATTGAGAAACACTGGTATAAAGTCGTATATAAACAAATGTGACGTGACTTGACTGGATAGTGCTGAATTGCAGAGCTGGTGCAAACACATCCACATCGCTTTGATCAGATGCTTTTTTATCTGCTGTTCTCTCACCACTGTCATTTTTTTAGTTTTTATTTTGTTATTGAGAGGAAAGCATGCAGCATAAATTTACACATTTATCTAAACGTCGTTCTCAGCAGGGTGGACGACGTCAGATGTTCTTTAACAGTAAATCACTGCTCACATATTTCAAACTTCTTTTTACCCCTAAGCAAAGAATGAAAAAGAACTTCACCGTGAGTATATCGGGGCCTTTACTGTATTTCATAATGCTATTACCAAGAAACAATTCAGTAACAATTCACTATACTTTTACAGTACAGTATAGTAAATGGCATTACTATGGAAGCTTGTTTCCGCCACAGAATAAAACATTTTAAAAGATAATTGCGACTTTTTATCTCACAATTGTGACTTTACATCTAGCAATTCTGAGTTTATATCTCGCAATTCTGAGTTTATATCTCGCAATTCTAACTTTATATCTCACAATTCTGACTTTATATCTCACAATTCTGACTTTATATCTCACAATTCTGACTTTACATCTAGCAATTCTGACTTTATATCTCACAATTCTGACTTTATATCTCGCAATTCTGACTTTATATCTCGCAATTCTGACTTTACATCTAGCAATTCTGAGTTTATATCTCGCAATTCTGAGTTTATATCTCGCAATTCTGACTTTATATCTCACAATTCTGACTTTACATCTAGCAATTCTGAGTTTATATCTCGCAATTCTGAGTTTATATCACACAATTCTGACTTTACATCTAGCAATTCTGAGTTTATATCTCGCAATTCTGAGTTTATATCTCGCAATTCTGACTTTATATCTCACAATTCTGACTTTACATCTAGCAATTCTGAGTTTATATCTCGCAATTCTGACTTTATATCTAGCAATTCTGAGTTTATATCTCGCAATTCTGAGTTTATATCTCGCAATTCTTACTTTATATCTCACAATTCTGACTTTACATCTAGCAATTCTAGCTTTATAACTTGCAATTCTGACTTTATATCTCAATATTCTGACTTTATATCACACAATTCTGACTTTATATCTCAATATTCTGACTTTATATCACACAATTCTGACTTTATATCTCAATATTCTGACTTTATAATACAATTCTGACTTTATATCTCGCAATTCTGACTTTATATCTAGCAATTCTGACTTTATAACACAATTCTGACTTTATATCTCGCAATTCTGACTTTATAACACAATTCTGACTTTACATCTCACAATTCTGACTTTATATCTCGCAATTCTGGCTTTATAACTTGCAATTCTGACTTTATATCTCGCAATTCTGACTTTATATCACACAATTCTTACTTTATAATACAATTCTGACTTTACATCTCGCAATTCTGACTTTATAACTCACAATTCTGACTTTATATCTCGCAATTCTGACTTTATATCTAGCAATTCTGACTTTATATCTCGCAATTCTGACTTTATAACACAATTCTGACTTTACATCTCGCAATTCTGACTTTATAACACAATTCTGACTTTACATCTCGCAATTTTGACTTTATAACTCGCAATTCTGACTTTATATCTCGCAATTCTGACTTTATAACTCACAATTCTGACATTATATCTCACAATTCTGACTTTAAAACTCACAATATTGACATTATATCTCGCAATTCTGACTTTATAAGTCACAATTCTGACTTTATAACACAATTCTGAGTTTATATCTCGTAATTCTGACTTTATAACTCACAATTCTGACTTTATATCTCGCAATTCTATTATTTTATATCACACAGTTCTGAGAAAAAAAGTCAGAATTACGAAAAAAAAGTCAGAATTGTGAAATAAAAATTCGCAATTACCTTTTTAATTTTTTTATTCTGTGGCAGAAACAAGCTTCCATACATTACTGTATATAATACTGATCAAAATGTAACTTTCACACAGTTTTATGTAATTCACAGTCATAAAATATTAAGAGCATGCTCAGTTTTACTGGAGACAACCTGGTGCCGGCCTCTCACATGCACTGACTAACCAGCAGGAGTTGACTGTGGTGGAAATGCTCAGGACAAAGAATGATATACAGTTGTCCGAGATCAAAGCAGGTTATCAAGGAGATTTGTGATATAATGACGCGCGATCTTCCACCATATTCCCTCCTTTTCCTACATGATACAGTGTCCTTTTCACCTGCAAATGTAACTGCAGTTCAAGGAATGTGATGGGTAGACTAAGAGTAGGATCTCTGTACATACATAATGGCACACTCACCTGAAAGGACTGAAGAAATGAGTTGAAATAGATAAATACGATTTGAGATATGTCATCCTCCCCTGGGTTCACAAAGAACAGCATGTATGTGATACCGAGTAAAGGCAGAAGCACTAGAGTGGCTTTCACAGCTTTCCTGCAGTCACAGAAAGAGGAGAGGAAGCAACGAGTTTTCATTAGATTTATGGCACATTAACCTGATTTGACATAAGGCACTTTCCCTAACTTCAGCTTTGGAGTCTCATTACATCTTAAAGCATTGAGAAATCCTGAGACAATATTAGTTAACCCTTAAATGCATACCTCGGGTCTTTAGAGACCCAGGACGTCATTCACTACCCTTCTCCTCATTCATTTTTTAAAGTTAGATATCAACCTTCTTAGTATTCCTCAATCAATTCATTATAAACAATATAACAATAATTTTTTTTTTTTTTTAATAAAATAATGCCTTTTTTCTATAAATTTTTTGTAAAAATCGTATAGGGTCACTAACGACCCGAGGTGTGTAAGAGTGTACGTATATTCTTTTCTGCACAACAATAATTGAATCTTTAATGACAGAATAAGTACAATTCACATTTATTCCACAAGGTGGCAATGTCTGATACACAATGATGAAGTGACGTTTCACTCATAGTTCCTGCAGGCAGAAAACAAAAGAATAGGAAGTATAATCTGCAAAACTTCAAATGGCTCAGCGATTTACTGCAGAGCAAGTACTGAATGCAGTTAAATATTAGTGTGACTGATGCTGGATCTGGTGAAGAAGCTGTCAGCGATCAAAATATTGATTTTGAAGATGCTGAAAGTTATAGTTTTAAGAATATGTTTGAGATGGTGAATATGAGCCAGATGCTGAATGTACTGGGAAATGAGCTCTGACGAGGACAGTGATGATGGTATAAAACATCTGCTCAAACTGAACCCTTCCAAGCTCCAAAAGGTAACAAAATATGCTTTATTTTATTGTTCTGTAATTGTTAGTCTAATTTCAAGATTTTTTTTTATTATTGCAACAGGTAGAGTGTCACAATCACCAGTGAGAGCGCCCCATGATTACCACCAGAGGGCACTTCACCCCGGACTGTCATTCCATCAAAGACGACATTACCCATAATCCTTTGCCCGGACTCATCAGCACTCATTGTTTACACCTGTGTCTCATTTACCTCATTACCTCTGCCTATATCTAGCCTGTTCACCCTGTCATTCACTGTGAGGATTTGTATGTTGTTGCACTGCATCTCTGAGTGGTCTCTTGTCTGTCTCTTGTCTCTTGGTTTTTGGATTTCTTGCCTGTTCTTGGATTGCCTGTGTCCCCTGCCTTGTTTGCTTGTTTGGATTGCCTGCCTGGATATTGACCTATTACCTGTACTTTGGATTACGTGTCTGGATTGTCCCTCTAATAAAAGCTGCATTTGGATCTCCAACCTTTTAAAGTCTCGGAGCAGTACGTAACATAGAGATCCATCCGTGTTAGATATAGATCCGGGTCACTAAAGACCCAAATATGTAAGAATGATTGGCGAAACATTCATGCATTTAAGGGTTAAGTCAATGATAACAAATTCACACGAATCATTGTTTACAATAAATAACTATATTTAAACTACATTCAGATGTGCCATATTTAACATGGTTGCAAACATGAAATCTAGATGATTTGAACATTTCAACCTGATCGACATCTGACAGTTAAGTACATGTAGTCTACATGAAATATCAAAACGGCTCTCTGTGCGGTCAGGTGTGAACCGCCGACCAGCAGCTGAATTTTGCTTATGTCTGCTATAATAACAATGTGCCGGAGATGTCATGCTCCAAATAAGCTAACCATCCATTTATCCTTGTTATCCTTGAATAGATTGCAAATAACATATAATTTGGCCTCTTATCAAAGATGACAATAAGATACACCTGTGATGGATGATGTATGCCAGCAGTAGAGAAAATAGGAAAAGATCTGAAAGTGTGATTTTTTTTTTTTTTTTTGAGTGCAGGAAAATATTGTAGCGATACTCAGCTATTGTAAGCCAGGGAAAAGCAGAAAACCTCTGCCATCTCTATCATGCTAGTATGGGTAATAAAAAAAAAAAAAGATTTTTTCGACTATTATTTCATATGTCGGGCTTTACAGGATTAAACAGCTTTGTTGTAGTATCCCTAATGATATGTCCAGGAAGGATTAAAAAGCTACTTGAATTGTATGTCGTCATCTGACCTTGCCATACATTGACTTATAATGACCTGACGCCGCTTAATGAATCACTGTATTATTGTGTTATTATTTTGAGCAAGGAATATTAAGGGCCATGTGTGCTCGGTTGACATTAATAGCAGGAACTTTAATGATATCAAGTAATCTTCTGCACATAGTAGAACCAAAGACTTTATATATAGGAAGATGGTCCACTCCGAATACTTATGAATGGCTTATTTAAGCACTTTTAATCATCATTGTGTATGAAATGTGCTATATAAATAAACTTGCCTTGCCTTCTGAAAGCAAAGTAACCACACACAAAAACACACACACACACACACACACACACACACACACACACACACACACACACACACACACACACACACAAGGGGCCCTATATTAACAATCTGAGCGTATGGACTGAAGCGCATGGCGCAGGTGCACTTAGGCCGTGTCCAAATCCACTTTTGCTAGTTTAATGATGGAAAAAACGGTCTGCGCACCCGGCGCATGGTCCAAAACGGTTGTCCCTAGTCTCTTGATGATTCATGGGTGTGTTTTGGGCTATTTACATGGCGGAATATAGACACCCTCAACCTCCCCAGTCAGTTTAAATACATGTGTATTGCCACGATTGGTCAAATAATTAGCCAATTTCATTCGTCATTATTGCAAATAGGTAATTCTGATAAATGCAATGACTATCCATTATGACATGTAGGCATCTTTATATTTATGTACACAATAATAATCTTTACATTGTAATCCTTTTATTTTTAATATTTGGCATGTGTGTGTGCTGCTGCGCATCCCTGTGTATGTAATAAGCAGAGTGTATGCACGTTCTGCACCCGCCTATAGGCACATATTACTAACGCACCCTTTAAATAACACAAAAAATACTGCGTTTTCAGTTCCTCAAAATAGCAACGCGCCAACAATGCGCCTGAACACACCTGGTTTTCAGACCAGCACAACCATGGGCGAACAGATGGGCGCCAGTGCATTTGCTATTTAAATAACGTGGCGCTGGATGTGAAAATGAGAACTGCGCCGGGCCCAATATGTGCTATCGCTCCACTCAACCAACATTGTTAATCAGTATGTGCTCTGATGAATTTTGAAATCCATGCAACAATGAAATTTTGTGAAATGAAAAAAAAAAATCACTCCATTAATGCTTAGGAAATCAAGTGAAACGCCACAAAAAAGTTTGCAAATGCGTTCTCAGCAAACCTCAGATGAAAGGACTCTGATTTTCCCTGCTCTGACTGAAGTAAACATTGCCCTGAGATACATTCACACATTAGGAAGTCAGTGTTTTTCTGAGTGTCAAAAAAAAAAAAAAAAAAAAGTAGGCTTATAAAAAAAAGAAAAGAAACTTCAAACCCGAGCAACCTCAAATGACATGACAAAGACTGGTACAAGATTAAAGATTATCTAATTTTATTTATTTATTTATTTATTGTAAGACTGAAGAGATGAGATGGCGGGCTAAGTGTCTGTAAAGGTGTCTAGATCACAAACCAAGTTTAAAGACATGCAAGTTTCTTCCCAGACTCTCAAAAGGGCTCACATTACAATTACAGTACAGTTCTAGTTTGTAGTATTAAAATACAACTGCACGAACAATGAAATATAAGGAATATTAATATTATCAGAATATGAGAAATGAAAACAAGCAAATCGAAAATGTTACTATGCATGCAACAAATAAAAACTATGAAATGCAATTGGGCAGACATTGCAAATTCTATAAGGAAACATGTTTATGTGCCATTTTTAATGCATGAAAATCCAGCTAACCCTTCGAATAAATGACAATTATTATCATGGCACAATAAAGATGATGCAAAAGGCAACTGAAAACAATGTATTTCACTGTCTTGAGTGACACATTTTACTCTTTCAAACCCCCAGCATGCATTAATCTCAGCATTGGAATATATTTTCTCTTTTTTTTACTAATATGATATCATAATCTAAGGCACAAACCCAGTGTTTTGTCAAGTAGATTTACTTTACTACAGCAGAATTTACTTATTTAAATGACACTGACTCAACTCTTCTGTTTCTGAATACTTGTTAAAAGAATAATTCACCCAAAAAATGAAATGTCTGTCATCATTTACTCACAAATGGTTGTTCCAAAACTCATTATGCTATTATTTTTTTCTAAGATTCTACACTCAACTGTTTTCTATAGTGTATATGACAGTTCATAATGACTAACAGGATACAATATTGTATGTCAATCCAAAAAAGAACAGCATACAAGTAGCCAAAAGTCTTCTGAAGTTATACATTTTATGTGAGGAAGAGACTGAGTGTTTAAATGTAACTGTAAACTGCTGTTTTATGTAAAAGAGCTGTTTAAAGATTATTCTATTTATATATATATATATAGTTGTATATATGTAGTTGTATATAGTATATAGTTTTGAAACTACATGAGGGTAAATAAATAATGACAGAACTTTTATTTTTGGGGTGAACTATTCCTTTATCATATTACTGTTATAGTGAGCAGCAGTTAGTTAAAGTGCTTTACCTGTATTGTATTGTTTCAGATGTGGTCGAGGCCCTCAGCTTTGTCATCAAAATGCGCACAATGTTGAAAAGGAAAACAAAATTTATCTATATTGGAGAGGAAGAGAAGGGAAGTTGGTCAGTAATGTTGTAAACATCATTGTGTTGTTAAATTAAGTTTCCAGCAGTGTTCGAGATACAATTTTTGAATGAACTCAAATGTCCCAGCAATCACAATTAAAGGCACTTGTGACATATTGAGTGTGGTGAACACTAAATCTCTTTGCTCCTAGGATTTAGGCATATTCATATTTGTATCTGGAACAGCTTGAGACGTATTCACTCCCCTGCAGAATGGCTTACATTAAATACTGTTCATATAATGATTTTATATGAAGGAGAGGGGAAAGAGATTTACATCAGTTCAATAATTCTCTCAAAGCTCAAGCACTCTATCTGAAATTAGCAGACATTGCTATTATATAAAAAGCTGATATTCTGGCAGGGACTGGCCTACTATTTCCTGATGTTAATAATTATTGAACAGCTCTTCAAAATCACATATGGGTATTACATTTACATGTTCTCCATCCCAGTCTTTGTAATGGTTTAAGAGTTTTGTCCAGTTGGCTTTAAATTCTGCACTTGTTGGAGGCACTGACAACTACAAATCTGAGGGAACAAATAATACTTACTAGAAGAACTAGAATCACAGGCCCCTGATAAATGTAGTCTATGTACTTCCCAGGTTCCTTCCCAAACCAGCATCTGAAACACAACACTTTTTGAGTGTGTACTCACAGCACAGATATATATATATATATATATATACAGTGGGGAGAACAAGTATTTGATACACTGCCGATTTTGCAGGTTTTCCTACTTACAAAGCATGTAGAAGTCTGTAATTTTTATCATAGGTACACTTCAACTGTGAGAGACGGAATCTAAAATCCAGAAAATCACATTGTATGATTTTTAAATAATTCGCATTTTATTGCATGACATAAGTATTTGATCACTTACCAACCGGTAAGAATTCTGGCTCTCACAGACCTGTTAGTTTTTCTTTAAGAAGCCCTCCTGTTCTCCACTCATTACCTGTATTAACTGCACCTGTTTGAACTTGTTACCTGTATAAAAGACACCTGTCCACACACTCAATCAAACAGACTCCAACCTCTTCACAATGGCCAAGACCAGAGAGCTGTGTAAGAACATCAGGGATAAAATTGTAGACCTGCACAAGGCTGGGATGGGCTACAGGACAATAGGTAAGCAGCTTGGTGAGAAGGCAACAACTGTTGGCGCAATTATTAGAAAATGGAAGAAGTTTAAGATGACGGTCAATCTCCCTTGGTCTGGGGCACCATGCAAGATTTCACCTCGTGGGGCATCAATGATCATGAGGAAGGTGAGGGATCAGCCCAGAACTACACGGCAGGACCTGGTCAATGACCTGAAGAGAGCTGGGACCACAGTCTCAAAGAAAACCATTAGCAACACACTACGCCGTCATGGATTAAAATCCTGCAGCGCACGCAAGGTCCCCCTGCTCAAGCCAGCGCATGTCCAGGCCCTTCTGAAGTTTGCCAATGGCCATCTGGATGATCCAGAGGAGGAATGGGAGAAGGTCATGTGGTCTGATGAGACAAAAATAGAGCTTTTTGGTCTAAACTCCACTCGCCGTGTTTGGAGGAAGAAGAAGGATGAGTACAACCCCAAGAACACCATCCCAACCGTGAAGCATGGAGGTGGAAACATCATTCTTTGGGGATGCTTTTCTGTAAAGGGGACAGGACGACTGCACCGTATTGAGGGGAGGATGGATAGGGCCATGTATCGCGAGATCTTGGCCAACAACCTCCTTCCCTCAGTAAGAGCATTGAAGATGGGTCGTGGCTGGGTCTTCCAGCATGACAACGACCCGAAACACACAGCCAGGGCAACTAAGGAGTGGCTCCGTAAGAAGCATCTCAAGGTCCTGGAGTGGCCTAGCCAGTCTCCAGACCTGAACCCAATAGAAAATCTTTGGAGGGAGCTGAAAGTCTGTATTGCCCAGCGACAGCCCCGAAACCTGAAGGATCTGGAGAAGGTCTGTATGGAGGAGTGAGCCAAAATCAACTGCTGCAGTGTGTGCAAACCTGGTCAAGAACTACAGGAAACGTATGATCTCTGTAATTGCAAACAAAGGTTTCTGTACCAAATATTAAGTTCTGTTTTTCTGATGTATCAAATACTTATGTCATGCAATAAAATGCAAATTAATTACTTAAAAATCATACAATGTGATTTTCTGGATTTTTGTTTTAGATTCCGTCACTCACAGTTGAAGTGTACCTATGATAAAAATGACAGACTTCTACATGCTTTGTAAGTGGGCAAACCTGCAAAATCGGCAGTGTATCAAATACTTGTTCTCCCCACTGTATATATATATATAATTTGCCTTAACAGGGACTGTATTCACTGGCACAATGAAATATATACTTTACTGTGTCAATATCAGTGGGTGAAAGAACCACAGTGGCCATGGGATGGTGTTTTATAATAAACACAGTACAGCACTTTCATATAATACACTAGCTAAAGATGAAGTTTGTACTTTTAAGCCAGGAACACACCAAGCCAACAGTCGGCCATCGGGCAATGCCGGGCCGTTTTTGAGTGTCGGCCGACTTAGTTTTTCCGGTGTGTTCTGCACCGTTGGCTCTAGTCTGGTTTTTTTGGCCGATTCAACACGTAGAATTGGCGTTGGGCAGTAGGTGAGAGAGATAACTCTGATTGGCTGTTAAGCTTAGCGAACGAGTCAGTGCACAAGAATAATAGCAAAACAGCCAGCAAAGAGGTCAAATTCAAACTGAACAGACAGAAGGCTGTTATAATTTTACGTCATCTTACCCGAGCAACACTGCGCGAGTATTTATTTTCATATTAACATGAGCGGAGTGGAATAAAGAACGTGATCAGCGTGATTGATATTCAAAACGGTAAGCAATAAGAGCTTTGTTTATGGTTTGTATACCTGCAGTCTTAGTTTCGCTTTCCCTTTTTGAATGACGAATATAGACGAATAAATCTGCTTAAATAAACAGTTATCTCCTTTACACGCAGGCGCAGAACGCGCACGCTAGTTGACAGTCGCCTGTAGTTGTTTTGGTGTGTTCAATCACAGTTTTTTCCCCCGACGCGAGGCAACAACACAGTCGGCTTTCATCAGCGCTAGTTCTTTGGTATCGGTTTGGTGTGTCTAGGGTTGCAAAATTCCGGGAATTTTCAAGGCTGGAAACTTTCCATGGAAATTAACTGGAATAAATGGGAATTAATGGGAATAAACTGGGAATTTGCAAAATTGCAGGTTAGCCTATAACAAGGAACTTAAATGTAGTTGAAAAAAAATCTCGCAGCATAATCTTGGTTAAAACAACCAGATTTAATGCAATTTCAGTTGAATTTCTACCCTACACATTCCTCAATCACATACACATGGCACACTACTTACTGCAGGGCTATTGAGGCCACACCCCCTGCATGCACTGTGCATTCCTCCATAACATGCACATTTGATCAAAAATACAGAAAAAAACAGTAATATTGTGAAATATTATTACAATTTAAAATAATGTGTTTCTATTTCAATATACGTTTAAAATATAATTTATTTCTGTGATGCAAAGCTCTCAGCATCATTACTCCAGTCTTCAGTGTCACATGATTCTTCAGAAATCATTCTAATATGATGATTTATTATCAATGTTGGAAACAGTTGTGCTGCTTAATATTTTTTATAACCTGTGAAACTTTTTTCAGGATTCTTTGATGAATAAAAAGTTAAAGAACAGCATTTATTTAAAAAAGAAATCTTTTGTAACAATATACACTACCGTTCAAAAGTTTGGGGTCGGTAATTATTTTTCTTTTTTGAAAGAAATTAATACTTTTATTCAGCAAGGATGTGTTAAAATGATAAAAAATATATATTTTGAACAAATGCTGTTCTTTTTAACGTTTTATTCATCAATGAATCCTGAAAAAAGGTTCCAAAAAAAAAATTAAACAGCACAACTGTTTCCAACATTGATAATTGAGTATCAAATCAGCATATTAGAATGATTTCTGAAGGATCATGTGACACTGAAACAAATAACACATGCATAACAATTGCTGAAATAAAAATATATTTATTTTACATTTAATAAATTAGAAGTAATTATTTGGGAAATATATCAATATGCAAAAAAATGATGACCAAACAAAATGTTTATATTTATGTTTGTATGATACAGTTTATATAAATTTCCCCAAATGTCTAAATAATTCCGATAAATTTTTTATAAATTCCCATACATTCCTGTAAATTCCTGTTAAGTTTCCAAATTGGAATATTTCCAAAATTTCCCAGATTAAGTTCCCATGGAAAGTCTCCGGAAATTTACCCTTTGCAACCCTAGGTGTGGCCCTAACTTTAGAGTCACTAGTGACACCAATTATTTTGAACTGAAGAAATCGTACACTCAGAGACACGACAGCGGTGTCTGAATCATGAACAAGCTGATTCTTTTGAATTAACCTGTTTAATTGGTTTGCAAATTGCACTAAATGTTTCATTCATTTGATCTGATTGCATTCGTTCTTGAGTCAACACCTCACTGATTCGAATGATCCGGTCAGAGCGAGTCTCCAGTTAACAATGAACTGAATTCTCAATTCTGACTCAAAAATGATCCAAGAAGGGGAGATCCACGGAGCTTGAGTAGTAAATTACTTACTAATGCCAAATTTAGGATTTATATTGTAAATGAAAATCATATTTAGGCCACGACTGTCAGTTGTTTGTGAACTAAATCTGCGGTAAAAGCGCGAGCTGTTTAAGCCCACTGTATGGAATGCGTGAATGTGGACACTACTATCTGAACGGGGTAAGTTTTAGATAAAAACTAAACATAATATTAAAATACCGCAAATTAATGTAACTTTGCAACTACATGTCAACTAGTCATTAGAGTATTAGTAGACTGTCTGCTTAATATCTGCTAACACTTTATTGTGATGCTCCCAACAACAGCTCCCCACTGACTATAAGGAACTTTGCAACTACATGTCAGCTTATTCTGCTAACCCGAACCCTAACCTAGTTTACATGTACTTGGAAATTAATGAGAGTTAGTCTGCAAGTAGTTTATAGAATGTCTAAAGTGGACTATCGAAGCATACTTTATTAAAAAAGTCAAATTTCAAGTCTCAAGAAGTATTAAAATAATACATACAAAACACACACAAGTATACTACCAATACATTGATATTAGTATAATTACTACATAAAGTATACTTGGAAAATATTCTGTACTCAAACTTTATTTAAAATTAACTTGAAGTTTACATTTTTGTAAGGTTCCTATGACTTATCTAAGTGATCAGACTTATTTTCACTTGGCAGATGATAAAACAGTGCCTATTCTTACACTGAAGGAGGGCTCTGAGTCATCTGCACTAACAACCACTCAGAACACCAGTGTTGTGCTGGGGAGGTTTAACAGTTTCGTTGGTGCCACCAATGGCGAAGAAGTTATGAACAGGTTTTTATTTTAACATTAGCTAACATAAAAACATTTATTTATTACATTTTTGTTTTTTACATATATTTCTAACTACTCTTTTAGTTTTATAAATGTAATACATATCTGGAGGAAATTTCACAAATTTCCAAGTATTCAAATCACAGGTCCATTCATTGACATCTTTTGCATACTCTACATACTCTACTCTACAATTATCCAGTCATTCACTCTCATCATAGGTTTATGGCACTAAGCTTATTTCTGCAAATCAGCAACTTACTGTTCGTTTTCATTGTAAAGTTTTCCAATGGCCCACACTATAATTATCGGACATGGTATACCTGAAAGAGAGAAGATTGCAAATCACACTTCACGGATATATTAAACATATAACCAGTCACTAAATGCCATGAACCAGTGTTGTGCCGTGGGAATTTTTTGTGATTTTGTTTATGCAAGTGGAAAGATATGCAACCACAATACATTAGATTGCAGACACTTTATAATTTTCATATGCTTATACTACGGGGCTGTTGAATGCTTGAATCTCATTGGCTGACAAACGTTCTAAGGTGTGCAATTATTTTCAGGGAAACGCACGGCTAAAGTAGTTCCAGGCAGGTCTTGACCGCATTACAGTTACATATCACTTCGCCAAATGATTTCAGTTATTTCAAAGGTCCTTACAGCCTACAACAGCAAAATAACAACGACACTGACCAAGCAAATAAATATAGTAAACAATAGGATAAAAACGATTAATTATTTCCATGTTTGTCCCACAAAATTATGTTTACGAAACACTCATACTCTCTTTCTCTCGCTCTCTCCCACTCAAACACACACTCATGCAGAAACGTGTTGTCAGCGCGGCTCTGACGATTTTATCAGTAAAATAGTTCAAACTTAAAAAGCTACATGACATTTCTCACTGTTCGTACAGTTTCGTATTAGTAGACACTGCTGCCGAACACTGTTGAGAGATGCACAGGCTGAGGTAATTCGCGCGCTCTCTCTCTTTCATAACTCACTGCATTAATAACTGCATTAGTCTGCTATCAGTGGCTCAAGCCTCCGTTACTAGCTCTAAAGTGATGTTTGACAAAACCTGACAAATGTCTTGAAATACATCGAATCTGAACAATGTTTTGAGGTGTGGTAACCATAGTATAAGCGGAATAATTGACTCCAGGCCGTTGAATTATTCGAATAATAATGTACACCCGAGGTGTAACTCTGCTTCGCGTCGTGACCGCATTACCACTGGGTGTGCATTATTTTTCGAATAATTCAACGGCCCATCGTCAATTATTCCTTACATAATTTCCATGTTCAATTTGATGTTTGCATTTTCAGAGTTGGAACACCATTTACACTAGCATGATTAAGTAACCAATAATATAATATTTGTTTAAGTTTATATTAACATACTATTTATTAAAATCAAGACAAAATCTTAGGCCTGGGGCACACTAGAGGATTTTCAAATCTTAACCGATTTTAAAACTGTGGGAGACCACATACATACAGGCAGTTTTAACCAATTTTTTGCATTATAATCCTCCGAATGCACACACTAGAAGATTCGTCCGGACCGCGAGACCACACACCTGTCAACATTTTCACAGTGAGACAAGATCTCATGGAGACTAGCGAGATCAAACGTGACCTGTGAAGAAAAACAAATGGAGGACGGTCGGTGTCGTCAGCTGGTTTTCCTAGCCTGAGTTTTGTTTTACGGGAAGAAAAACAAAGGAGAAAAAAATAATATGGGTGATCTTCTTTCTCAATACTCCACTTTCGTGGCATGTTTGTGGCTGCCAAGTTTCAGCTATAGAAGCACGCAACATCCGGTTGGTGAAGCTCGCTCACTCTCATTGGCTATCACGGGTATCAAGTCAGAGGCAGCCAGATCAAGAGTCGAACATGTTTGATATTTACAATTTAGGATTGTGTGGGCTCTAATGCGATCGGGAGCAGTAAAATAATCGTAATGACACCATACAATTGAGGATATTTTGGACAAAAAGTCGGTTGTTAGAAGCCTCAAATCGGGCCACAGTCCCCAGATCATTGGGGGTTGCAAATCGGGCTTAAAATCTATGTGTGGCCAGCCAAAGTCTCATTGTTTATGCATTTTTAAACATTTTTTTTGCATATTCCTTGCATATTACTATATAGACATTAAGTACAGTAATACAGTAAAAAAGCAAATATCTTTCATTTGTTATTACAAACCGTCGTTCTGTAATACTGAACAGGGTATATTAGTCTCTTGACTCCCTTCCTATTATGGCCATTAGTCAAGAAATACACAGCAGGTGTCATGATGATCACAGGGGAGGTGCAGCTTTAATTTAACAGAGCTGAGTGCAAAATGTCATTTCAAATGTACTGTATTTAATTTGGATGTGGCCAAAAATGACGTCTGAGTGGGTTGTTTGCTTTGTAATTAGTCCCTCTACCTCCACTAATCTGTTTGACTGATTCATGTAGATTTGCTTACTGTTTGTGAATATGATAGGCGGGTATTATGACATTGACCAGGTAATGAGATAATCATAGCACAATGGAAGCATTGCCTCCTCTCATTGCCTTGCCTTGCCAAAAGAGATGCTGCCTCCCTCTGGAACCTCATCCGCTTGTTGCTGCTGAACAGTGTACAGTAAATGAGTGATTTATACATTATTCAAACTCACACCCTGTAATAGGTTGTGTTATTTGTGTACAGTTCATTGTTGTCTTTTTTGTGGTAACACAATACGATACAATACGGGTGCACTAATATGCATTAATTCATGCTTAACTAATGCACAGATAATCATGAGTTAATGTATGACTCATTAAGAACTTAACCATTTATTAATGATTACTGCATCCACAACTAATGAAGATTCCATATGATTAATAAATTAAGCAATCAATAAATTGCTAGTTAAACGTGTCATAATGTATTTATTTCCTAATAACATATAGTATTAACTAATAGTGTAAATTCACTTTACACTAGTGACTTTAATTGTTGAGGCACATGACTGTTAACTAATTCAAAATTAATTCAAAACCCATAACCACAATGACATATTACTTAACAATTAGTTAACAGTCATGTGCCTCAACAAGTAAAGTCATAACATAATGATACCTTTGCAAATCACTAGCTAATGATTAATTGACCATTGTGGTAATTAACATATTAATTTACATTATTAGTTAATATAATATGTTATTAGGGAATTAATACATGATGACACTGACACGTTTAATTAATAGCAATTCATATATTACTTAATCTATTAATCATATAGACTCTTCATTAGTTGTGGATGCAGTAATCATTAATAAATGGTTTAGTTCTTCATGAGTCATACATTAACTGTTCAATTAAACATGAATTAATGCATATTAGTGCACCCATATTGTAAAGTGTTACCTTGTTTGTCCTCAGAGAAAATGCCATTACATACATATTATAAAAGAAAAAGTTTGGCCTATATTTTGTGTCAGGCGAATATTTTTTTTCTATTATTCTGCAGAATTATTCATTATTCGTTTTGAAACCATTATCCGTGCCTTTCCGGATGAGATATATTCGGCTTCGGGCACATCCCTAGATCTGAGGTTGGCAGCTAAGGCGTCCTATCCGAAGGGCTGATCCTGATTAGATGGCCCAGAAAGAGGGCAGGGGGGAGGATTGTGTCAAACTGCAGAAATGTATTTGCCTTTTCTCACGCTGTCCTCCAGTTTCTGTTATTCCAGACATGTTTATGAGTTCAGGGTAACAGCAGATCATCTGTATGTCTTCTTGCTTGTGCTCCGTCCAGTGATGCCTTTTTCCAATCTGTGCTCTGATTTTAGCTTTGGCAGAGCAGAGGTATATATGTTCGCCTCGAGTGAAACAACCAACTGCCCCTTTTGGTTCTCTCTGTCTCCTTTAGCACTATGAATACATTCTTCTAGCACATACAGTCAAACCCAAAAATATTCAGACACCAGATATAGTTTTTTACTAGTGGGTGCAGGACACTATAGTTCATTTATGTAAGTGAGGATAGCAAAATAAAGTAAACTGTGGCATATTATACCTAAAAATTCTTCATACAGTGGATTACCAAGTAAAACTGATAAAAATTTGGGACCAAAATTATTCAGACACTTTGACCTGACCATGTTTTGTTTAAGTGTTTTGTTCTTTAATTGCTAATGTGACCTTTTACACCACAGACTGAACAAAATTAAGCATTGCTTGGTAATTGGTTGACCTAAATAGGTATTATCTAATTGTGTACTTAAATTTAACAGCTGACAGCTGATTGGTTGATTGTAATCCATTACATACCTTTCTATCAAAGTTATCTGACATCATCAAGATGAATTTGTTCTGACACAGTTTAACTCTGAGTTCTTGTCATATTTTATTACCATTTCCTAAACTATAGCGAATAAACTGTGATAATGTGAGAAAATGTTGAAGGTGTCTGAATAAATTTTGGTTTGACTGTACGTGTCCCACCTTTCCGCCAATAAGTCTGCTTCCAGCTGTTCTTGCGAGAGTATGAGGAAACAGTGTGCACATTCTGTCTGTCTTATCAGTCCCACATTTGGATCTTGGATTTGGTCTCTGTCTCCTGGAGGACCGTCCTTGAGAGATTCCAATTAGAGCAGATCTACTTTCCAAGGCTCAGGGCACTGTGATATCCCCAGGCTAAAATGTGAAAATGTTGGGTTTGACCTTTGAAAGGGCCTCTTTGATAAGTTCCTTATTTTTTTCATACCTCACAGAGTACTACTAGGAACTACTGTATGCAGGTTTATAATTAATGCGAGTAATGCATTATGTATAATTAATTCTAAAGTAAAGATAATGGTAACCCACTAGTAATGACTCAAGTGTTACTAAATCCTTCAGAATGAACTACTAATTATTTGGATCAGTATTCTAAAGTGAATGGCACAACAACACTCTAGTAATGAAATCATTGTAAACTTTTGACGTTTTTGTAAGGTTTTGGAAAGTAGTGACTCAAGTGTTGCTACATACTTCTATAGGAATTACTAGTTATTTGGATCAGTATTCTAAAGTGAAGATCATGATAACCCACTAGTAATTACTTAAGTGTTACTATCCAAAACTTTACAAAAACCTCAAAAGCTTACAATGATTTCAGTAATTACTACAGCGTTATAGTAAAATACGTTAAAATACTGATCCAAATAATTAGAAATTCCTTTAGAAGGATGTAGTAACACTTGAGTCATTACTAGAGGGTTACCATTACCTTCACTTTAGAATTAATTATACATTATGCATTATTCATGTTAATTATGAATCTGTATATAGCAGTTCTTAGTAGTCCTCTGGGAGTTATGAAAAAAATAGTAGTTACTAATTAGCTAATAGTCAATAGAACTATAGAACTACCACATTCAACTGAGCGCTATTACTTACTAATTCATTATTCAGTTTCTTGTTAGTTAATAGTAATTACTAAAATGCAGTGGTGGGCCGTAAGGGCCAGCAAGGCCTTCTCTGCTGGCCTAAACTAATCAGAATCACTGACTTAAATTTTAATATATTTTTCCATGAATGTGTGTTAAATTATTCCCAATAGTCTATTCTCTTAATTTAATAGCTTTTCTCTTGGTTGTGTTGCTTCCAGTAGTGTTTGTTTATGTTAGAGCTTTTACTGTACAACAGTAATATATTTGTCAAGTTAAACAAAACTTTTATTTTGACGGGTTGCTGTGAATACTGTGAGTTTTTGTGTGTTCATAACATGATGGTAGTTTTTCTCAAATAAAACGGTAAAATGCTCATGAAGTGACTCTCAGAGCGGCTCTGGAGATGACGGTCATGCACTCATGTCCTTGTATGAGATGGAAACACGCAACCGTCACGCGCGATTCTGTGTGTGAGGTAAATTAAACTGCGTGTCAGCGCCATTCATGCACACAGAGACACGCAGGACATGCAGGATTCGTATTTAAATAGTCTTTTTGCTGTTTAATATTCACAGACACTAGTCTATATCACCAGATGCGTTCTCAGGTGCCGAAATTTGGTACCGATTGATTTATGTGAATTGGTACTCGGTAGTACCGACGTAATTTGGTCGGTGCCCTTAAAAGTACCGAGTTCGGTGCCCAACCCTAGTCAAGTGGTTCCAAGCAACTATATTGAGTAATTTTTACAAATAACAATTTAGTTATATGAACAAAAGAAATTCAAGTAAAGCTGACAAAATGTATTAAAAAGTAAATACAAACCATTTGAATTTGTCACTGTTACATAATATTTATATGTGCAGTTTACTTAATGATGTTATGTTAAATTTATAAAAGTTTATTATGTAAGGTGAACATATTTATCGATTTAATTTACCTTATTAAATTAACTATTTGCTCTATAAGTGTAAGTGGAAAACTATTAAATAACAACAAGCATATTTTTAGAAACAAAATGCAAAAATAACTCATTGGACAAACTCAATTTAATTGAGGACAGGAATTCCATCCAATAAATATGTGTATATGAGTGCCCACAGCCTAAACACAGGCACCACTCTTCTGCATAATGGTAACCACAAAGTGGTAAACTCCTCTAAATGTCCAACATAACTGAACATTAAACACTAACATAAACTAACAACATCTTTCCCTTTACTAAAAAACACATAAAATAACACTATAATCCCTAAATTTACTCTCCTAATGCAGTCCCTTGCAAAGCATGCTGGGAACTACAGATCAACTGCCCAGTTTGTTCGTTTCACTCAGCAATGTTAAGTTTACCGAACAAACACTTATTAAGTAAAGCTGACAATACTCATTTTTAGTAGAAACAACTTAGTAAATTTAAGTTCATGTAGTTAAATGAGTTTTTAAGTAATGTGAACAAGGATGATTTGAGTGCAACTAACAACAGTGAAAGTTAATTTTTTTGAGTGTGTAGCCCCTATTGTAATTGTTTTTCTTCATTATTAGGTGTCAAGCACTGCTATTACAGTAGTCACCAGTTTTTCACTACTCCTGCTTCAGATTTTATCCAGTTCTCAACAATACTGATGATCAATGGACTAAGCCTCACAGGACTGACTGGACAGAATTTTTATATTCATCATTGTTCAAAAGTTATGAAGAACGAATGATCCAATCAACTTGAAGTGGCCTAGAGGATTCTGATCTGGCCTACCTACTGTGTGTTGAGCTATAGTAGCATATATTGTTCCTATATTGTTATTGTGTTAGCGGTAAAGTTAGCTCAGCATGCTCATCACTTAGCACGCTATGTAATCCTTTTGTGTCTCCTCAGAATTAATGCAACTGTGTGTACTGTACAGTATGAGGCACACTGTGATAAAGAGTGAGCCCCTGACTGGAAAACGTCTCGGTTTCGTATGTAACCCTCGTTCCCTGAAGAAGGGAACGGAGACGTACGTCGGACGTATCCGACGAATTGGGATTACTTCTGGGAGGCCCTATCAGCTTCGAGTGTATACAGAACAGGCCAATGGCCACTGGCGTGCGAGATTTGCACCCCGCAGCGCGGGTATAAATACGGAAGCGGATGCAGCGCACATTCGTTTTTCACTGAGGAGCCGAATTAGTGACTCGGCCCTGTAGTGATGGTACAGCAACCGTGGCGACGGGACGTACGTCTCCGTTCCCTTCTTCAGGGAACGAGGGTTACATACGTAACCGAGACGTTCCCTTTCAGTCGGTCACATTCTACGTACGTCGGATGTATCCGACGAATTGGGATCCCTATGGAAAACGCCACGGCTGTTGCCACTTCCAGCGCCCACTTCCAGGGAGAGTCACTGCTGCTGTTCAGCAAGACCCATTCAGCAGGTATTGGATAACGCTGGGAAAGCATGCCCGGAGGGATACACATATGGACTGGCCAACTGGGCAGTGCAACATACGGAATGTCTCTGGGGTGGCCCCGGCCGATTTTAGGTGGGAGACTGCACTGGACAGAGACGGCAGAGCGGGTTCTGCCGAGGGAAAGACACGGGCTTGCCGTAGGGAGCCGTACCGTGGAAAATACACATATGGGACCGTCGTAGGGGTCACAACATATGGCACCTAGCCCAGCAGGGGGCACAGCACTGGGGTGCGCTTTACCTTACTGAGCCTGGCGTCAGAAACTCACAGGGTTCGCCTAGCTGGGGAACTGTACTGGAGCAGAAAATGCGCACTTATCCGGTCCATGAGGAGGGGAATGGCGCAGCAAGCCGACACACTTCGGTGTTACTGGGTGGTTGAAGTGCTTGCAGGTTCACCACCTGGTCCCGGTGGTGGGAACCTTGGGCCGGGGTCTCAGGATCACGTGAGAGTTAGCCGGTCCGAATCCCAGTCACGATTCGTTGACCAAAAATGCCTGCAGGTCCCCTACCCTCTTGATATAGAGGCCAATGCAGTCAGGAGCAGTGTCTTCCAAGACAAGATCTTTAACTCGGCTGACTGCAGGGGCTCAAAGCGTGCTCTCTGCAGTGCGGCTAGCACCAGAGATAAGTCCCAAGAGGGTATAGAGTGAGAGCGAGGTGGATTTATTCTCCTCGCTCCCCTCAGGAACCTGACGTTCAGATCGTGCTTCCCTAAGGACTTACCATCAACCATGTCGTGATTTGTGGCGATAGCAGCAACATACACTTTGAGGGTGGAGGGAGACAGCCTCCGCTCCAACCCTTCTTGCAGGAAGGAAAGCACTGAACTAATCGAACATCTTCGGGGGTCTTCTCGGCGAGAAGAACACCATTCGACGAACAGGTTCCACTTAAAAGCATAGAGGCGCCTCGTAGAGGGGGCTCTAGCAGAAGTGATGGTGTCTACCACAGCCTGTGGTAGGCCACCTAGAACCTCCGCGTCCCATCCAGGGACCAGACATGGAGTCTCCAGAGGTCCGGACGTGGGTGCCGCAGGGTGCCCTGTCTCTGAGTCAGGAGGTCCTTCCAAACAGGTCTACCTGTGCGGTCCCGAAATGTCTCCAGATCAGCTAGACCACCTGGGGATGGAGTCTCCACTCTCCCGGGAGCACTTGCTGTCGTGAGAGCTCTTTGGCTGCACGATTGAGCAGGCCAGGAATGTGAGTGGCACGAAGCAACCTCAGATGCTTCTGACTCCAGAGGAGGAGATGGCGGGCGAGATGCGACATGCGACGGGAGCGTAGACCACCCTGTTTGTTGATGTACGCAACGGTCGCAGTGCTGTCCGTACGGACCAGAACGTGCTTGCCATGTAGCGGCCCCTTGAGGCGGCCCAGAGCAAGACGTACTGCTAGCAACTCGAGGCAGTTGATATGCCATTGCAGTTGGGGCCCCGTCCACAGACCCGAAACTGCAAGCCCGTTGTACGTGGCCCCCCAGCCGGTGGCAGAGGCATCCGTGGAGACCACAGCATGCCTGGACACTTGTTCTAGGGGAACTCCTGCCCGTAGAAATGAAGGGTCCGCCCACGGGCTAAAGGTTTGGCGGGAATTTGGTGTTATTGTCACATGGAATGATCCGCTCTGCCACGCCCATCTCGGGACTTACTGCGGCTGCAGATGCCATATGCCCCAGGAGCCTCTGAAAATGTTTCAGTTGGACTGCTGTTCTGCGTTTGAATGAATTCAAGCAGTTCAACACCGACTGGACGCGCTCCTCTGTGAGGCGCGCTGTCAGGTTGACCGAATCCAACTCCATACCGAGAAAAGAGGTCCTCTGCACAGGGGAGAGTTTGCTCTTTTCCTAGTTGACCCGAAGCCCCAACTGGCTGAGGTGACTGAGCACCATGTCCCTGTGTTCGCACAACTGCTCTCTCAACTGGGCTAATATCAGCCAGTCGTCAAGGTAGTTGAGGATGCGAACACCACGCTCTCTCATGGGAGCAATGGCCGCCTCCGCAACTTTCGTGAAGACACGGGGTGACAGGGACAGCCCGAAGGGTAAGACTTTGTACTGATATGCCCGTCCCTCGAACACAAAGCGTAGGAACGGTCTGTGTTGAGGGAGAACGGTCTGGCCGGATGGAGGCTGCTGCTGGGCTTTGACGGGAGCGGGGGTGGCGACGGGCGGACGTCCTCGGCAACAAGCAGACGGAGGATCTGCAGCCGGCGGGCGGGTGGAAGCAGCAGCGGCTCGGCGGGGCAGGATGTGCTTAATCGCCTCCGTCTGCTTCTGGGCGGCCGAGAACTGCTGGGCAAAGCTCTCGACCGCGTCGCCGAACAGCCCAACCTGGGAAATGGGGGAGTCCAGGAACCGATACTTATCGGCCTCCTTCATACCCGCCAGGTTGAGCCAGAGATGGCGCTCCTGGACCACCATGGTGGACATCGCCTGACCAACTGCACGGGCGGTGACTTTCGTCGCTCTGAGAGCAAGGTCCGTCGCTGCCCGGAGCTCCCGAAGCAGTTCTGGGTCAGGTCTACCCTTGTGCATGTCCATGAGTGCCTGGGCCTGGTGCACCTGGAGCAACGTCATGGCATGTAGGGCGGACGCAGCCTGTCCACAGGCTCTATAAGCCTTGCCCGTTAGACCCGGACGTGAACTTACAGGTCTTGGATGGGAGACGTGGATCACCACGCCAGGAGGAAGCGGACGCTGGACATAGTTGCATCGCGACGGCCCGTTCCAGCGGAGGGGATCACCACATACCTCTTGGCTGGCCTGCCGTCAAGGGTAGTGAGGAGTGCAGAGCCACTCGACCGGTTTCGGGCAGAAAAAGGTGCCTTCCACGATCTCGTGAGCTCTGCATCCACTTCCGGGAAGAATGGTACGGGGGCGGGACGCTGAGAACCAGCGCGGGCCGCCCCCAAATACCAGTCATCCAACCTTGAGGGTTCGGGACACGGTGGAGGGTTTCACATGAGCCCTACCCGGGCAAGCATAGCCGTCAGTTCTGGGTCATTCTCGGGCAACGCTACTCTCCCAGAGGGAGGCAACGCAGCCGAGTCTTCATCCCCAGACGACATAAGCTCCCCCTCCGATGCAGCGATCGACATACTGTCCTCCGCTGGAACACCGAAAGACACGGGTGGACGCCCATGGGAGGGGCCACCACGGTCTTCTGGCAACTCAACCGGCTGCGGTGGTATGGAGGGATTAGAATCTTGACATTGTCCTCCTGGAATATGGCCATGATGTGTCTTCCTGCATGGTTGTTTAAGAAATGAAAAGCTACACACTCCATCAGTTAGGGTTAGAAGAACTGTTGCCAAACATATAACATGCTAGGAACATAAAAATCACTGCAATAATGATCCAGTCATCGACTCTCAAGAATTTGCCTATTTAAATCCAAACAGTGACCTTTTTTTTGGCCAGGCAGTGTAATTGGTCAACTTGTTACAATTTGTGTTACAATTTTGATTCTATGTGCCAAAAAATGCCATCAAATCTGGGGGATGCTATATTTTTACATGCACATTAGGGTTGTGAATCTTTGGGTAGACAGCGAATCGATTCGATTCACAGGTTTTCGTTTCGATTCAAGAACGATTTTTGCAAATTCAGAACGTTTCGATTTGAGGCGATTCACATTAAAATTTGATGCAGTTCGATTAATGCAATTTGATTCTGCATTTTTTTATATGCATTCATAGGATTGTTTAAATGCTTCCCCCAATGTGTCTTAGTCAGGGTGCGAATTACACAGCGGGGGCAAAAAAAAACAAAACAACAACAACAACTTTTGTCCATCGTTAATGTTAGTTCATGTTAGTTCTTAAAGATGCTATTATTATTAACTTTATTTTAATAGCCTATAAAATTGGCATTTGTAGAAATTTACATAAGCCAAAATTTAAAAAGGCTTTAAAAGTATTGTTAGTTCATGCTAACTATTGTGTAGGTGTAACGAGGACTCGTTAGATTCTC
Source organism: Coreius guichenoti (assembly GCA_039654105.1). Classification (NCBI taxonomy): domain Eukaryota; kingdom Metazoa; phylum Chordata; class Actinopteri; order Cypriniformes; family Gobionidae; genus Coreius; species Coreius guichenoti. The sequence goes on along the minus strand of CM077175.1, from coordinate 16,289,363 downwards.
GGCAGATTGGGATCCATGTGCAGTTTATTAAAATAACACAAATTCACAGTACAAGCAGGCGTGGGTCGGTAAACCAGGGTGAACAGGCAGGATAATCACAGGGAATAACGCTCAGAAATGCAGCCAGGGCAAACAAGACTTCGCATTGAATAAGTGTGAGAGCAGTGTTTATATAGGCAAGGTGATGAGGAACAGGTGTGCAGTAATCAGTCCAGGAGTGAGGGTGTATGGGAAATGAAGTCCGAAATGGAGGTTAGTACTCTGGTGAGTTCGACCTCTGGTGGCCGACGGTGGAATCTTCACCGGCGTTTGTGACAGTAGGATAGTGTTAATGGCTACACATCCTTATTAAAGTGTCCCAGCTTCACGGAATGGTAAGAAAAACCCTCTTTTTTCTTTTTATATGGAACATTTTCCTTATGATGATTCTGAAAGAAAACATGCCGGGTGTCTACTGTTGCTATAGTCACAAATTCAACTTTAATGCGCATCTGAGTGATAGATAAACCGCGTGCTCTTATTTCAGTGTTGTTAATGTTGAAGTAATTTCAGCAGTTTCCTTCGTACATTGTTTAACGAAATTAAGTTAAATTTCATTTTTCATTCATCGGAACTGTGCATATGCATTTTAGACACTTACATTATGTGTTTGCTCCGTCCATAAATGCGTGCCCTTGAATAAGCAGGGTTTTACTTAAACTGCTCAGGTAATGTCAATGGTATGACCCATTTCTGTAAAACTTCAGTATTTTATCTTCAAAATAACAGTGATGTTTCCACGCAATGAAAGCGGTTTTGAGGAGAGCTCAATTGTGGGATGCTCAAATGTGTCAATGAGAGCTACGGACAGAGTGCGAGCGCAATCCAGTGAAAGGCGGTAAAGAGTGCAGTGCCTCTGTGTGCAGCGTATCTGTGAAAAAGAGCTGTGAGGGCGCGAACGGCGCTGCATAACGACACCATTGCGGTAATACGCGCATATAGTAATTTCATGTTTATATATTTTAAAGCACTGAATCGCTATCGAATTGCGATTAATTTGATTCTTAGCATTTTAAAATGATTATTGACCGAAATCAATGATTCATCGATGCATATGCATTGTCAGGATTTGTAATCGATGCATCAAGAAAACGAGTGAATCATTACACCCCTAGTGCACATTAATATATATAAATAAATATTTTAGACAGAATGAGATATTTTTACCAAACATGACAAAAACGTGGACCGCTATCAGTAAAATGTGTTAACAGACTACATTAACTTAAATCGCTTAAATCAGCATGCTACCTAATGCTTAGGGACAGAACAGAGGTTTGACACTTTGCAGTAGGCCTATGCCATGTACATTTTATCTATCTGTTTCTCATAAGGGTTAGGGTTAAAAAAAAATGTATATCTATTTTTTAATTCTCGCATTGAATCTTGTAAATCTCACCTTTAAGTTGCTTTAATCTTGTTTTCTGCAACATCTGTACCATTTCTTTTTCTGATTGGAGTGAAAAATGACCTGAACATTTTTTTTACAGGTTTCGCGACATTCACTCTAATAGTCACATGACACAGAAATGTGAATTAAACTTTGTTGAATAGCAGACTCCATTTCAGCTTCCTTCCTCGCAGCTAATGGAAATTGCAGATGATTAGTACATTTCTGTAGAGAAATCAACTCACACCATCCAATGAAGAGGAAGACCCATTTACGAAGCTTGTCTGTGGAATATGTCATCACAATAGCTGTGTGAAGATAGCAGCCCTCCACAAACATCCAGAAAAAATTGGTCACCACAAAGTAATTATAGATTGTTGTTATAAGACGGCACCAGGGCTATACAGAGAGAAAGAGAAAGGGTGTTAATTGAGGTGAACTCTTTGGATGTTTTACCAACTGCAAACCTTTTGTAGACTTGATGCTAACATGAATCTTATTCTAGGTCTTAAAACAACATCATACCAAACAACAACATCAAATATTTTATAAGAGTGTTTTGCAAGGTGCTATATTGCAACTTGAAAACAATATCAGTGAGGAATCATCTGCCAACATCATAAATGTAAATGTTGAAACTTGCTGATCTGTTTACATATTAATAGGCTGATAAGTTTAAAAGTTTTTCATACCTCATTCGTCTCATAAATGTCTTGGTCAATCAGTTGAAGCAAAAACCACATTACATTCCTCAGAATGAAAGTCGTAATTAAGTTCCAGTGGATTATGTTGCGAAGGCATCGGATGCTCCTTAAATTAAAAAAAAGATAAATAAAACAATCATTTCAGCAATTACACTGTGACAGTTTTAGCATTGCATGAGCTGATTATGGAAATACATAAGCATGAATATGAAACATAGAGCAAGGAGGAGCTAGAGACACAATCAGTGACAACAATCATATCTAATTAATTATTCTGAGCATGTTTAAGGTTCAGTAACACGTTCATTTGAGATCTGTATATTTAAAGATGACATGTTTAATTTCTTCAGTTCTTTAAGTGATTCATATGCTCATTTTACACAACACTCTGACTCTGTGGTGCTATCAAAATATTGCTGTTTGTTTGAGAATCTCTACCAGTAGCATTGGCTCAACCAATAGCATTCATTTAGGCAATGTTTTTGCTATTCTGTGTAGTGGTTCTCAGTGGTGCAGGAATTACACACATTAAATTGAATGCATTGCAAAGGTATTACAAATGCATTCATAATGACTTATAATACAGTTTGGAATTCATCTTTCCATAATTAATTGTCACGCTCCCAGGCTCTCCACCTCCTGCCACGACTTGTTCAATCTCCCCAGACTTTCAATCTTACACACCTGCATCCACGCTACTCACTCTTTAAGGATAATACTTAAAACTAATACTCAGCTCACACAAACACTGTCTAGTCTTGCAGTCTTGCACACTGTATACTGTTATCTTCATCCAGTGTGGAAACACTTATCTCCAGAATGCTTACCCTCGCTCACTTTGAAAGCTGGCTTCCTCAGACTGTCTTGTGGTTGTTGTCTGCCTCTGTCATCAATAAAGCACAGCATCTGAGTTCAGTAACATCTGGCTCTTTATTGTGTGACAGAAGACAACACCGCTGGATATAAACTCACTGAGCTCAAATCAGTTACACATAGCACTCACTGTATAATTTCTAGATATTTCCAAAACTACCAGCTACACTCCTCTGGAGCTGGAGGTTCCCTCCCTGGCCATAGGTCATTTCCTTGTGCCTCTCTCTTTTTCAGTCACTCCTTCAGTCCCATGGCAAATCCAGCGCGTACTCCAGCACTCTAGTGGTACTGCTTTTGCAGTGCCTCCTCGCAATTGAAATGCAGCCACAACTCTTCCAGACTGAAAGTGCAAAAGTTCACCTTCATCATTGCTCCCCTCACCTCCATGGGAAGACCTGCCTTGGTCTTCTGCTGCCGTTAAGTCTCCGCTACATCGGTCCCTTCAAGTGTGGATGGCCGTGGCCATGACATGGAGCACAGAAAGTTCATGGAGGCCACTGTGGCGGTGACATGGAGATCAGGGAGTTCATGGGTGGCCTCTGTGGCTATGACAGAGCAAGTAGACATCTCAGAGAGATTTGTAGCAGATGCTGCCACCTCAGAATTGTGTTATGCAAACACACAAGAGAGCAATGGACATTACTGGGAGCACCATGGACAGTGGAATGACCTCCAGAACCACTGGGCTTGGGACCACTGGGCTAGGGAGCGCTGAGACCACTGGTCTAGGGGCCGCCGGACTTGGGAGTGCTGGGACCACTGGACTATGGACCGCCGGATCTGGAGCGCTGGGACCACCGGACTAGGTGTCGCCGGATCTGGAGCGCTGGGACCACCGGACTAGGGACCGCCAGATCTGGAGTGCTGAGACCACCGGACTAGGGACCGCTGGATTTGGAGCGCTGGGACCACCGGACTAGGGACCGCCGGGTCTGGAGCACTGGGACCACCGGACTAGGGACCGCCGAATCTGGAGCGCTGGGACCACTGGACTAGGGACCACCAGATTAGGGAGTGCTGAGACTCTAACCCCTCCCAACTCCCCCAAAGCAGGGGTATGGCAGGAATAGATTCTGATGTGATGTGATGTGATGTGATGTGATGTGATGTGATGTGATGTGATTGATGTGATGTGATGTGATGTGAGGAGACTTTGGTGTGGTGCTAGGATGACTTTCTACCACTTCTCCAACAGTGAATGGTGATCTACCTAGCAAGACAGCATAGACAATGTATTGGACCAGAGAACAATTTACTCCCTCACCAGCCTTCTCTGACTGAAATTTATCATTACTTCCATGATAAAAAATCAGTCCTTGAGAGCAGCACTGTTAAAGTCTGTGAAATAACAGAGCTAAAGGAAATCCTCAACATAACTGTCCAGAAAGCAATCTCCCTGAGAGAGCTGCAAGAGCCAAACTGCTGGTTTTATCATAGGTCGAGCTTTCTGTTATGTGAAGTCCACTGTAGGCGAGTCAAGTGGAATCCAAATGCAGTTAATTTCAGAGGAGATACAAAAAACAAAAACAAAACTAGACAATGATATGACTTGACTAAACTGTGAAACATGAAACCAGGCATGTACAGGCGATTGGGGAGAACCAGGACATTCCCGGTGGGCCGATCGAGTAGCTAGACCTCCCCCTCACTGTTTTGTTATTGGAGCGCATGGGAAACTCCAAAAGGCAAATACTTCAAAAGTGCAATGAAATGGCGCCACCCGATTTAACCATGCAATCCGCCAGCAGCAGTGCGAAAGCAGAGCGGCATCAGTCTCATCTGCACAGCACTGATGAACTTGCTCCGCACTTCTGCCGCTCTATTAAATGAAGAACAGCGCAGAACGTTTGATCCATACAAATTCAACCCATTATTCTGTTTAATACACTCATATGATATGGGAACATGGCAACCTACAGGTTAGGTTAAGTTAGCTGAAAACACCCACCGCCATGTAAACTGCATTGACAAGTTAAACTGGAAAACAACGTGCCATACACACCGGTAATTACAAATTTTTCAATCCTGCACCACCCTTACAGTAATTTTACATTGCAGTTACTAACACTGTACAAATATGGTATTGTGGCAGAAATGCATTTATTATAAATGTTACTATTATTATAAATATATGTCACTTATAATAAGTCACTTATAATAAGTCACTTATATGAAGAGTTCCAATGCAAAAGCCTCTAAAAGCCACCTCGGTCAAAAATGAGATAACGATACTGAGTGAATGCTCTCCATACATAGCTAAATGGGTTGCTAAATCCCAGCCTCAGCCCATTCAGAAGTACCGGTACTTAGGTAGAAACCTATACATAGGAGCCTGACAAAAATGCAAATTTTAAAGAAAAACGTCAAACAGACTTAGAGGCTTTTGCATCTGAAGTCTTCATATGTAGTTTCTACATATGTTTAGGATAAATTACATTTATTATTATTATTATTATTAATAATAATAATTAGGATACCATATATTCCTGGTAACGAGGAGCATGGTTTTACCCGTGACTACCATGATCTTAGCTAATGCTACAGTTAAACTCTTGATTCTACATAATATGGTAAGAACACCACTATCATATGACATCAGAAGACTTGAAAAGGAGCATACTTTTATATGCTTTTATGTCATTTTGAATATAAAATAAACGTAAAAATTCCCATTCTTTAGCATTTAATGGACAATAAATGAAAAAAAAAAAAAGAAAAATTACCATTGCCTTCTTCAAAAATGATCTTTGAGTGTTCCACAAAAAAAATCGTCTCGGTTACGTATGTAACCCTCGTTCCCTGAAGGAGGGAACGGAGACGTACGTCGGACGTCACCGACGAATTGGGATCACTTCTGGGAGCCCCTATCAGCTTCGAGTGTATACAGAACGGGCCAATGGCCATTGGCGTGCGAGATTTGCATCTCGCGTTCCGCCCTGCACCGCGGGTATAAAGCGGAAGGAGATGCAGCGCACCTTTGTTTTTCACTGAGGAGCCGAACTAGTGACTCGGCCATGCAGTGATGGTACAGCAACTGTGGCGACGGGACGTACGTCTCCGTTCCCTCCTTCAGGGAACGAGGGTTACATACGTAACCGAGACGTTCCCTTTCAGTCGGTCACGTTCGACGTACGTCGGACGTCACCGACGAATTGGGATCCCTATGGAAAACGCCACAGTTACTACCACTTCCAGCGCCCAGCGAAAGCCCCTCAGACCCCCGTCTGTTCGGGGCGGGGAACTTACGCAGGGAGAGTCACTGCTGCTGTTCCGCAAGACCCACTCAGCAGAGTATTGGATAACGCTGGGAAAGCGTGCCCAGGGGGGCCGCTGCGGAAGCCACATCCTACCCGTAGGGAGGTATCATGTGGAATATACATGTATGGACTGGCCGTGGGCAGTACAACATACGGAAGTCCCAGGGGTGGCCCCGGCCAATGCAGGCGGGAGACTACACCGCACAGAGACGGCAGAGCGAGCTCTGCCAAGGGAAAGACACGGGCTCGCCGTAGGGAGCCGTACCGTGGAAGAATACACATATGGGACCGCCGTAGGGGTCACAACATATGGATACCCAGCCTAACACAAGTTCCACCAATGCATACGAGTGTTAGACCTGGCGTCGGACGCTCCGCCACGTCTGACTGCCGCGGGTTGCGGAGGACTCAACAGGGTTCGCCGTTCTGGGGAACTCGACTGGAGCATATCAGCGCACGTATCCGGTCCATGAGGAGGGGAATGGCGCAGCAAGCCGACACTAGAACGGGCCCTTCGGTGTTACTGGCTATTTGAAGCGAGCACACGGGAGAAAACCGGCTCTACACGGAGGCTATAGAATCTAGCAAACGTGTTAGGTGTCGCCCAGCCCGCAGCTCTACATATATCTGTCAGCGAGGCGCCGTGCGCAAGCGCCCAGGAAGAGGCCACACTCCTGGTGGAGTGGGCCCTTAACCCAAGCGGGCAGGGCACGCCTTGGGTTTCATACGCCAAGGCGATGGCATCCACTATCCAGTGAGCCATCCTCTGCTTGGAGACAGCCTTTCCCTTCTGCTGGCCTCCGTAACAGATGAAGAGCTGTTCTGAGGTCCTGAAGCTTTGCGTTCTGTCCACGTAAGTCCGCAGAGCGCGAACGGGACAGAGAAAAGCCAGGGCTGGGTCTGCCTCCTCCGAAGGCAGCGCTTGCAGGTTCACCACCTGGTCCCGAAAGGGAGTGGTGGGAACCTTGGGCACATATCCGGGCCGGGGTCTCAAGATTACATGAGAGTTACCCGCCCCGAATTCCAGGCACGATTCGTCGACCGAAAATGCCTGCAGGTCCCCTACCCTCTTGATGGAAGCCAATGCAGTCAGGAGTACTGTCTTCCAAGACAGGATTTTTAACTCTGCTGACTGCAAAGGTTCAAAGGGAGCCCTCTGCAATGCGGTTAGCACCAGAGATAAGTCCCAAGAGGGTATAGAGTGAGGGCGAGGCGGATTTAATCTCCTCGCCCCCCTCAGGAACCTGACGACCAGATCGTGCTTCCCTAGGGACTTACCATCAACCATGCTGTGATTTGCGGCGATAGCGGCAACATACACTTTGAGGGTGGAGGGAGACAGCCTTCACTCCAACCCTTCTTGCAGGAAGGAAAGCACAGAGCCGATCGAACATCTTCGGGGGTCTTCTCGTCGAGAAGAACACCACTCGACGAACAGGTTCCACTTCAACGCGTAGAGGCGCCTCGTAGAGGGGGCTCTGGCGGAAGTGATGGTGTCTACCACAGTCTGTGGTAGGCCACCTAGAACCTCCGCAAAAGACATGGAGTTTCCAGAGGTCCGGACGCGGGTGCCACAGGGTGCCCCGTCTCTGAGTCAGGAGGTCCTTCCTCAGAGGAATGGGCCAAAGAGGTGCTGTCGCGAGGAGCACTAGTTCCGGGAACCAGGTCCGGTTGGGCCAGTATGGCGCAACTAACAAGACCTGCTCCTCGTCCTCCCTGACCTTGCACAGTGTCTGCGCAAGAAGGCTCACTGGGGAAAACGCATATTTGCGTAGGCCCCGGGGCCAGCTGTGTGCCAGCGCATCCGAGCCGAGGGTCCCCCCGGTCAGGGAATAGAACAACTGGCAGTGAGACGTGTCCGGGGCGGCAAACAGGTCTACCTGTGCGGTCCTGAAGCGACTCCAGATCAGCTGGACCACCTGGGGATGGAGTCTCCACTCTCCTGGGAGCACTTGCTGTCGTGAGAGCTCGTCGGCTGCACGATTGAGCAGGCCCGGAATATGAGTGGCACGAAGCGACCTCAGATGCTTCTGACTCCAGAGGAGGAGATGGCGGGCGAGTTGTGACATGCGGCGGGAGCGTAGACCACCCTGTTTGTTAATGTACGCAACGGCCGCAGTGTTGTCCGTACGGACCAGAACGTGCTTGCCTCGTAGCGGCCCTTTGAGGCGGCCCAGCGCAAGACGAACTGACAACTCGAGGCAATTGATATGCCATTGCAGTTGAGGCCCCGTCCACAGACCCGAAACTGCAAGCCCGTTGTACGTGGCCCCCCAGCCGGTGCATGAGGCATCCGTCTTTTGGAGACAACAGCATGCCTGGACACTTGTTCTAGGGGAACTCCTGCCCGTAGAAACGAAGGGTCCAACCACGGACTGAAGGTTTGGCGACACTTCGGTGTTACTGAGACACGGAACGAGCCGCTCTGCCACGCCCATCTCGGGACTCGGTCGTGTAGCCAGTGTTGAAGCGGCCTCATATGAAGCAATCCGAGCTGCGTCACTGCGGCAGCGGATGCCATATGCCCCAGGAGCCTCTGAAAATGTTTCAGTGGTACCGCTGTCCTGCATTTGAACGAATTCAAGCAGTTCAACACCGACTGGACGCGCTCCTCTGAGAGTCGCGCTGTCAGATTGACCGAGTCCAACTCCATACCGAGAAAAGAGATCCTCTGCATGGGGCAGAGTTTGCTCTTTTCCCAGTTGACCCGAAGTCCCAACAGGCTGAGGTGACTGAGCACCATGTCCCTGTGTTCGCACAACTGCGCCCTCGACTGAGCCAGAATCAGCCAGTCGTCGAGGTAGTTGAGAATGCGAACACCACGCTCTCTCATGGGAGCAATGGCCGCCTCCGCAACCTTCGTGAAGACACGGGGCGACAGGGACAGCCCGAAGGGTAGGACTCTGTACTGATATGCCCGTCCCTCGAACGCAAAGCGTAGGAACGGTCTGTGTCGAGGGAGAATCAAGACATGAAAGTACGCGTCCTTCAGGTCGATCGCTGCAAACCAATCTTGGGGACGGATGCACCTGAAGATGCGTTTCTGCGTTAGCATTCTGAACGGCAGCCTATGAAGGGACCGATTCAAGAACCGCAGGTCCAAGATTGGCCGTAACCCGCCACCTTTCTTGGGTACAATGAAGTACGGGCTGTAGAAGCCTGTCTTCATATCGGCTGGAGGGACCGGCTCTATCGCGTCCTTCGCCAGTAGGACTGCGATCTCCGCCTGTAGCACGGGGGCATCCTCCTTCAACACGGAGGTGAAGTGAATGCCCCTGAACTTGGGGGGCCGCCGGGCGAACTGAATCGCATAGCCGAGTCTGATAGTACGGATGAGCCAGCGGGACGGGCTGGAAGCGCTAGCCAGGCTCCCAGCGACCGAACCAGCGGGACCAACGGCACCACAGACGTACCCACAGCGGGGCAGCGCAGCAGAGTGCAGGGACCCGACTCGGACAGCATAGCGGCCCGAAGTGGGGTCTGAGTGTGCAATGCAACACTTACCTGCTTCCGCTGAGGGGGCGCACGGGTATGAGGAGGCCTCTTGTGTGCGTCCTGGACACAGCCAGCACCCCCTGCTGGCGATAAGAGAGGCACCAGAGGGTGACAAGGCATGGGAGCGTCGTACACCGCCAAGCGCGCTCTCTTGGCACCCAGAGATTTTGGAAACAGCTCTAGTGAAGTTTTGGGTACCACTGGCATGAAGGCCAGTGGCGGAACAGAAATCAAAATTTGAACAAAGGATTCTCTCCTGGCCCTCCTCCGGGAGAAGGAGCTGTCCCCTCCATCTCTGGGTGCCAAGGGTGTTTCTGGACCAGGGTGGACATCGTCTGGCCGAGGGCCAGCGCTGTGACTTTAAATATGATCAGTCACTGTGCGCAGCTCAACCTCGGCTCAGAACTACCCTCTGGCAGAGGTGGCCTGCCAGTGGCACTGCCACCCCACCGATGAGGGTAGTGAGAGAGAGGAAAACTTTATACAGAATTATGGCCCCTTTGGTGTTCCATATTTTGGCACCAAATAGTTCCACACTGCCAAAGCTTTCCAATGCACATCCGGGGAAAAGGCAAGGGGGCGGGCAAGGCGATTTACGCGTTGCACTACGCCTCAGCCACCCGGGAAAGCATGGCTGTCAAGTCTGAATCTGATTCAGCATGAGCACACACTATTATAGTGGGAATCTCAGCCTCATCTCATTTCCAGCACATAACAGCCCTCTCTCCGATGTAGCGATTGACATCTGTCCTCTGCTAGAGCCCCAAATGAAACGCTAAGTCCCTTTTTTAAAGACCAGCAATTCCATCTGAAAGCTACCAGCATGCATGTGAGACAGTGAGCGTGGCCGTTAGACGGCACACAGCGCGCTGGACACTCAAGCCCCTATGAAAGGCAAGGCAAACAACACGCTGACGTGGCCATGCTCTCATGAGAGAACATGACCACCCACGAACACAGTCTCAACATGCTCGCGATGCGATAGAGGAGTGGGGGCCCACGGAGATGTACTCGGCAGGGAAGCCCCACTGTAATCCTCAGGTCACCCAGGCTTATTAGCCGAAGTAGTTATTTTCTGGTGCACCAGAAGAGAAACTAGATCGGGGAATAGGCGAAGGGACTCAGCCCCGTTTGACGTTGCGAGTCTCGACCGCGCATCTAAAGCGCCGAGTGACGCGCTGGGTTGCCGTGACAACCCGCGCTGTCAACTGGCAGCTAGACGGCACACGGCGCGCTGAACGCTCAAACCTTACGAGGAAGGAGAAACGAACAGCACGCCGACGTGATCACATTCTCCTTTTCTGAGAGAACATGGATCACCCACGAACACAATCTCAACATGCTTATGTGAGAGAGGTCGTGGCCGTCAAGAAGGACAGGAAACAACCGCATCCAGAAACGCACGGGTGGAATGACATCTTGAAAAAGACGCAGTGTCACACCCGTGTACTCTTTTAGGGAAAAAGCTCTTTTAACGTGCTGAAGCACCCAGGGAGATAGCCGCGGCAAAAACACAGGGAATAGTGCAGCCTGTGTTTTGCACTCAGAGTAATATGAACGCCCATCAAACTGAAAGTTGCTGTAATAACAGCAGTTTTTGCGCTCAGTGAGCTCGCGGGCCTCGCTGCTGTGCCTTCACACCAACACTCAGAACTTCTCCTCTCTCGTTCTGATTATCTCTGTATAATACAGGAACACTCTTCAGCAGCACACAATCGGCTCCGAAGTGAATGACAAAGGTGCGCTGCATCTCCTTCCGCTTTATACCCGCGGTGCAGGGCGGAACGCGAGATGCAAATCTCGCACGCCAATGGCCATTGGCCCGTTCTGTATACACTCGAAGCTGATAGGGGCTCCCAGAAGTGATCCCAATTCGTCGGTGACGTCCGACATACGTCGAACGTGACCGACTGAAAGGGAACTAATATTAAATAATGACCGAAATTACCCTTTAGTTTATATACAATCTTTATTATCTCTACTTCTAAGCCTTAATTTGAAAACATATCAATGTGTTCTACTTTTTTTGTTTTACATTTCTTAACTTTGAACAAGGCCTTAGTTCAAGACTTTACTCACAAGTACTGGAAAATCACTGACACACTTACCTCAAGCACAGAAAGAGAATGAAGGCAATAACGAGAGCTCCAACAGATATACAGTGACCAAAGTAGTTTATGATGAGGGCTATCTTGTAATGCATGGGGTACTTCCTCTGTGGAAAACAAATTCATTATTAACTCTGCCATGATTGTAACTCAGTCTCTTCCTAGCATATGATATGATATAATATGATAAATGATTGCAATTTTAGCACAAATCAATAGTTATTACTCAATGACCATTTTGTCCTTTCTTGGTATTTTCTGGAAGCTTCCAAAATACTTGAAATTCATGAGTCCTTGAAAGAGGTTGCAAAACTGCAGAAACCATACTAAATGATTCCAATTGTCCTTTTGCAGAATTTCTGCATGCAGAAGTCATGTGAAGTGAAGTGAGAAGATGACGGATACATGAGTAAGTGATATGGAGTGAACAGGTAGTAGTTCTAAACATCAGTTATACAAGTATATCGGTTACACAGCATCCAAAACCATGTAAATGCTTACTAGTTTCGTATGTCAAATATGTATGGAAGCTTGTTCCCGCCACAGAATAAAACATTTTAAAAGATAATTGCGACTTTTTATCTCACAATTGTGAGTTTACATCAGAATTGCGAGATATAAATGCCCAATTGTGAGATATAAAGTCAGAATTGTGTGATATAAAGTCAGAATTTCGAGAAAAAAAGTCAGAATTGTGAGATAAAGAGTCGCAGTTACCTTTTTAATTTTTTTTAATTCTGTGGCGGAAACAAGCTTCCATAGGCACCTCATATTGACTTAGATTCTCCCATTTTGAAAAAGGTTTCCCTGTTGTTCAGCCCCTTCCGGGTCCTGTTCGGGAAGGTCTGCAGCAGACAAAAAGGCATATCTCGTTTGCTGACTGGAGACAGATATTCTCTGATCTGCCCACTGTCAGGCAAACATATATTTAGTGAACTCAACAACAAAAAAATCCCTTTTAACACTACCGTATATTAAAGATAACTTTGCAAAATCAAAATAAACATGCATCTGTGGAACAATCATTAAGACACTAACAGCTTACAGATGGTAGGCAATTAAGTTTACAGTTATAAAAACCTAAGACACTAAAGAGATGTTTCTACTGACTCTGATAAACACCAAAAGAAAGAAGCCAAGGGTCCTGAACAAGCGTTAAACATGCTGGATGGAGGCATATGGACTGCAGTTGTAGCCAGGGCAACAAATTGCAATGTCCGTACTGTGAGACACCTAAGACAGTGCTACAGGGAGAGAGAAAGGACAGCTGATTGTCCTCGCAGTAACAACACCTGCACAGGATATGTATATGTGGCATAGGTACAGGATGGCAAAAGCAACTGTCCGAGTTACACTAGGAATGCACAATCCCCCCATCAGTGCTCAGACTGTTCACAATACATTGAGAGAGGCTGGACTGAGGGCTTGTAGGCCTTTTGTAAGGCCATCACCGGCAACAATGGAGGCACAAGCGGCTGGACAAGACAGGACTGGTGAAAAGTGCTCTTCGCTGATGAGTCACAGTTTTTATCTCACCAGGGGTGATGGTAGGACTTGCATTTGTTGCTGAAAGAATGAGCGTTATGCCGAGGCCTTTACTCTGGAGCGGGATCGATTTGGAGGTGTCTGGGGCGGTATATCACAGCATCATTGGACTGAGCTTGTTGTCATTGCAGGCGATCTTAACACTGTGCTTTACAGGGAAAACATCCCCCTCCCTAAGTCCCCCTCTGACAATGCCATAGTGCTCGACAATGCATGCTGTGAACTTACTCCTCCCAGGGGAAACAAGTGATGATTGATCATTGCTGCTTGCAGCTATTTTTTTCTCTAATGAAATGTTATAAACAATCCTGGGGACATCACTAAAGCCAAAACAGTAGAGTTCAGTAGAGTACAGTTCAGGATTATAATACATTTACCCACCTTTTCCTCTAAAATGGGCTCACAGTTGGAGTAGTTACTTTTCAGTGCCCATGTACCATTGTCCAAGCACTCTCTGTAAGCAATTCCTAGAGAGAATGAAAGGAATTTGAAAGTCAGTGTCGTTCTTAAAGCCCAAAGAGGTTAAAAATGTCATTGTTCAGCAGTCATAAGTTCAAATTCAAGTTAAAGTAAATTTGAAGTCAAGAACTTCTTTGAAGAAAATGTCCTCACTCAAGAACTTGCTGAATACACACACGATTTATAACAGCTCAATGGCATCGACTCATTACAGTTCTACTTCAAGAGCTGTTGTCTCTATCTTAGGTAAACCTTCCAGTTTAGAGTTTAACTATTTGATATGTTGTTTCCATTTAAGTATTTGAGCATTTAATATGTAAAGGCACAGAAGGATTTACTTCCAAGGAGTTAATTTGCATATCTCTGAAAATCCATTCTTAAATTTTCTTGCTTTGTTTTGGTTATTTGACTTCTTTTTTTTTTTTCATGGAAAATTCTAATCTCTTTTCCAAGCTGCACTTGTGAACTTAATTACATTTTTCAACATCCTGTTAATATACTGCATCTCATTATTACAGCCATTTTAATAGACAATAAGTCAGCTTTTCTATCCATACTCAACTAAGAAGTTACTTCCTGTTTCAGCTTTTTCGTGCCCAAACACTGAAAGTGCACAGGGCCCTGTTGTTTTCCTAAGGATTATTATTGTTTCTGTTCAAGGTTTTGAGGGCTTTTGGGACCCTTAACATGCTCAAAATCTCTTGAAAGTATGCACACACATCAGAGTCTTTGGCTTGCTCTGCAGCTCCCTCTTGAACCAATTTCGTAGACCTGACCTGAACGAACCATCAACCATTAATTTAAAAGTTGCATTGAGTTTTCAACACAGCTATGAAACTTTCTTAATGCACCAGTTCAGCTAGAATCTGGAGGTATTTTTTGCGTTTCTTGGGTTGTGTCTTTGAATGAGTTAAACACTGAAAGGGACTCATTTATTAGAGGTCTGGTTGCGTCTCGAGTGATATCTTGGGAAACCAATAAAGATGATCTGTTAGCTGATGAATAGATACAGCGTAGTTTGAAGTCTGAGGGGGGCAAAGACTATGGCTGTAGACTATGGCTTTGTGGCAAAAGTGAGGCTAGACTAGATGGCTTGCTTCTTCATGACGGTAGATTAGTAGCCCCCCGATTTCTTCAGGTCACCTTTTTTTTAAACTCTGATGGTTGACCAACCCCTAAAGGGCTTTCTGACCAATTAGACATTGTCTTTAGTTTGGGGCGTAACTACTGTATGTCGGGATGTGCCGTCATCAGACCCATTTGTCTTGGGCTAACTGCCTGAAGTTGACAACGTTGTAGACTGAACACATAATACATAATACGCATGTGCATGACGTCACCGTTTTCACAAATTCCCTTTTTTTTTTTTGTAGTTTACACTGAGATGATAATGGTATCGTTTTCGAAAACTTGCACTTTAAAACCCGTTTTCAAAATTTTGCATTTTCAGGCCCCCAAACGGCAATTGTTATGTAAAAGAACGGCAAAAAAGCAAAAAAGTTCTCAGTTTTTTGTTGAAAACTGTGTTGTGTAAACGGCCACTAAATCTCTGTATTGTTCATCAGTGTGACTGAGAGAAATTAGACAATCCAAAGTGTGTTGTCTGTTGTTGGGTCTTGGTGTGCAGAATGGGGGAATAGTGGGAGATCCAACTGTTTGTATTATCTTTACAGAACCCCTGCTTCATAACTTGTAAGAAAAGTTCATCCCCGACAGCCGCAGAAAGCTTGTACTCATTCTCTGCTTGGCTGAAGATCAATAAGAATATCTGTGCGTGTTGGCATATGTTTGACAGGAGACTTGTACTGCTCACCTAAAAGCTGCACTTTACATATGTTGTAATCACATGGAATGAGGCAACTGGGACTTCTAGAGAATATTGGTTAAACAGTAGGTCTATTAGACACACGCTGCCAATTATGACCTATTCTAAATCCAACTGTTATGTATAAGGTGCATTGTGATGACCACTGCACTGAAGCATACGGAATTGTCAGAATGTCCTGACAGAAATAGTTTTCATTCAATAAGGGCTCCCAACGGTTGAAATCATGGATGAAATATGGGGCACAATAACTTGACAGGTTATGTGTTTCATCACATAAACAATTAATGATCTCTATGTCATTACAACCCACCACATAGATACAGGAAAGCCCACACACACACATACACACACACAAATTAATTGCTACAACTGTTGTCAAAAGTGTGTATTAAAAATGTAAGGGATCAGTTTGTTATTATCCAATCATGTTCTTCAGTTATTTGGCTGCAATAGACATAGACAAGCACATTTATACTGGTGGCCAGCACCATTGCCCACATACAATATTTAAGAAATTTTCCCAAAAATATCAAGCCTAGAAGAAACATTTGGTCACAGCGTTCAGAATAAATATTCTACTCTCTTATGCAATAAAAGGTATAATTTACAATCCATTGAAAATTAAATATAACAGGTGGAACTCAACCGCATTGTCCCTGAAACATCCATTCTCCATTAACAATGGTACATTCATATACTTATACATAAATAATTCCGGCCAGTTTCCCTGTCTGAGTTTTTCAAGCTGACATTACTACAAAAATACAACAGGTATTTTATTAATTTCGCTGTACAATTGATAACCATAATAAAGAGAGAGTGTGTGTGTGTGTGTGTACTGTGTGTGTGTACCATGTTACATGTAGGTAAACCCCAGTCCAAATTAAATGTTTGGTGATTACTTAAACGTCACACTCAGGGCCTGAAATTAACACCCGACCACGCGCCAAATGCGGGTGAATTTTGCAATTGGCGAGTAACACTGTCAATCTACCTACCACATTGGCAGGTAGGCAATGAGAATTGAGTGATTCATTAGGCAATTTGAGAGGATGCGACTGCTGTTTCGGAACGTTCATGCGATCGGAAAGAAGATGAGGCCCTTCTCTGACTACGTTTGAATGTGCAAGTAAGTATTAAACTGTTGGTGAGATGGGATGAGATAATGCAACGCTGATGTAGGCTACAGTACAATGACAGTTGCACAGATGTGTGTGCGTGTGCATGTTGGGAGTTGGGAACCGGTGAGAAAATGTCCGGTACCCGGTAACTTTACCAGTAATAATAATATTAATTTAGTTCTGCTTAACGGTTCCTGAACACTGTAACTAACAGCTGCCAGGACCTGTCTACATGATTAAATCAGCCATCAACACAGCCGCGTGTGATTGTTTACATACGAGCTGCGGTAGGTCTATATCTGTGGACACGGGAAATCAATGAATAAAAAAGATTTTTAAAAAATTATATTCTAAGAGTTATTATTACTTATATTGTTTTCCTTAATAACTTGACAGCACTTAAATGTGTATTCTTACAAGTTAAAAAACAATGTTTGTGCTATTCCTGTTTTTCACCTTTATGAGGCAAAAAAAAAAAAAAAACTGGCTGGTAAAAAGGCCCTGGTCACACAACCCTTTGAAAATATCAATAAGAAACGTGGAAAAACTCCACATGTAATAACCTAGAATACTGTCTCACTCTTGATATATGTTCTGTCAACTCTTCGTCATATGTTAGGAACCCAGGTGTATTATTTGATAACAATCTGTCATTTGAAAGCCACATTTTTAACATTTGTATAAACGTTTTTCCATCTTAAAAATATCTCCAAATTACAACATATGTTCAGTGTCAAATGACTAGATTATTGTAATGCCCTACTGGGTGTTTGCCCTGCAGGTTTATTACATAAACTCCAGCTGGTCCAAAACACAGCAGCTAGAGTTCTCACTAGAACCACAGTTCTCACAGTGAAAAATCTTCACAACCTTCTATGATGTCTTTACATCCATCATTATATGTGTATTTTGGTGTAAATGAGTAACAGTTTCTCCTTGCAGATGATGAGGTTTTGGGGTGTGACAGCATCAGTCTGGGTCGAAATAGATAAATGAGTTTAGAGTGACAGTGCATCTCTTCCATTTGTTTAAGTAAAAGCACTTCAGTTTATGAAGGCCAAAACGGATAGTATGTGAGCCCTTCAATTTTAAAAGGAAAAGGTGATATAAAAAAGTCATGTGATAGATTTAAGGCTTTTGTGTCTGGGCATGTTTATGTATAAACCCAAGTAATAATTCAAAACTGTAACAATATGGATCGTAAATTCAATATCACACAAATACAATGTATCACACACATATTCTGTGCCACTTGCTTGGTGGAGAAGAAGAGAGAAGTATCCTCAATTGAAGAGAGCTAGTCACATTTACATGTTCAATTAAAAACATGAAAAAAGACATGATTGAAAGGTTACAATTTAATACTTATAATCATAATTTATAATATATGTATATAGTGCAATAGCAAAAGCTGTTAGGGGGGAAAAAATAAATGTTTTTCATAAATAAATAACAATGTCAAGGTGCGATACCAAACAGGACCACATGGAGAAAGCCAAAAGACCGCTAGACCAGCTGTCTAACATGACTGCATGTTGTCTTGGTTACTATTGTAACCTCCATTCCCTAATGAAGGGAACAAGATGTTGTGTCGATGTACTGACACTAGGGGTCACACTTGGAAGCTCCAAACACCTATGATTTGCCCTGTATCAGTGGCTTGCCCTGGATCAATGGCTTGCCCTGGATTAATGGCCTAATGAGAATTGGCGAGTGGAACTGGCATGCCACAATATACGGGTATAAAAGACTTGCTTCACTCATTCAGGTTTGTGCTGAGGAGCTGAGACAGTGTCCCGGCCTTTTCAGAGGGTAGTTCAATGTTGTGGCAGAGGCGTCTCTTTCCCTCCATCAGGGAATGGAGGATACTTATAGTAACCAAGACATTACCTATCTTTCACTCACTCAACGTTAAGTAGATGTGTCGAAGTAGTGACATTAGGGGTCACATTAGGGGGTCACTATACTAAAAGCCACTGCTGGTGATAGTCCACTCGGGTCTTCCGTATCCCGTCCATGGGCCAGAGGTTCCAGAGTCGTGCCCTGCCTCTGAGAAAGAAAGTCCTTCCTCAGTGAAATTTACCAGGGACAACTGTCACAAGAAACGTGAGCTCCAAGAACCAAGTCAGGGTGGGCGTAAGGCGTAAGGCGTAAGGCGTAAGGCGTGACCAGCAAGACTTCCTCTCTGTCTTCCCTGACCTTGTACAGTGTCTGTCTTACTGGGGGAAACGCATACTTGCGCAAACCCTGGGGCCAGCTGTGTGCCAGGGCATTCATTCTGATCGGAACGTCGCACAGAGAATATCACAGAGGGCAGTGAGAGGACTACTGAGAAGCGAATAGATCTATCTGTGCTTCGCCAAATCGACTCCAAAGCAGCTGGACCACCTGGGGATGGAGTCTCCACTCTCTGCGAAGCATCACCTGTCATGAAATTGAGGTTGACCGGAATGTGAATGGCATGCAGTGACTTCAGTTGCTGCTGGCTCCAAAGGAGGAGATGGCAGGTGAGTTGTGACATGCGACATGAACGGATGCCGCCCTGCTTGCCCTGGATCAATGGCCTAAACCGTCGCAGGGCCAGCAATACAGCCAGAAACTCGAGGCAGTTGATGTGCCAATGCAGTTGAGGCTCTTCACTATAGAATCACTGGACACAGGACAGACATGTGAAACACCTACCTTTTTCCGAGAGCATGCAACGGTATCGATCTGCATCGGTTGAGGAGGCTGCGTGCCCCTGTGACATATCGCACTTACCTGACTGCAGGTGAGCTGCAGTGGACTGTGAGGAGGCAAGGAGTTTGTATCCATAGTACTCCCAGTGCAAGCGTTCGATGTGTGGCCGTTGTGATGACAAGGGCCATAAACATTGATTGTGTGAGAATGACGCAGACAAAGAAGAAACTGCTCTTCTTCTGACCATGAAAAAGCCATTGCCCTTTCAATGTCTGGCCTCACCTCCTCCTCCAAACGAAAATCCAAATGAAAAGAAAAATCAATTTCCTCCTGGCCCTCCACCAGGGGACAGATTGGAGCCTGGCTGCTGGCTTGGGCTACGGCAGAGCCGGTGCAGCTTCTGTAGAGGGGTGACCTTGGAGGCCTGTGGGTGGTGGCCGAGTTGTGGTGGGGCAGGATATGTTTAATTGCCTCTGTCTGCTTCTTCACTGCTGAGAACTGCTGTGAGAAGTCCTCGACAGTGTCGCCAAAGAGGCAACCTTGGGAGATGGGAGCATTGAGAAAGCCCACTTTCTCTGCATCACACGTCTGCGCAAGGTTAAATCACAGATGGCGCTCCCGGACCACCAGGGTGGACATTGCCCGACCCAGAGCCTGCACCAAGCACAGCTCCTGCGTCAACCCTGGGTCAGGACCACTCTCGTGCAGTTGGCTTTGCCTAATGGACCTGCAGGATGGCCATGGCATGCAAGGCGTAGGCGGCCTGTCTAGCAGCACTGTAAGCCCTTGCCGTCATGGTGCCAGCCCAATGCTCAGGTGCCAGTTAGATGTTTTGACCTGCCGTTCAAATAAAGCTATAAAGCTTATATAAATCTATACTAGCAATACTCTTTCTCAACAACTATTATTTATGTGTATTTCAGTTAGAGAATACAAAAAAATACAGAAAATATACACATAATAAAAGTACATAGTTTGTATATGTATGTGGAAAGGTGTGTGAATCTTTTGATTTTGCCTAGTTCAGGGGTGCAAAAGTCAGTTTGTTTCAACTCTGCTCCAACACACATACCTGTAGTTTTCAAATAAGCCTGAAGGACTTGATTAGCTGGATCACGTGCATTTAATTTTGGGTTGAAGCTAAACTCTGCAGCACTGTGGTCCTCCTGGAGTTTTGCACCCCTGGTCTAGTTACAGGCAGCTCTTGGAAAAGAAGCTGAGACTTCTGAAACAGTCTGCATTTGTATTATTTGTTCAGTGAGAACAGGCCATTGTTTTAGTGACTAGGATCCTAAATTATTATTTATTTTCTTGCATTAGACTTGTTTTTACCTAGAATAGAGCTGCAGTAAAATGTCTCACGCTCACAAAACACCCACCGACTGTTGACCAGCATTTTTTTTACCTTCTTTTGCATATTGCACATAAAAAAATAGCGTTGGAATGAGCAAATATGGGTGTGGCTCTATACAACCCTCTAGTACAACAATAAGGGCCAGATTTACTAACAGCATGCACCAGTGCAAACCCTCTTTTGGAATTAAAAAACTACTCTCAGGATTTACTAAAGACATGCAGTGAGAAATTAGCACTGAAAATGCAGCTGATCTTTTTGCATTTGCATTTGTAGGAGTTTCCCTTTCAGACGCAGTATTTAAGAGAGGAGAGTATTTAAATGAATCATGCAAGATGATTTACTATAGGTTTGCGCTCGTCAATTTACTGATGTTCGCGTCATTATTTACCGCCAAAAAAAATCATATCTTAAATTAGACGCTAATTTCCGCTGCTCTTGGTAGATTGCGTTGGTCATTATGGAAATTATCTGGCTGCGTCTGTGTTCTTTAATTTGCGTGTAGTCAGTAGATCATGCGCAGAACTTTTCAACCCCATCGGCGCTTTTGTGGAATTGCACGCTCACACTAATTTGCCCTGTTTAGTAAATCTGGCCCTAAGACTTTATCATTTGTGGGGGAAAAAACCCAGAGTGAATTTAGGGAAGTTGTTTTATTTGTCAATATGGGAATCTTTGCCGCCACTGTTGAAGAATGATTCCTCCAGGTGCTTTCAAACATGAAAGGCCAAAACTGAGCAGAAGTGATAACCAGTTGCTAAATGATAAAGGTTCATCTTAAATAGCCTTAAAAAAACAACAAAAATGGAGATATACTTTTAAAGTCATTTATATGAGCCTTTATGTAACTTGGATACAAATTTGATCATTTAATTGAGACCCTTTTTTTCACATCTGTGTTGGCACATATGTTGGGAGAATCAAACGCTCTCTCCTCCGCAGTGACTGTTCTCTCTGACTCTTTAGAAGTCTTCAAAATCAATGCCTTCTCATCTCCTCACTGTTTTCCCCTTTTGCACATGGTAAATAATCCTCACTTTATTTTTACCAGTCCAACATCCTTTTCTTTCATTTATCCACTGAGCTGAGTTTAAATGGATTTATTGTCATAAGGTTTTATTGACCTCAATAAATCTTGTTTTCAAAATACCTCAAAACTTCACTGTTGTATTCAAGAATATTTACCTACCGTTTACCCACCATTTAACTACAGAATGTGTGATGAGCCGAGTCACTGATCACACAGTTCAGCAGATATGTAACTGAACTATATTGCAGACTTGTACAGTAACAAATTCTCTGCTTAGGGGAGTGGCTAATTAAGTATCGATCTCACCAATTAGACATCACTACATCTCCCCTTCCCCAGAACAATGAACATACTGTAACCATTTTACCAACTTTTATGTGTCTACATGAAACTTCTCTAACACAGGAGAAAATTACTGCTCTATTAACATTACAATCCTTTTGTTTCTTTTTTCTTTTCTTTTCTTTTCTTCTCTTTTTTTACATTAACATTCTTTGTCTCCTTTTTTTCTAAAGAGGTCAGGGTGGACTACCTGAACACTCCTGGCACAGTGAGAGGATTATTCAGCCTCTTTGATCACCAGCCATGAACTAAAGGTTCATTCGTCTTGGTGAGACAGACAAACGCCCCAACCTTGTGTAAAGCCCGGGATATACTGCACGATTTTAGCAATCCTGTAAGATCATTACAAATTACACTGTGCGACGTGGATCTATTAAACTTGGGTACGACATGTATGTAGACTGTACGATGATGACACCTATTGACTCACAGGCTACGATGCACGTTTCTATAGAAGAATAAAACTGTCATCAGCATGTGCTAGTGGTAAACAAAAAGACCATGATGAATCACACTTTGGCAGTTGTCGGCGAAAGAGGAAGGGAAAAGATCTTGAGGTAAGCAGTTTGAAGTTTTAGCGCCATGTCGCGTTGATTTCATGTCGCATTTTTATTGGCTGGTCAGTAGACGTAGGTCGTTGCAGCAAACACACGCTGATCATGCTGAATTTCTGACACTGTCAGAAAATTGTCGTAGGCTATCTTTGGTCTCAAGACTGTGACAAAGCCGTCTTTGAACCTCTCTCATTGTACGACATAGGACCACTGATTAGGAGCCACGATCACATAAATCGCCATGATTGTTTCACGATGGCAATCTTTCGTCTGGGACAGCCAAAAATCATGCAGTGTGTCCCAGGCTTAAGATCCATGTCGGGTAGGTATAGCAGGCTGCGGGCTTTGAGCTGAATGGTGGATTGTGGGCGCCTGACTGTCAGGTATGTGGTCATCTTAATAAAGTAAGTCTGGCCAGGCCAATGGTTGCTCATTTCCTTTTTCAGGGTTGTCGCACCAATGCCCGTCTGTTGCGTCGAATACATTCCGTGTGCGGACTTCAAGGCAAACAACCTTGGGGCCTGCTGTCGGATCACTTTACCAGTGATGGTTTGGTGTTTAATCCAAACAGTATCTCCAGACTTTAAGATCTAGCTTTTGTGTCTCTTGTTGGATGCATGTTTTTTGCGAGCACATAGACTGGATTCAAATGATTTGTCAGCATCTTGGTGTTTTGTTCTGAGAAGTGACGGCAGCATTGGTAGGACAGTTCTCAGTCTTCTGCCCATTGACAGCTCAGCTGGACTGTAGCCATTTGGAAGTGGTGTAGAGCGGTGTGGAACGGTGTGCACCATCTACATTATGTTCTGGCAGAGAGCGACATGTGCAGGTGCGGGTTGAGTGGGTTATAAGTCCCCGCCAGGGTTGCCAGGTCTGTACAACAAAACTAGCCCAATGGCCATGCCACTGGCACATGCCACTGAAATCCAGATGTGCTGATGGCTTCTGTGCGTAAGATGCCATGTTGCATACTGCTACTGCATCTCTCTGCACTTCACCCTTAGGGCCAGATTTACTAAACAGGGCAAATTAGTGTGAGAGCGCAATTCCATTAAAGTGCTGGTAGGAGTGAAAAATTCAGCGTGTGATCTACTGCCGACGCGCAAATTAAAAAACACAGAGGCAGCCGAATAATTTCTATAATGACCAAAGCAATATGAAGGGATTTATTTAATCTACATTACGGAAATATGGATCTATGTATGTCTTTTATCACTGTATTACTCACAGAATTACCACCCAAAACTTTACAAAAACTTCAATGACTTAAACAGTCGTTAATAAAGAGTTATCATGCTTTTCACTTTAGAACTACTCCAAATTCTTAGTAATTAAATTGGTAATACTTGAGTCATAACTAGTGGGTTATTATGATCTTCATTTTAGAATTAATCATGCATTATTTATGTTAATGATGAAATTTAGTTATCTGGGAGGCATCACCATTGTATGGAAAAGAGCTGTATATAAATTGTTCAAAACTTTCCTTTTGTGCTCCACAGAATAAAAATAGCAATGTACAGGTTTGGAACATGGGAGAGAGAATAGTTCACCCAAAAACAAAAATTATGGCATACTTGTAAATGTATTAATATCATTGATATAGAAAACATCACACCAAATGGTATGTGAAATACTTTTTGGCTTTATTTTAATATTTTAATTTATTTTGAACAATATATCTATTGTTTACCATTTAAAACGAAATGTTTGAAAAAAAAATGTGTTTGTGTTATCTTTAAAAATTATATTTCAGCCCATAATGCAAAGATATTAATACATATTTAAAAGTGGTTTATGTGGCACATTAGCGGAACGGTTTCAAAGACTAATAATTGATAAGATACTTGAAGGTTGGCAGATTGTTGGGTTGGAAATGAACCTTAATGGAAGGAAAAATCTAACCAGAAGATAGTAGACACTGTATAAAAATAGCCGTCTTTATCAGCTCAATCTATTTTTACATTTCCTTCTCACCACGGCTCTGTCATGGGACTGAATTAATTCTGTCAAAGCCCGAGAGCTTAAGCCACCTCAAAATGTGCCTGATCCACGTTCAAATAAAAATATTCAACTCAACCCAAAGATGAGAGTATACACAAAATCACTTACAGTAAAACCAGTTATAAATACATTTTTACTAGTGGGCTAGTGGTGCAAGCTTCTGTCACATCTGAGCATGCTGGATCTGGTTTAAAGATTACTGCATTCTGGTGGTGTAGAGCTGAGATGCAAGTGAAATGGAAGTCCCATTGAAAATGCAACTTGTCTAATGCAGAGTTAATCATTTAACAGACTGACCCCCTGTTTCACAGACAAGGATTATTTTCCGTGAGCTTTTGACATATACTGTCAAAAGAGTTCATCATACTATAAGAATATCCTGTAAGTTTCAGAACTGAAAACTTCCTTCCAAAAACAGCTTTTATGTAACCAAGCCCAGCGAACGACTCATTGTGAAATGTGCCTATAATAGATGGTGAAAGACTGCCTCTGCACAAGAAGATCAACGCCTACTTCATCATTGCAACTTTAGCCCCGCCCACTGGTGTGTTAGTGAGATGACGAGGAGAAAAGACCGATACAGGATCACTGGACTACAAATAACATTACCTTCCAAAGGATCCTAATGCTAGGAATGTGCTTATTTATTTCGCAATTTCAGCGCAATTTTAGAGCACATTAAGCGATGGAAAAAATGTCAAACACGTCCGTTGTCATGCACATTCGTGGAGGTGATGTTGCCTCATTGTTTACACATAAGTATTAATATGTAACTTGGTAACACTTTATTTTGATAAGACAACTTACCAAACAGTCTACTAATACTTTAATGAGAGTTAGTAGACATGTAGTTGCAAAGTTAGATAAAAGTAGTAGAATGTCTAAAGTGGACTATCGAAATGAAGACTAACCTATAACTTTTACAGGTACGAAAACTTCAATTTGTTTGGATGTTTTGGATAGATGCTGAAGGTAGGCGATAATGGTTTGATATCACTACCGTAAAACGTCAAAAAGCTTCCAGTGGTGTCAAATTTTTAATTTGTAATGAGTGCAGTGTTTGGACACTACTGAGGATGGAGATGAAGATTGTTGAATAAAGTCTTGAATTTGTGTCACATGGATTATGAAGATTTGAATTTGGGTAGAATAAAATGGATTATTTTTATGATCACTTTATGTTGTGTTTTTGGTGTATATTCATGGTTTATATTCATTGTTTGATTCACAGCATATTGATAAAATGCTCAAAATTGTGTCTCATGGCAAACAAAATAATGGTTAGAAAATTACAGAAATGTTATTCATTATTCAGGTTTGAAGTGAACTCGTTTAAAATTATGTAATCATTTGAAATGAGTTTGCACCAGACAACTTCCTGAACAGAATGAAATGTCATAATTTTAAATTAAGTAAAGGAGTAAAGGATTTAATAAATGTGATTGAAAACATAAAAGCATAAAAGCAAAAGAATCAACCAACTAATTCCATGCATTCAGTATTAGATTAAATAAATAACCGTTACACTATTTGTAAACATTTTGTAACGGTTATGTTATGTAAATTTCTGTTTTAGTTTTATTGGGTTTTGGCTTGGTTCTGTTCTGTTCCTGTTCCCTGTCATATTAAGTTGACCTAGGGTGCGTCTCAATCCAGCAAACATTTATAATTTATTTAAGGCTGAAATGTTGCATGTATATGTAACAAATAACATTACAAGTAATATCAGAAAGATATCAGCTCTGTTGTTGTTCATAAATACCAGTAATGATGTTGTGCAATGAGGACGTTGTCACGTCGCCGGAAATAGAGTCATCAGTGTCCCAATGTGTAGTGAGCCAGCGTCCTTTACCGTCCTTACCAGTGCCCGAATGCGTGTACACGATATATTGATTCACGAGCTCGGAAGCTAGGGAGCGGATTGAGACCTAGTTTCATAGTGTGTGCCACTTTGTTTCCATAGTTGCTGATTAGTTTCACCTGCATTTCATTTAGCTCCCTTTGTTTACCCTGTGTATATATATCTTAGTTCCCTTGGTTCTTTGTTCAGTCTCGTTGATGTTTATGTGGTTGTGTATCTTTATTCCTTGTGATTCTCTTGTGTGTTTCCTAGTTGTATTTTGATTAAAGAGTTTTTTTGTAGATATTCCTAATCGTTTTTATGCGATCATTACTACAACAGCCACAACTCGTGACAAAAGATTGACCCATGCCAACAGAAAGGATGGACCGTTTCGTTTGCTCTGCCTGGAGCAGGAGCAACTTTCCCTTGAGGACCACATGGGACACTATTTAGACCTGGCGTGCCTTACAAACTTTCCAGACTGCCCCTTGTTTGTGTTTTTCTGGACTTCTGGAACATCGCAACTTTGACCCCGCTCACTGGCGTGTTAGTGAGATGACGAGGAGAGAGCGATACATGATGGACTAAACATAACATTACTTTCTAAAGGATCCTAATGCTAGGAATGTGCTTATTTATTTTCAACAATGTGAATGTCTCAGTTGAGCACTCTAATGTTCAATCCTGGATGGAGCTCAAAGACTTCAATTAATGTACAATCATATTTAAGTATAGACATTATATTTGGATTTTCGCCAGAGGAGAACTGGCCCCCTGGTGTTGCCTGGTTTCTCCAAAGATATTTTTCTCTATTATCCAACATCAATCAGAGTTTTTTGTTCTTTGCCACAGTTGCTTGTTGCTTGTTGCTTGCATCCTAGGGGACTAAATCAATTATGTAGCTACTATGTAAAATGTGTTGTGTGTACATATTACACCATGACTTTCAATTAATTCCTCAGTTAAACTGCTTAGGGGTGGGCGATATGATTGGAATTTTAACCTTCTCATTGATATGCATCATTTTAACCAGTGATACACATTACAAATAGTAATTAGGCTTATCACTACATCAAATTGTCACACACTGAACAAAACTTTAGCGGTTTCATAATATTCAATGTCAACACATAAAGACTTAATAACTCCAACCTACAACTACTATAAGTATATCCAACTTTACCTGGATACATACAGTCAGGCCCGGATTAAGAACACGTAGGGCCCTGGGGCTATAACAAACACAAGGGCCCCCATAGTAGCCGATCTTGGTGCCACAGTGTTTTCTACCACAGAAATATTATATTATATTATATTATATTATAACAAAATCTTCAGTGCACAGAGATACAATGAGTATATACTGTCTGAATATTCAATTTTAATATTAAGTAGGCCTATATATAAATATTCCAGGCTGCAACACATTAACAGCATAAATGCATTAACTCCAGATATCAGGTCAAAGCAAACAGGTTCCCAGAAACAGCAACAACTTTTGAGCATACAACTGCCTTAAGGAGTTTTAAAACCAGTGAGGTCCCAAATTTAAGATATTTAGGGGGGTTCGGGGGGTTCGGGGGCATGGTCCCCCCAAAGAAATTTAGATTTCTATGATCTACATATATTTTAAGATGTTTGAAAACTAAAAAAAAAAAATTATAATAAATAGCTTTCAAAACCATGTTAGTGGGCAGTAGATTATCTGTCATACCTGCTCTCTCCTCATTTCATCACGCTCTCATTTCCATCAATCTTTCTTTTTCTCTCAGTCTCCTTCTCTTGCCCTGTCTCTTCCCCTCCTAAAGCTGAGCTCTGGCTGATAGTCTTTTCATTTTCGTCTGTGTCAGTGAAGAAAGTAAACATAGGGTCAACTGATATTTAGCCTATATTTTATTAAGTTAATTCACTGAAGGCTATGAACGCTAAGTAAATAAGTTTATTAAATTCATTCACAATATGTAATCGGCTTCAGTAATGTCCTTTTTTAATTTAAAATGGTGAAATTAGACAATTTTATTGGTTTGCCTGATTATTTTTGTCGATTGTTTAACATTTCTATCCTAAAACAGCGGTCAAATATGAAATTCTAACACTGAAGCGTCGTGCGACTCGCGCTCAGCAGCTTCTGTGAACATAAAGCCTGCCTACTTTAATTTGATTGGTATCAAATTAATATTTTGACATTGACAAGCGGTGACAGACCGCAGGCAGCTTAGATGAGAAGATATTCTTGCAGCACTAAAGTAGTGTTAATACTCTATTAGTCAATTATTTTACAACATTTATTATATACACCTCTGAAAAATACAGAAGTCCGGACCTCGGTGACCATGAGGTGGCTACGGCCATGATTACAGTCGTGTAGGCAGCCTATAGTTTACCTCAACACTTCAGTTTATATGGTCGGAGCTATTCAGTCTGGTTTAGCTAGTTTCGCCACAGAGCCTTTACTGTACACATGATGTTGCGCTTCTGTACAAAAGCAGCGCTCTAGTACAGGATTCAAGTTAAATATAAAGTTATGAAACGTAATTTTCCCCTTAACCCAAATCAGTTTGCTCTGGCACGTTTGATATACCCAAAATTAACTATATCTCATGTTTAAACTATGTACCTAATACCCCAAATGAATTATATCTTGTGTTTAACCACTATCTACAGTAAGAGCCAGCTTAAATTCCCGAAGGACTGTCCGAGATGAAGACGTTCTCTGCGGGTATATGAGCACTGAACGGCCACTGACCTGGAGCTCACATCTGAAAAAAGCGTCTAAACAAAACTAAAACAGGCGCTATGTTTATTGCCATCTCAAAATACACATAGAACATTATCAATTTCTATTGTTCAAACCAGTTAAATGATTGTTAGGCTGCATTAACTAGTTATCGAAATGATCGGAAACAACTAAAAACGCTGTATTATGCATGCCAGACAAGTACTTTGGCAGTCATTTTGTAAAGAAAAACTACGCGCCTGCGCACGTACGTATTCAAACGCGCTTGCCTATAAACTAAACAGGTAATGCTTACGTGCATGCCGTCACCGTTCTCATAGATTCACGTTTTTTGAAATTTACACGAAGATGATAACGGTACCTGTTTCAAGGTTTGCGTTCTATAGCCAACAAACACTGTTGCCATGCAAATGAACGACCAGAACGCATTAAAAGTTTTCTGTTTTAGTTGAAAATGGTGTCGTGTAATTGGCTCCAAAGTAAATAACTAATGATTTTTTACAACGGAAATGAATCAATCAATAACTTTTTTCTAGAGACGCTGTACAGCCAAAACAATCTCTCTTCCATTAACTTCCTATTATCACTGTAAAGCTGCTTTGAAACAATCTGTATTGTAAAAAGCGCTATATTAATGAAGGTGACTTGACTTGATATATGAGTCACATATTTAAGGTCTAAATAAATACATTCTCGCTTAAAAAACTCTTAAAACTACATTTCGTGACACAACAACAGTAGTATTTGTAAAAAAAAAAAAAAAAAAATATATGGTGGATTTGCTCAAACGCCATGCAAGTCGCCACAAACGGAGTGATACAAACAGTGAAACGGTTCCAGTGCTGACACTGGGGGAATATCGGACGGCTGGAAAAGGCTCTTAGCCAATCAGATTCCAGAACCAGAAAGAACTGTTGTATAAATTGAGATATTGTATAAATTGAGATATTGATACTTCAACAAATTTGTGAAATGTCATTCATATCAACTAATCTACAAATGTTAACCCTTTCACACGTAAGTTTAAAATATTCTGGCTGACCCCCCAGCATGAGTTTTTCAAGGCGACCATTATTTAGAACGTATCACTTTATTGTTTCCATGGTGATGCGTCATTGCTTGTCACATGATGCACCGCAGTCACAATAGTGCTGTATGACTGATGATCTGCTTTTATTTCATTTTTCCTTTTTATTAACAATATTCACAAATGTGTTACCTATAGCATGAAATATCTGATATTCCGATTGTCAAATATGGGCAAGTGGATGTGTTTTGTTGTTTAAACACCTTTATAACGATTGCATTAGATATGCGCGATGGGTGCCGCAGTTCAGAGAATCAGATCTATTGGATTTACAACACGTGAATTCATCCACTTCTCCTGAAATACATGAAAGTAAGTGGCCGGTGAACTGGGAGAAGAACAGAGAAAACTTTAAAGTTACTTACACAATGTGTATCTGATATGAATAAAACTTGTCTAATTATAATGGAAAGGATTATTATTGTTGCTTCCATAGACAGTGTGTATTTTACAAAATCTAAATGCATGGTTTTGCTGGTACTTATGTATATTTAAATGTCTAAAACCTAAAATAAACATTAAAGCTGCAAGCAGCGATGGAAGGGCCCTCGCACCTGCACCGCCACCCGGTGGCTTTAGAAAAAAAGAGCATGGTGGGCAATGTGCGTTTAAGTAGAAAAATATAAGAGGACTACGTCAAAGTCATCTGTACTGACTACGCTTCCCGCCGCCAGCTGGTGGTGCTACGACAGTATCTGAATTGTGGCGTGTTCATGCCAGGACTCTTATCAAACACGTGAAGTTTGGGGCAGATTGGACATTGCATGTTTGAGTTACAACAACTTCCTGTTTCATGGCATTAATAGCATGCTTTAGCACTTAGCTAAGTATTGCTAGCATGTTGTAGCACTCGCTGTAATATTTTAGTATGCTGCTAGGAGTGCATTAAAGTGTTAAAAATGTCACTTCCTGCTGCCAACAGGTGGCGCTATAATTGTAACTAAATATTGCCATATAGATGTGTTCAGGACTCTTATCAAACATGTGAAGTTTGGGGCAGATTGGGCATTGCATGTCTGAGTTACAGCAACTTCCTGTTTCATTGCAATAATAGCATGCTTTAGCACTTAGCTAAGTGTTGCTAACATGTTTTATTATGTTTATAGCATGTTGCTAGCCTGTTTAAAACTTCTTGACACTTAATATATTATTAGAAGTCCATAAAAGTGTTAAACATATCACTTCCTGTTGCCAGCAGGTGGCGCTATGACTATAACTAAATATGGGCATGGACATGTGTTCATGACAGTACTTTTATCAAACGTCTGAAGTTTGGAGCAGATTGGACATTGCATACCTGAGTTACAGCAACTTCCTATTTCATTGGATTAATAGCATGCTTTAGCACTTAGCTAAGTGTTGCTAGCATGTTTTAGCACGTTTCTAGCATGTTGCTAGCATATTTAACATGAGATGACAGTTTTTAATATGTTGTTAGGAGTCCATAAAAGTGTTAAACATGTCACTTCCTGTTGCCAGCAGGTGGCACTGTGACTGTAACTGAATATGGGCATGGACTTGTGTTCAGGACAGAACTCTTATCAAACGTGTGAAGTTTGGAGCAGATTGGACATTGCATACATGAGTTACTGCAACTTCCTATTTCATTGCATTAATAGCATGCTTTAGCACTTAGCTAAGTGTTGCTAGCATGTTTTATTATGTTTATAGCATGTTGCTAGCCTGTTTAAAACTTCTTGACACACTTAATATAGGGTACAACGGGGCTAAAGACTCCACGGGGTAAAAGGCTCCTTTGATTTTATTTTCCTCTAAACCACTAGATGGCACAAAAACTTGCCTCAGCACTTTCCAAAACATCCGCTTTTCAAGATGCACGTGGAAATTTGTCTGATCTTTGACGCAACAGGCAGCAGCGCAAAGTTGATTCTGCACTCATTTGATATAATATTTGATGTTTTTAAAAATGTTGTAGATTTAAGTAGCAAATAAGAATCGCTAAAGTTATTGAATATATTTTGAAACAAAGGTCTTGTTAATGTTTGTCAGTTTTGTTCAAGGTAATTAAAGCAACAGTTTTTCAATAACGGAAGAATATGTAAAAGTATGGTATTTGGGGTAAAAGGCACCCCTGCTGTTGGGGCAAAAGGCACCATATTTAACATGATTAATAAACAGCTGGCTGACTTTTTCATTTGTTGACATGACATGGTTAGATTCAGATTGTAAGTATCATATATTAAGTTGGGTGTCCACCTTAGAGATAATCACCATATTTATAATGAAACCATCATATTAAAAAATGTGATATTAGTCATATATAATAAAATATAATTTATTGTTACTACTGTAAATCTATATTAAATTATTATGGGATCTCCTTCAATGCTTTCAGAATCTTTACTTTTTTAAATGATTTTGTTTCTATATTTTTCAGATATATTTCTACATTTTAATTTTACATTTTAATGACAGCATATTTATTGATCAAAAATTAATTATTTTATTCATCAAAATAAACGGAAAATAGTTCAAACTTTGCTGAAGTGATTGTTTTGAACAAGTATTAACTTAGACATTATTAAAAACATATTATTTTAGCAAAAGTATTTGTATCAATACTGTGAGCCTTTTACCCCATGTGTGGGGTAAAATGCCCCCCCTCGACACCCCATACATTTTTAAGATTTTTAAATAAAATAAACCACTTTTATGATTTATTTTCAAACAAAATCTGTTGCTCCATAAATGTTCAATACAAACATATATATTTTTCTGTATATCATACATTATAGGGGTAGTGAAAATCACATTTTTCTTAAGGTGTGCCTTTAGCCCCGTTGTACCCTATTATTAGAAGTCCATAAAAGTGTTAAACATGTCACTTCCTGTTGCTAGCAGGTGGCACTGTGATTGTAACTGAATATGGGCATGGACATGTGTTCAGGACAGAACTCTTATCAAACGTGTGAAGTTTGGGGCAAATTGGACATTGCATACATGAGTTACAGCAACTTCCTGTTTCGTGGCGAAACATCGAAATTTCTGACGCGTGTGCAAAGTTTCGTGAGTTTAGGCCCTCAAAAATGCGATCCTTTTTGGAGAATAATAATAATAATAATAATAATAATAATAATAATAATAAACAGAGCAATTCCAATAGGGCCCTAATTATGTGGTTGAAAACACTGAATAGTTTTAAGTGCTAGATAAGTGCTCAGTGTGTCTGTCTCTGGCTCAGCGCCAGCCAAAGCGCGAGAGCACATTTGAATTTAGCAGCTGATCACGTGATGCACTGAACGTTCTAATCACACTGGTGTGATTGTACACTCCAGGGAGCAGCCAAGACTGATCACACTGGTGTGATCGTACGTGCGAAAGGGTTAATGTTTAGTAAGCGATTAGTTCATCATTATAAAATGCTTTAAATGACATAAGTGAACATTATTATAAAGTGTTTAGTGAAGCAGAAGGAGAAACCCACAGTGAGTGTGTGTGTTTGAAGTATCTGTGTTAGATGGATGGATATTGCCAACAGAAGGGTTTAGAGACGAACGCTAGGAAAGGTGCCTTGGGCAGCGGAAGGGCTCAATGACACCATACGATTCTTACGCATAACTTGATGCAAGCTATAAATAACCCTTCAAGGTTTGTCCCATTGATTTCAGTCCGAGGTAGCAAACAATACCTAGATTCACCAAAATATTTCACGTAATGTGAACTTAATTAGGTAGTGCATTCAGATGGGTGTTTTCTAGCAATGCATTGTACTCACGGATAGCATTTTTTATTGGCATGTGCTGTCTGTGCTGTGTTAGGTTCACTAAAGGAATAATGCAAATCAGGTAAGGCTGTCCAGTTTATAACACTCTTCTCCATTATTTGATCATCACTTGATGAATTACAGCTTCTATGATTGCTAGAAACATTCTACTTATACTTCTTTTATAGCACAACATTAACAGTGGGAGGCAAACAGTGCTGACCTTTGTAAATGAAAACCATAATAATCCGAATTAAACCACAAAAAGGAGGCAGAGTGCACAGTGAGGTTGCAAACTGGATGAAGGATGCCACTCAATAAAATGCCAGTTTTGTTAATAAAAACACATAAAGAAGAGTCAATAAAGCTGCAATATAATCAGCAGGTCACTATGAGCAGATAGAGAGCTATTTCACTATTTAAAATATATATTCAGTGCTCAACAATGAAAGGCTTAAATGTGCCTAGGAGCCCTGTATTATCCTCACATATGAAAGTCACATCGATACGCTGACGAAAGTTGCATGCTATGCCGCACACAGGGGGATAATGATCTGTGCTCATAACTGAAGATAACAGACACTCACGCTCGCTTTAACAGCCACATTTTGTGCATGTGCATATCATAAATCATAGTAAAATGTGTACAGTCCAGTCAAAGACATAACATAGAGATTACATAGATCATTTGTAACAAATACTTTGTCTTTTGATGTAGGGTGTCATGATCTAAACAGGGTCTTAATGATAATCATTTGTGTACACAACAATGTCAGAAATAATATTTTATTTTATTGAAGGGTGATATTTACCCCCTAGAATTGATTTTCAGGGACATGCATTGCTTATTTATGAAGACATATTTTTAACCATAGAGAAATTATAGCAAGCTGTCCAACTATGTCAAATACTAATCATAAACTGACAAAAAACAATTGTTAATTATGAAATATAATCAACATCAAGTAAAACTGCTGTGCATAATGTATATATGACAATAAATGCTCTGCAAATACGTTTGAAATTACTGTGTTAGATTCTATATTTTCTACTATCACAGTAGAATTTAATGAATTCATGTATTCTCTTTTCAAATTATATAATGAATAACAAATGCATACATTTGGCATATTTATGAAAAAGTTCTCAGAATTTCACAATAAAAAAGCATAAAACTTTAACTCACGTCATGTTATTTTAAGGCAATTTCTTCAGATAAAATAAAAATAAAACTTATCCTTGCATCACTGAGATTGAGTGTCAGAATGGAGGCAATGTGTGTGTGTGTGTGTGCGTGCATGTTACAAGAACTTCACAGCCTTGCTTCATTTCACACATTAAAGCAAAGAACATGTGGCAGGGGAGATAACATTGTCCACAGAAGCACAAATGGTGACCGAACAATTGTCTGAATCAGTGGTTTCAGCTCCTGGCGACCCACTGCTCTTCATGTGTATGCCTCTCTATCTGACACACTGAGCTCTGTCCTAACAAGCTGATGATCTGAATCAGATGTGGTAAATTAACAAGACATACAAAATGTGCAAAAGCGGTGGGGTTCCCAGGAGAACTACTGGCCTAAATTATTAATATTATGTAATTTATATGAATAAAGATTGTATAAATAAGCTTTGAGAGAAAAAAATGTCAAAAGCTATACTTGTCATGAAATCTTATAAGCTTTGAACTGTTTCCTATCAATTTTCAGAAACACTTTAGTTTAGGATCCAATTCTCACTCTTAACTAGTTGCTTATTAGCATGCATATTACTAGTAATTAGTTTATTAGTTTATTAGTACTTATAAAGCACATATTAATGCATGACCATATTCTACATCCCTTAATCCGACCAATTCCTAAACTTAACAACTACCTTACTAACTATTAATAGGCAGTAGCCTAATTAGGAGTTTATAGAAGCAAAAGTCCTAGTTAATAGTGAGAATTGGACCCTAAACTAAAGTGTGACCTATTTTTTTTTTTTTATCTGTCATCAACTCAGTGACTCAATTTGCTGAGCACCTTTTTGATGTATTTGAACTCTGACTAAAGGACTGAGCCACAGCATCTAAAGCCACGCACCTCTCCTGCTCCTGTTTAATGAATAGAAAGTGAACGGGTCTTACTAGTGGTGTTGTATTTGACGCCGTTAATGTACTCCGGACACGGTCGCTCAATTATCCGTCCAGAGTTGCTTCTTGGCCAGCAAGTTCCGATTTCATCCGTGGTGGCGTTACAATAGATGCCTTAGAGGAAAATATAACCGATGCTTATTAATGTGCATTATAACGTCTGAATAAAACACATGCGCTAACAACCAATGTAATTCCCACCATCGACACTCATCGACGCGAAAGACGAATTCTCGTATAAAGTGTGCTGAAAAGCATCCATAAGAGTACAGTTGGAGTCGCTGAATTCCTCTATGAATAATTGAATGAGGGACGCATCCATGATTAAAAGCGTTCAATCGAGCACAAATAACGGTTTCGGTAGAAGCGACGAGTCTGCCTCCCTGCCAACTTGATACAGTTTCGTTTTTTTCACTGATGACAAATGCTCCTTGAGCGCGTGTGACAGCGGGGGTTGTTTTGTGCGCGCGTCCTTTGACAGAATGATGGTGATGTCATAATGGAATGTCAAGGATCAAAGCGGCCGCTCCGGGAATATTTCCTCTGGAGACCTTTTCGTCACTGCCCGTTAACGTCGTAAGATATTTTGTAATTAATTTGATCCAGATGTTTGACATCTTAGGAAGCACTCTCAGGCAGTGTAGGTTATACTGAACACTATAATGATACCAAAAGTAGCTGGTGAAGGATTAATAATAGCCTACATATAATGGAGAAATATATAGGTCAATGACGTTGTGTAGACAATTATTATTATTATTATTATTACTTTGCAAAAAATGACTATAATACGATTTTATATTTTGACATTATTAGTTTTAAAATCAGATTTAGATTACCAAGCAATAACATATATATTAGGGCTGTCAAGCGATTAAAATTTGTAATCTAATTAATGACACAATGTGGCGATTAATTAATCTAATTAATCGCAAATTAATCGCACATCAAATTTGGCTGAGAAATTACTCCCAAAAGATAATTTAAAGTCATTATTGTGTAAAAAATCAAATAGACATTACAAAAAGCTTCAGAAAGAAATATTTTTGGGTAAACTATACTATGTTTGTCTTTATTAATATGGAAATATGAACTTATACTCTAAATAAGAAACTGCCAGTAGGTGGCGGTAAATGTCTAATTGAGTCATTCATTCATTCGAGTCGTTCATTCAGGAGTGAAATAAATGGTTCTCTTTATGAAAATGTTAAATGTAGGCTAAATGGTTCTCTTTATGGTCCATTGAATCATTGGTTCACCCGATTCGCTCAAAACGCGGATTCAGAAATGAAACGCTGTTTATTGCTCGGAATCGGAGACGCAGTTCTGCTTTGACTTTATATTTTCGTTGGCAAAACTGAGCAAGCCTAAAAACAACACAATGTTGTCTAAAACAACACAAATATTAACTTATTTTATTAAACTGTTGTATAAGATCAGTATCGCATTTGCACTCGTGCTATTCTGGGTAAAAAAAACAGAACTCGTGTGATATTGCACTCGTTACTCGTGTGATATTGCTTATATATTATGATGTAAATGTGACGTCGTTTTCACACAGGCAGTTTAGTTTGAAATGGGGCACGGCTCACATGAAAAATTGGTAATGTGAAAGCTGTCATGCGAGCTCAGCTGAGCTCAGGGGTACCGAATTCGAGAGTGCCTGAAGGAGGTGGTCTAGTTCAATTGTGCAACTTGCGCTCGAACTGTGCCGAAAAGTAACCTATGCATTAAAAAGTAACCTACGCATGCGTTTGATCAGATGACGATGTATTTAGTTCAATAAAACACATGTAAGGGATGATAGTGTTGATGATTTACCTTGGATACGAGCTAGAGGGAGCCGGCAAGTGCATTCGCGCATAGCACCGGCGGGAACAATCGCGCTCTGACGCGGACCACAACAAACGTGCCCAGTGTAAAAACACCGTGAGACTAAAACTCAAACGGGCATTTTTGCCTCATATCTTGAATTGTATGGACATCCTAACTGCATTCTATATGCTTCATCCCACAGTGAGTTGTTGCCCTACATCATATTCTTCATCAATCAACTGTATGAAATGTAAGATGACCTAGGTCCGGGGCGGGGCATGTAACGCGTTAAATCGACTGCCCTAATATATATATATATATATATATATATATATATATATATATATATATATATATATATATATATTAAGGGTGTAACGATACACAAAACTTACAGTTTGGTACGTACCATGGTTTTGAAGTCACAGTTCGGTATGGTTCGGTTCGGTACAGCAGGGAGGAGAAAACTAAACAAAATAGCCTTTTATATATATATATATATATATATATATATATATTTTTTTTTTTTTTATTGTGTCTGTCTTTAAATTAATTCAGCTATAATTAAAAGTTTCTAACGGATGATTTTTTATTTTATTTTATTTTTTATCTCTGCTAATGCTGTAAACTATATAAGGAACCCTTACTTGCACATTACTATAATATTAAAGGTTAACAACAGAGCTCAAACTATTAGCCTAAATTCAGTTGCTTATATATGATAAATCAACACTCAAATAACAAATGGTATGCAAACTGCACATAAGGCAGTTTTTGCATTAACTTCTAAATTATGTTTTTACTCCAATTAGTTGTTGAAACATAACCTAATCATTTACACAGTTGCTGTCATTTTCATGACAGATATTTTAAACATACATTAAATAATCAACACATCATTAACAGGGTAAGTAAAATATAATATATAGTCTAATATAGTGAATATGTTTAGCGAAAGAGTTCATTTCTCTACAACCCGAATTCCCGAAATGTGAATAAAATGAAAACAAAGACTTTCAAATCACATGAGCCAATATTTTATTCACAATAGAACATAGATAACATAAATGTTTAAACAGAGAAATTTTACACTTTTATCCACTAAATGAGCTCATTGCCTACTACAGGTCTCAAAATAGTTGGGACGGGGGCATGTGTAGCATCTCCTCTTCTTTTCAAAACAGTTTGAAGACGTCTGGGCATCGAAGTTATGAGTTTCTGGAGTTTTGCTGTTGGAATTTGGTCCCATACTTGCCTGATATCGGTTTCCAGCTGCTAAAGAGTTCGTGGTCGTCTTTGACATATTTTCCGTTTAATGATGCAGCAAAAGTTCTCTATAGGTGAAAGATCTGGACTGCTGGCAGGCCAATTCAGCACCCGGAGGCTTCTATGACGAAGCCATGATGTTGTAATAGCTGCAGTATGTGGTTTTGCATTGTCCTGCTGAAATACACAAGGCCTTCCCTGAAATAGACGTCGTCTGGAGGGGAGCATATGTTGCTCTAAAACCTTTATATACACCTTTCAGCATTCATAGTGCCTTCCAAAACATGCAAGCTGCCCATACTGTATGCACTTATGCACCCCCATACCATCAGAGATGCTGGCTTTTGAACTGAACACTGATAACACGCTGGAAGGTCTCCCTCCTCTTTAGCCCGGAGGATACGGCGTCCGTGATTTCCAACAAGAATGTCAAATTTGGACCCGCCTGACCATAGAACACTTTTCCACTCTGAAACAGTCCATTTTAAATGAGCCTTGGCCCACAGGACACGACGGCGCTTCTGGACCATGTTCACATATGGCTGATAGAGCTTTAGTTGGCATCTGCAGATGGCACGGCGGATTGTGTTTACCGACAGTGGTTTCTGGAAGTATTCCTGGGTCCATTTAGTAATGTCATTGACACAATCATGCCGATGAGTGATGCAGGGTCGTCTGAGGGCCCGAAGACCACGGGCATCCAATAAAGGTCTTCAGCCTTGTCCCTGCAGCGATTTCTCCAGTTTCTCTGAATCTTTTGATGATGTTATGCACTGAGCAAAAAGCCTATGCAAAGCCTTTGCAATTTGACAGTGTAAAATTTCTCAGTTTAAACATTTGTTAAGTTATCTATGTTCTATTGTGAATAAAATATTGGCTCATGTGATTTGAAAGTCTTTTAGTTTTCATTTTTTTCAAATTTAAAAAACATCCCAACATTTCCGGAATTCGGGTTGTATAAAAGAGTTATGTTTAGACTTTAAGCTTTAATAATGATCAGTTTTGTAACTATTGGATTACTGCCAGTTAACATGACTACGTCTCTCTGATGACTGTTTTTCGAGAGGGACTTTAACATGAAATCCAAGCTGAGGAATCTACACTTTCTGAATTCATTAAGATTGATAATTTACTTCGTAACGTTCCATGCTCCAAAGCTCGCACTATCTCTCAAAATACAGTCTCAATTCAAGCCCAGATATGGCCCGAATCCCCTGAATACCATGCAGATTTAATACACCAGTGTATCGACAAAGGAATGCAATCGTTGTCTAAAGGAAAGACTGTGCTTTTACTGTGGTGAACCCAGTCATCAAAATGTATCATGTCTTCACAAGAATAAGAGTCCACAAGATTCAAGACTGAAAGGGAGTACCACAAACTTTTTGTTTCCACTTCACCACAGTTTTTCTCTGCCAGTTGAGATCTCGTCTGATACAAACTGTGAATGTGTTACAGCGTTAGTTGATTCAGGGGCAGCAGTGAATTTAAAGGGATAGTACACCCAAAAATGAAAATTACCCCATAATTTACTCACCCTCAAGCCATCCTAGGTGTAAATGACTTTCTTCTTTCAGACGAATACAATCAGAGTTATATTAAAAAATGTTCTGGCTCTTCCAAGCATTATAATGACAGTAAATGGCAGCTCAAAATTTTAAGCCCAAATAAGTGCATCCATCCATGATAAAAGTAATCCATATGGCTCTGGGGGTTAATAAAGGCCATCTGAAGCGAATCGATGGGTTTGTGTGGGAAAAATATCCAGATTTAACACGTTAGAAAGTAAAATATCTAGCTTCCGGCGGACCGCCTTATATATTCAACTTACGAAGAAAGCGTAACTGGTGTAACTATGACGTCGGACATAGCGTAAGCATTTTGAACTGCGAGAGGCGTTACACTTTCTGTGTAAGTTGAATACGGAATCATCCTGGGTCATCCCTGGCTGGGGATTCACGATCCTTCTATCTCCTGGAACCAGGAGAAAAATAGTTCCAAAATGTAAGTTGAACAGATGTATCTGAATGCATTTTTAGGAAATGTTCTGTGTTACATATTTTTACCGATTTATGCCGTCCTACTGCGACTATTTTTGGCCAGGGACATG
The DNA here is from genome assembly GCA_039654105.1 of Coreius guichenoti. Lineage (NCBI taxonomy): Eukaryota > Metazoa > Chordata > Actinopteri > Cypriniformes > Gobionidae > Coreius > Coreius guichenoti. The sequence continues at coordinate 16,247,866 of CM077175.1, read as the reverse complement.
ACGTTGCCGTCCGACCTATATTTGCTGGGCACTGTTAAGACCAGAAACCACGGAGATCTCCGTTGAGGGGGCTTTAGCATCTGAGTTCATTCGTCCCTCTACCTCTCCAGCAAAAGCAGGCTTCTTTTTCGTAGAGAAGAAAGATGGAGGGCTCCGACCATGCATTGATTACCGAGGCTTAAATACAGTAACTGTCAAATATAGATATCCTTTAACACTTTTTGCCTCAGCCCTTGAACAACTCTGTGAAGTATGCATCTATACCAATCTCAGAAGTGCTTACAACCTCATAAGAATCGGAAAGAGGGATAAATGTGGAAAACAGCTTTCATCATAACTAGGGCTTACTATGAGTTCCTGTTGATACTGTATGGCCTTGCAAATGCACCTGCAGTTTTCCAATCCTTCATTAAGGAAATCTTCCATGATCTGTTCAACCAGTGTGTAAGAGCTTACGTTGATGACATCCTCATATACTCTTCAGACAAAGCTCAACATATTCAACATGTAAAGACTGTCCTCTCATGACTCTCAGTTCCAAGCCACCCAAACAACCTTTCTCTACTCTAATATCAGTCACCAGGGTGTAGAGATGGATGTCTCCCAGGTAAAGGCCAAGAATGGCCAACACACCAGTACCTTTAAAGAACTTCAATGATTCTTGGGTTTCGCCAACTTTTATCAACGATTCATCCGAAACTACAATATTATTAGACCTCCACTCACGTCTTTACTCAAGGGCAAACCATCCAAACTACCATGGAACGAAGCAGCACACCAAGCCTTTACGACTACTCCAATTCTCAAACACCCAGAACTTCCATTCCTTGTTGAAGTAGATGCATCCGATTGTGGTATCGGTGTGGTCCTGTCTCAAAGCCATGGTATTCCAAGCATCCAATGGATTCACACGTTATTGAGCACTGAACATCCAGGTATTTAGAGAACCATAACCCTGGCAAACACCATTCCTGTGGCCATCTTTAAACAATGAGGAAACAAACTTTGTCAATTCTGTGCTCAGTCTAAGACCCCCAAGGAACTGCCAGCATTACTTCAACCTCTGCACATACCACAAAGATCATTGTGCCTTTTTTATTGGATGTTGTTTGCTATATTACCCTTTTGCTTTGTTTGCCTGGTTGGACTGTTATCAAGTTTTTAGATTACTGCCTTATCACGACTACGTCCCTCTGCTTTTCGATTTGGATCTGTCTGCAGTGTTATTTGTATAATGCCAGCCTATGGTGTCATTGGCTCTCTGCGAACAATGTCTACTGACCTCAAACACTACAGTTGGAGCTGAGATGGAAAGAGTTTGGTTTGTGTTGTCGACATGTCGAGTAGATGGTATTTTCAGTGCTGCAAATCCATTTTGCATGCACTTCAAAAGGACTCGTGCTGGAATTGATACAGAAAAACAGACGCAATCATTCCTCTTCGTATCATTGTGCATCAAGCAAGAAAGAAGAGCTGAAATTCAGATATGTTGATAGGAATTTATTTTCCTTTCATTTCTTTGACCTCGGATGCATGTAAACCAATTGTAGGAGAGCTCCAAAACAAAATTAGCAACCTATAAAATAGCATAATAGGGCACTTTAACAAATACAGTCTATCACCGCATTGTTTCATCCTTTACACATTGGCGCCACATTGGCCAGAATATTACTTTAGGCAGGCCGAGAACAATCAGAACAGTTACAACTAAATGTAACACTTTATCATTTATTTATCAACACATATTACTGATTCTTCAAATAAGCAACAAAACAGGTTTTAGATGTTAGTTTTTATTTCTTTAATATTACATTATTACCTATATACACTCACCTAAAGGATTATTAGGAACACCATACTAATATTGTGTTTGACCCCCTTTCGCCTTCAGAACTGCCTTAATTCTACGTGGCATTGATTCAACAAGGTGCTGAAAGCATTCTTTAGAAATGTTGGCCCATATTGATAGGATAGCATCTTGCAGTTGATGGAGATTTGTGGGATGCACATCCAGGGCACGAAGCTCCCGTTCCACCACATCCCAAAGATGCTCTTTTGGGTTGAGATCTGGTGACTGTGGGGGCCATTTTAGTACAGTGAACTCATTGTCATGTTCAAGAAACCAATTTGAAATGATTCGAGCTTTGTGACATGGTGCATTATCCTGCTGGAAGTAGCCATCAGAGGATGGGTACATGGTGGTCATAAAGGGATGGACATGGTCAGAAACAATGCTCAGGTTGGCCGTGGCATTTAAACGATGCCCAATTGGCACTAAGGGGCCTAAAGTGTGCCAAGAAAACATCCCCCACACCATTACACCACCACCACCAGCCTGCACAGTGGTAACAAGGCATGATGGATCCATGTTCTCATTCTGTTTACGCCAAATTCTGACTCTACCATCTGAATGTCTCAACAGAAATCGAGACTCATCAGACCAGGCAACATTTTTCCAGTCTTCAACTGTCCAATTTTGGTGAGCTTGTGCAAATTGTAGCCTCTTTTTCCTATTTGTAGTGGAGATGAGTGGTACCCGGTGGGGTCTTCTGCTGTTGTAGCCCATCCGCCTCAAGGTTGTGCGTGTTGTGGCTTCACAAATGCTTTGCTGCATACCTCGGTTGTAACGAGTGGTTATTTCAGTCAAAGTTGCTCTTCTATCAGCTTGAATCAGTCGGCCCATTCTCCTCTGACCTCTAGCATCAACAAGGCATTTTCGCCCACAGGACTGCCGCATACTGGATGTTTTTCCCTTTTCACACCATTCTTTGTAAACTCTAGAAATGGTTGTGCGTGAAAATCCCAGTAACTGAGCAGATTGTGAAATACTCAGACCGGCCCGTCTGGCACCAACAACCATGCCACGCTCAAAATTGCTTAAATCACCTTTCTTTCCCAGTTTGGAGTTCAGGAGATTGTCTTGACCAGGACCACACCCCTAAATGCATTGAAGCAACTGCCATGTGATTGGTTGATTAGATAATTGCATTAATGAGAAACTGAACAGGTGTTTCTAATAATCCTTTAGGTGAGTGTATATATATATATATATATATATATATATATATATATATATATATATATATATATATATATATAGGTACTGTTTTGAATGAATGGAAGTGGGTTAACTGGAAGCATTCACTGCCTATAAATAGCCTCTATTCGTTACTATAGGCATGCATCACTTCCGATCAAGGGGTTGTTCCTCCAGTAGAGTCACCCATGGGCAGTGATGCACACCAGTGGTGTAAAGTATTTGAGTAAATGTATTTAATTACTGTACTTAAGTATATTTTTGGCTACTTTTGGATACTGTACTGAGTATCAAAGATATTAGCAACTTTTACTCTCTACTTGACTACATTTTTGAACAAGAAATTTTACTTTTTACTCCAATACATTTGTGTTGAGTAATGCAATTACACATTACATTTTGCATGGCACCTAACTTTTTCTGCAGCAGTTTGTTTCTGCTATAAATATGGAAGTAATATCGCCATCTAAGGGCATTGAAGGTACTATATCTTGTGCGTTTTGCCTTTACTCACCCAAACATGTCAACAAGGCTACATTACATGAATGCGAGTGCATTAGGAGGTTGTTGATGAATCGCAAGTGTTTGATTTATGAGATGAGGTCATGACTGCAGCCGGTGATGAGGCTGAAACCAGCACATCCAGTGCAAGAAGGCTTTGACTATTTAATTTTACTTAACATTATTTTATTTATCCGCTATATTGACGAGACCTTTTTGAATGATATTGGTTTACTTATGGCCTTTTTGTGCACTTGAGCTTAACTGAGACTTGAGAGTTTGTAGACGTTTAAGAGGCTGTTGTGTCGACCTTGAATTATTGCAATATTGAAGTGTTCAGTTTTATTTTGATTTTAGAAAATAAACATGATTTCTCATCTTACAAATCAATTGTTTCTTATTTTCACTGGTATGTCTCTCAGGTGTCGAGGACTAGTGCATCGTTGAGCCTATATTTAGTATGAGTGAAATACTTAAGTACTGTTAAAATCAGATACTTTAAGACTTTTACTCAAGTTGTATTGGAATTGGTGACTTGTAACTTGTAATGGAGTCATTTTCACTGTAAGGAATCTCTACTTTAACTCAAGTATGGTTTTCAGGTACTCTTTACACCTCTGCTGAAGTGTTAATGTAGTACTACTCATTAGTCCTGCATTACTTCCTGCATAGTTACTTATTAATGACAGAATCCAGTTTGTAGAGGAATGTAGAGTAGGATCCAGAAAACCACAGGGGTTCATTGCAGGCCAAAGAGCAGACCGAATAACGAACACAGATATACGCAAACAACAAACAACATGGCGTCTTGAAGAAGATGTCTTGGAGTGTTAGTTAAAATTTACCAAAGAATCCACAGTGAAATGTACCGAATACAAATAAATAATGACCAACTGAGACATTCACATTGTTGAAAATAAATAAGCACATTCCTTATTTTTTGAATCCAGTGATCCTGTATCGCTCTTCTCCCCTCGTCATCTCACTAACACACCAGTGGGCAGGGCCAAAGTTGCGATGATGAAGTAGCCTATGATCTTCTTCTGCAGAGGCAGTCTTTCACCATCTATTATAGGCACATTCCACAACGAGTCCTTCTCTGGGCTTGGTTACAATAAAAGCTGTTTTGGACTAACAAGGAAGTTTTCAGTTCTGAAATTTACAGGACATTATTATATGATGACCCCTTTAAGGGATTTTAGACATACTAGACACTTGCAAAACATCTACTTTAAAATAATGAACTTGAGCAAGTCCTTAGTTAGGAAATTGTAATGCTTATGCGTTTCAACTAAGCAGGGTGTGTGATGTCTTGGAGTGTTAGTTAAATTGCATTGCTGAACAGAAAACCCTTTTAGTAAATGAGAAGCCATATGCCCATGTAAGCAAATTTCTTATGTCAGTTTGATTGTCTGATGCAATAAATGATGACTTTCTTTAAATAGATTACTTAGCTTACATGAATGTCCAGTTTTTGAGAATGGTGTGATCAGAGATGCTGTCATTCCACTACATCTGTTCCAGGGCATATTATAAATTTCCTCCTGATATTTCAACACTGAGTTCAAACAGAAAACCCTTGAGGAGTGGGCATGAAGTTTCATGTTCTCAAAGAGCAAAAGAAGCCCAGGCGGACCTAGAGATGGAACATTACATCGTCGCATAATTTAGGGCATCAAACACTTGCAAATCTACAAGTGATCAGAGAGCATTTTTTAGAGCCCTGCAGCAGTGAGTACAAGCGTGTTCTTCTCATTTATGTACCCTGAAACCACTGACTATCACATCTGCTTAGATTTTGTTTATGGTTCATGTTTTAAGTTCATGTCTTTATTGATGTTATGTCTTTTATTTTGAAATCCATTCTTGTTCATAGTCTTAATCTTGTTCACTGTTTCCTGGCCCTCATGTTGATTTATCGCAGTTAATTATTCACTAATTATTTCAGGTGTATTTATAGCCATGTTTCTGGTCAAGATTTTTGTAACAAATATTCACTGCATGCAGTTGAAATGAACCTACAATAAAAATAGTTCATTGCTCTTAGCTTTTTATTACGGTGCACACTGACGACATCTTGTGGTCAGAAAGTGGACACGCCGCCCTTGCGTCCCAGAAGTCCCAACCATTTTTTGATTGTTTCATATAATAAATCAGTCACTTTGTACTCAGAAACCACAAAGGCAATAAAAAGTGTCAGTGTTGATGTAGTACTTACACAATGTATGCAGGATTGCCTGTCTGGAGGGGAGACATGGACTAAATCACATGACCTGATCTGAAGTTTTAAAGATCCAACAAATCATTTTTAATTTCACCTTAATACTACAATTTAAACAAAAACGTATGATAATGTTGTACTAGAGACATTTTTAGAGGCAACTGTCCCCGTGTGATCTCCATCTGTTAGGGAAACCTATTCATTTGTATTAATTTAAAAAAAAAAAAAGTGTGGCGAGAAAGTGCCGTATATAGCCTACATATCAATGTGATCTCATGAGAATACTTCTACCACACGTACATTTATTTACGTTTTCATTCACACTAAAACGTACAATACTGACATATTGACAGCAATAAAACGTACAATATTGAGGTACAGCGCTCCAGACATCACGTGACCCATTCTGTTTACAACGCCATATTGGGAGGCAAGAACAGCTGGGAGCGAATATGAAATGAATGATGCCAGCATGAGTTTCAAGGCAACAGAATTCACTGCGCACTTTAATTCAAAAGACATAGATCTGCACATAGAAAAACTTAATAGATTAAACATAACAGATCCATATAATGCCATTGGGGTGCTTTTCACATGTATCGATAAAGGAACAGACAGCTTTCCTGTCAGGACACCTGTTGCACCAGCTGTGCAAGTCATAACTAGCCTAGTTTTGACGTAAATGGGCAGTCATGCTGCGTTCCAGGCAGGTTTTTGAGCCCGTAAGTTATGACTTCAAACCACAACTCACGACTTTGTAGCGTTCCAGGCAAAGTCACGCCAAACTGCCTGAGCGCAAGGAATTGTAGTAGCTAGATGTAAACAAAGCATGGCGGACCGTACGGGGCTTATGCTCATTTACAATCATTTCTATCGCCAAAGGTGCTTACTCCTTGCTTATTTGAGGGAAACGGAGGAGAAAAAACGGCGCATAAGGCAAGAGAAGCTGTTATACCTTTTATTTTACGTTATTTGTATATTTGGAAATGTATTTGGTATTATTATTTTAATGTACGACTTTCATAAACATCGCATCCGTAGGGGCTGCCATTGTTGTTTTGCGGGCTATGTGACGTCAGAGCGCGTAACTGGGAGTACGTTGATCTAGTACGAGTTCACGGGTGGGAAGTCACGGGTTTGACTGCCGTTCCAGTGCACTTTCACGGGTAGAAGGTTGGAAAAACACGGGTTAGGGGTTGCCTGGAACGCGGCATAAGTTACAACTTATGCACTACTAAATATTTTTGCGTTGCACCATTAAACTTAGTTGAAGCCTAAATCTACGTATAAACGTATATTTACGGAAGCCTCCGATCAGGAGTAATGTTAACGGATAGAATAAAATAGCAGGCAGACTGAACTGCATCAATAAGCTCTTGTTTTACATGACAGACTTCAATTCTTTACACTTATATGATAATGCTGACTGTAGCTGACACTGGTAGGTCAGCTGTGGGTTATGTATGATATTGGTGGTTTTCAGGGGTTAATGTTTATTTTATTTTAATTTTTTATTTCTTTATGATTCAAATGTTTTTATGTGTATGTGTGGCAATTTCTTTATTTTTGGTGGTATTGGATTTTGTTGTTACCTAGTTTGTCTAAATTGATTGTCATGTGACTCTTCCTGGCTTATTTAACCCGGAAGTGTTAGCGCCAACAGAATGGCAAACGTGAATTCAGAGATACATGGGCTCTTGACTATTCTACTTTTAATATTTTATGTATTTCTTTATTTGATTTTGTGTCTTTAGTGGGGTTGTGTGTAAAACCTGTGTTTTTGTTGTTTCTGTTGATATCTAGTTTTCACAGTGTCTCAGATCAATAAATAAAAACATATGGACATCAGTACTTCAGAAGCGTGGACTGTTGAATAACCAACGAGTAGTTACAGTGAAAACGTGGCCTAACTCCATCCTTCCGGGGTCTGCTTGGCAGTGATTCTCCAGCTTCATCGTGCGGCCTGTCGCTTCTGGGTTCTGCATGCAGGTTGGCTGCTTCCTGTGGTGATCATAGACGGTGGTGATCGAGGCTACTGTCTCCAGTGCACGGCTCTGCCATGTTATTCCCTCGAGTGGTGTTCGCTGTGTCCTGTGATTTCGGTGTGCAGCTCTGTGTCTGTCTCTTGCGGTGGACTGTTACGAGTTTCAGCATGCAGTTCTGTTACATGGACAATGGAGGATTTTCGTGCACAGCCTTGATTAATCTGTGCATCAGCAGGTTAGATTGTGCAACATTAAATACTGTTGTTGGTAAACGATGGATGGTTTTTATAAGTTAAAGTAAAATTGTTATAAGATAAAGATGCCATGAAAAAGAAATAATTAAAAAAAAAAAGAAAACAAAATGTAATAAGGGATGTCCTAGTAGTAATTGTTTCTTAATTGTTGTGATTTATAATAGTGTTTAAAGATTATAATGTTGGTAAAACTGAATTAAATTAAAAAAAATAAAAATTAAGGGTATTTATTTTAAGTTTCATTGTTATTCACTGTTATTTACTACACGTTTTGTATTGTTTGTTTAAAGTGTAAATTTTAAGAGTAGAAATGTCAGTCCGGGGCGAGTTAGCGTTTCAGGGTGATTTAGCTGAACAAAATGATTTTTCACTACAAGAGCAAGCAGATTTAATTGCTGAGATTGATATGCCAGAGAATGAGATCATGGAGGGTGTTGTGAGAGATCGCCATGCATCATGTACAACATGCACAGAGAAATCTGAGGCAAGACTTAAAGAGCTTAATTCTGTTTTATTAAAGACGAATGAAACTAGAAAATCTTCCTGTGATAAACGTTTAACACCGAAGATGCAAGAGTTAAAAGAGCAAGAACTGGCTAAAAAAGAGAGGAAGTTCAAATCTGCATATGATAATTGGAAGATTCACGTTAGAGATGTTTGTTCAAAGTTAAAACATGAGTGCTCTGAAAGTGACCTGTGTGATATGATGGGTGGGGTGTAGAAGCAAGAGTTTGAATTAAAAGAGTTATATGACAACATGCGACTCCAAGCACCACCAAGCCAAGAAATTAGGAGGAAAATTGATACATGTTCAGCTCTAACGGCAGACTTGTTGAAAATAATGAGGGTACGCCTAGTGGAAGATGGCATGGAGTTTGATGCTGAGGCTAAGAGATCAAGGCTACACATGCTGCTGGACTGTGAGTACGCTAGGTCCATATATGGATCCACAGTTTCTAGAGCCACGGTCATTAGTAACCATTCTAAACCCCCATCAGAGTCGGCAAGCATTTCAGCTAAAAGAGCGGAGACTGCTGCTCTGTTGGCTGCAAAGAAAGCTGAAGTGGAAATGGAGGCTGACATTGATGCACAAAGGCGGCAGCTGAAGAAGCTTGAAAATCATAGAGACATTGAGGTTATGGAAGCAAGCCTCTGAGTGTATACTGAAGAGGAGTTAAGAGTGAAGAGTCAGCAGTGTGGTTCAGCATGCGGTGACATGAGCAACCCCAGTCCCCTTGTTTCTAACACATCGTGTTTGAATCAGCAAGTTACACAAAGTGAAGTATCCTTAGTACAGGCGTTACAAGGGTCAATGGCCTTATCTCGACTTCCCACTCCCGAACCCTTTGTATTTTCTGGTGACCCATTTAAGTTTATAGAGTGGAGCACAAACAGATAGGCTGTTCTATTTACAGAAGTATATTGATGGTGAGGCAAGATCAGCTCTGGAAGGCAGCTTCTACAGGAAAGACGAACAGGCCTATGAGCAAGCATGGGAGAAGCTGAATGCCAGATACGGTCACTCCTTTGTGGTGCAACGTGCCTTCAGAGTGAAACTTAACAGGTGGCCTAGGATTGGTGCAACAGAGTACATCAAGTTAAGAGAGTTCAGTGACTTTCTGCAATCATGTAGTGATGCTATGCCGCACATCAAGGGTCTTCAGGTGCTGAATGACTGCGAGGAGAATCAGAGGATACTGGCTAAGCTTCCTAACTGGGTAACGAACAGGTGGAACCGTTATGTCACAGAACAGCTAGACCAAGACAAAGATTATCCAAGCTTTGGTGAGTTTGCTTCATTTGTCTCAAAGGAAGCACGCATAGCGTGCAATCCTGTGTCATCATTGTATGCATTAAAGATTGTTGAAGAGAAGCCATCTAAGGAAATTAAACGTTCAAGAGTAAACACATTGGCAACTAATGCGAAGGATTTGGATGCAGCATGCGCTACGGCCAAATCCAGTAACGTTGTCGATGGCAAAACTGATGAGTCTAGTGGACCGAAGACTACATGGGTGTGTAGCACAAACGCAGTTAAATGTATGTTCTGTAATGAGTGTCATTCCATTCATGAATGTCAAGAACTAATGGAAAGAAGGAAGGAAAAAAGAAAGTTTGTTCTGGACAATAAGTTGTGCTTTGCATGCTTGAGAAAGGGACGTGGCTCCAAAGACTGCAGAAATAGTGTGTGCTGTGTGTGCTGTATGCAAGAAGTGCCATCCAACTCCACTGCATGAAGATCGTCAGCCAGGAGACAAGTCGCCTTCACAGACAGCTTTGCAGACTGAAGAGAATGTATCTTTTCTATCATGCTGCGTGAGGAGAAGGTGGTATATCTATGATTGTTCCAGTATGGCTATCTTTGTCTAACTCAAAGTTTGAAGTCTGTGTATATGCCTTATTAGACACTCAGAGTAGTCACACATTCGTTGACCAGGAAGAGTGTGAAAGCTTGCAGGCATCAATGGAGCCTGTAAAACTAAAGCTTTCCACTATGATGGGAAAAGACTCCATCGTGGAGAGTCAGAGAGTCAGTGGACTTAGAGTTTGAGGATTATCTTCAGACAGCCCTATCTGCCTGCCTCCCGTTTATACAAGGGACTTCATTCCATTTGAGCGCACACACATTACCACCTGTGAAACAGCTAAAAGGTGGAGACGTCAAGAAGTGATTGCCAATGAAATGCCTGCACGGATGGATTGTGGAGTAGGTCTTTTGATCGGCTATGATTGCTCCAGAGCACTGGCACCTCGAGAGATCATTACTGGCGGTGATGAAGAGCCTTATGCCATCAAGACTGACCTGGGCTGGAGCATCATAGGAGGAACTCCACAGTGTGTAAATTCTGAGGACATGATGGGTTTATGCTACCGCATATCAGTCAGGGAACTTCCCTCTGTGACACCTGCTGCTGTTATTAGAGCACTTGAGCTGGATTTTGTAGATACTCAGTCAGGAGAAAAGAGCATATCACAGGACGATGTTCAGTTCCTGCAGGTTGTAAAAGAAGGTGTCTATCAGAATGAATGCGGCCATCTTGAGATGCCCCTTCCTTTCAAGACACGTCCCCATCTTCCAAATAACAAGAAGCTTGCATTAGGATGGCTGAAGCACCTTAAGAGAAAACTGGACAAGGATCCTCAATTCAAATGTGATTATATGCTATTCATGGAGGGTGTCTTCAGAGATGTTGATGCAGAAATAGCAGCTGAGCAACCAGATATGATAAGATCAGGGTAGTCTTTGACTGTTCAGCTAAGTATGAAGGTATCGCTTTGAATGACCATCTATTGACTGGGCCTGATCTTACCAATGGATTGACTGGAGTGCTTTGCCGTTTCCGTAAACATCCAGTCGCTGTCATGTGCGACATTGGGAAAATGTTCTATAGATTTCATGTCATTAGAGAAGACCGGGACTATCTGCGTTTCCTGTGGTGGGCAAATGGAGATACAGACACAGAGCCCAGAGAATATCGTATGAAAGTACACCTCTTTGGAGCATCATCCTCTCCGGGTTGTGCCAATTATGGCCTGAAGTATCTTGCCAGTATGAATGAGAGTGAGTATCCTTTGGCTGCTAGTTTCATCAGAAATCATTTCTATGTAGATGATGGCCTTATAAGCCTGGAATCTGTTGAGGTAGCAATCAAGCTGGTGAAAGAAGCTCAAGCTGTGTGTGCTAAAGGAAAGCTGCATCTTCACAAATTTATTTCTAACAAAAGAGAAGTGCTAGAGTCAATTAGCATGGGCGATTGTGCTGTTGAAGTGAAGAACGTTGATTTCCATCATGACTATCTTCCAGTACAAAATGTCTTGGGGGTTAGGTGGGATGTAGAGAGTGATGCCTTCACCTTTACTGTTGCATTTCATGAGAAACCCGCCACACAACGTGGAATTCTCTCCATTGTGTCTTCAGTTTACGATCCTTTGGGGTTCTTGGCTCCATTCGTCATATCTGGAAAGAAGGTGCTGCAGGAGATGTGCCATAAGGGCATTGGTTGGGATGAACCACTACCTACTGAGTTGAGGCCAAGGTGGGAGAGTTGGCTAAATGATTTGCCCAATCTAGGAAAAATACAGATCCCAAGATGCTTCACACCTCCAAACTTTGGGAAGATCCTGAGAACTGAATTGCATCACTTTTCTGATGCTAGCAGTCAAGGTTATGGTCAGTGCTCCTACATCAGATTGGTGAGTGAAAGCAAGGTACATTGTGGCATGGTCATGGGGAAAGCAAGAGTTGCCCCCATAAAAGTCATCATTATACCAAGATTAGAGTAAACTGCAGCAGTGATTTCTGTTGCTGTGAGCAGTATGCTGAAGGAGGAGCTGGCACTCAGAGTTGAAAGAGAATATTTTCGGACAGATTCACAAGTAGTCCTTGGTTATATCAATAATGAAGCTAGAAGGTTTCATGTTTTTGTTGCTAACCGTGTCCAGAGAATCTGGGAGACCACTGATCCAAGACAGTGGTACTATATCAACACAGGAAAGAATCCCGCTGACCATGCCTCGAGGGGCCTCATGGTAGAAGAGCTGATCAGTTCAAACTGGTTCACAGGGCCCAGATTCCTCTGGGAAGAGGAGGTAGTTGCTAAACAAGGAATGTTAGAGCTGTTGGTGGGAGACCCTGAGGTCAAGGCCGTCCAAGTATTGAGGACAGAGACCATAATGCAAGTGAATTTTCAACAGCAACTATCACGATTCTCAAAATGGACTACAGCCGTGAACGTTATTGCCCGGATCCAAAGACTAGCAAGGAAGATGAAGACACCAGAACCTTTAAGTGTGGTGGAAAGAAGGATGGCTTCATCCACTCTCATTCGGCTTGCACAACAGGATGCCTTCAAAGAAGAGTTGCATGTACTCAGTCAGGAATCTGGGAGGCTGCCTTCCAACCATCCTCTGTATCAGCTTGATCTATTCATGCAAGATGGCGTAATGAGGGTGGGAGGACAATTGAGGAGGGTGTCTGCATCTCTTGAATTGTGGTATCCAGCAATCCTTCCAAGCAACGGTGTCATCACATGCCTTATTCTAGCTCACCATCATCAAAAAATTCAACATCAAGGCAGGGGACAGACTCTAAATGAACTGCGAGCCAATGGCTTTTGGATTATTGGTGGCCGCAGGGTGGTAGCCCAGTACATACGACAGTGTGTTCCTTGTAGAAGAGCTCGTAGGCCACCAGAACAACAACGGATGGCAGACTTGCCCCGTGATCGCACTGATCCCTCCCCGCCATTTACCTGTTGTGGCATGGACTGTTTTGGTTCCTTTTACACCAAGCAAGGTCACAAGGTATATAAACGGTATGGTCTCCTTTTCACTTGTCTTTGTTCCAGAGCTGTCCATGTAGAAATGTTGGAAGATATGACAACTGATGCATTCATCAATGCTTTACGATGTTTCATAGCCATTCGTGGAGCTGTTAGACATATCAGATCAGACCAAGGAACTAACTTCATAGGGGCAAAGAGTGAGTTGAAGAATGCTTTAAAAGAAGTGAGTAAAGAAAGAATGGCAGCATATCTGGCGACTAAGCAGTGTGATTTCTGTCTGAATGCACCTAGTTCAAGTCATGCTGGAGGTGTTTGGGAGCAGCAGATTTGAACTGTTAGGAGTGTAATGGGCTCAGTTTTGGTGCCCAGAGACTAAATGATGCTTCTTTACGTACATTCTTCTATGAAGCTATGTCCATAGTCAACAATCGTTCATTGACAGTAGATGGCCTCAGTGATCCCACAAGTCTAGAGCCTTTAACCCCTAACCAACTGCTTACCATGAAGTCATCTGTTCCACTTCCTCCACCAGGTACATTCGTTAAGGAAGATCTTTATGCGAAGAGACGATGGAGGCAGGTACAGTTTTTGAGTGAACAGTTTTGGAGCAGATGGAGGACAGAATATCTTGCTAACATCTCCCTCAGGCAAAGATGGCATACACCAAGACGGAATGTGCAAGTTGGTGATATTGTCATTGTGAAGGAAGGGGAAGTTCCCCGTAATGAATGGAGGTTGGCTACGGTCCTGGAGGTTTGCAAGGACGATGATGGACTGGTGCGGAAAGTTACAATACAGATGGGAGATCAGAAGTTGGGAAAAAGGGGTGAACGCCTCACTAAACCCTCTATAGTTGAACGCCCTATCCAAAAGCTGGTAGTTCTTGTAGCAAAAAATTGAAAAAATCACGTTATTAGAATTGAGTTACATTGGTATCTTGTAGGTATTAATTTTGTATCCTGGTATCATGTTGATTTTGTGCTGTGTTTAACATTGGTTAATATTAAAATATGATATATGGTGAACAATTTGTTCGTTTTAGCTGAAGAGTGTGCAATTATGAATTATGGGGTTTATATCATTTTGTTTGATTTCATGTACTGTGTTGATGCCTGGAAATGACCCTTTTGCATTTGTATGTTTCAAGTAAATTAAGGGTAATTTGGTGGGAGTGTAGCTGACACTCAGCTATGGGTTATGTATGATATATATTGGTGGTTTTCAGGGGTTATTTATTTTATTTTTTATTTCTTTATGATTCAAATGTGTATTTATGTGTATGTGTGCCAATTTCTTTATTTTTGGTGGTATTGGATTTTGTTGTTACCTAGTTTGTCTAAATTGATTGTCATGTGACTCTTCCTGACTTATTTAACCCGGAAGTTTTAACGCCAACAGAATAGCAAACGTGAATTCAGAGATACATGGGCTCTTGACTATTCTACTGTTGGTTACCAGGCAAATACGATAAAGGGGTTAATATTTTATGTATTTCTTTATTTGATTTTGTGTCTTTAGTGGGGTTGTGTGTAAAACCTGTATTTTTGTTGTTTCTGTTGATGTCTAGTTTTCACGGCGTCTCAGATCAATAAATAAAAACGTATCAGTACTTCAGAAGCGTGTACTGTTGAATAACCAACGAGTAGTTACACTGACATATTAACGGGCTTACGTTTTAAGAGAGAAAACATTATGTGAATAGATTACTATGTTAGCGGTTAACATGAACCCGTCCAAAACAGCGCGCCGCTGTGTGCATCTGTCCCATAGGTCCGTGTTGTGCATGTCAAATAAAATCAGTCATAATCAATAAATGTAATTTCTTATTTTTTTGTTTCAGTATTTATTTATTGATCCTTAATTTCGTTTCAAATAGCCTACAGTTTCTGAATGTTATTTATACTGTATATAAAAGCACTTCTGTTATTTTTGATTAAGTATCGTATTTAATGGGAACTTATTTTTATCATTAGTTACGTGAGGCAAAAGTAGTTAGAATGAAGAATAAACTGAAATTCACGGCATTTCAACAACTTCCTGGCACACAGCAGCTGTCCACCATGTTGAAATAGTAAGGTTTAAAAAGTCTGGTTTTAAATTTATTTTTCGACCACTATAGATGCCAATGCTACAGCCGCTCTAGCGCTCCCCTGATTGCCTGCCAAAATGGAGGAGTTTAGGCTGCATTGACGTCAACCTCCGGAGCTCTATTGACAGCACTAAAACGTAAATTATTTACGTATCCAAGTGTGAACGTGTACCAATTCCCATGTATGAATATTAAAATCGTGGCATTAATGTTTAGTTTCTATTGTATTCAATTGTCATATCAATACATGTTTTCAGTCGCATTTATTAAATGCATTTTACTAATCTACTTTATATAAAATAACATTTTGTTCTGTTCGTGACTCACGCTCTGTTCGTCACGCTCGTTATGATGAATTAAAATTAAAAAATTGCACGCTCATGAAGCATTACGGCATGATTTACGGCAGTGGTATCGAACGCTCATGGGCTCTCACCTGCTTTGTCACAGATTGTGACATGTAGTGTTTCAGTCGATGTGTATTTGAAATGAGGAAAGCCATTCAAAATATCTTTAATGCTATATTGTTACTAAAATTGTCATTTTCCAACACATTTCTGTTCATTACGTTTTATTCTCTTTATATTCTGTATAAAAAGGGTATTGTAGGAAGGCCAACCAGTTGGAGTGGAAAAGGAAATGACGTGCTGTACAAAAAGTTAATGCGTAATCCAAAAATGGTGTTTTATTGGAAGGTGCAAAAATATTTACAGTGTAGGAGGAAAAAAAGAAAACAAAACAGCAACGATGTGCTAATTTTGGCTAAACCAAATGGCCCAAGTTTGCAACACTGCTCAGTATGTTATTTCTCTGAGTCCATAATCAGAACTGAAATCCTCTCAGCCAGCAAGCCTATTTATAGGCTGAAGCCCCACCTACAGGCCATACCAATTAATAGAAACAAACTTAAAAGTTTGTAACAATAAAATTAAATAATATAGTAACCCAACTCAACAAGACAAACTTCCAAACATCTAATACAACAACCATTAACAAAAAAAGAGTTTAACATCAAATTAAATGGCAAAAACATCTGTTCCTAAATTCTCACCCTCTGACATCACCCCAAAATGGTAGCTTCCACAGGAAGTGATGTGGCTCCTGCTTTAAAAAACAGTTTGACCTAGAGGAAAGGTTTGGTTGTACAGAGTGTGTTTGTGAACTGGGAAGTTTAACTGCAACAAGGTTTGTGGAAGAATTGTGGGGAAAATAAAAGGTAATTATCACATGAATTATTGTGTTCTGGCATTTTGTTATGTTAGGAAAATAGTGACAAACTTAAGAAAACTAACTATAAAGAATTGAAAACTGCAGTAACAAATTTTAGACTGAACAAAACAAAACTCCATAACACCTTCCTAATGTGTACACAGATGTTAATATTGCCGGCAATGCATAGTACAAGTGAAATGGATGAATGTTTGCAAGTCCAAGTTTAGATGGTCAACAGGTTAACCTGTGACAGGTATGTTTAGGTTTGGGGTAGTGTTAAGGGATCTTACATTAATCTATAAAATGATAAAAGGGAAATTATACAGACATCTTCAAGATATATATCAAAAGATTTGAATCTTTACTTGTATAAAAATTCGTATTCTTAAAAAAAGATTTCATAGCGGATTCGTAAATATTTTACGTTTTTTTTTAGTCTATGGTAAAAACGTAATAATGCTACGTTTAAATGATGCCAATACGTCCATATTCGTACGTTTTGTCTCTTTGAAAGTTACATATTAATACCTACGTATTAACAATGAGACCAGGCTGTACATATTGTAGTATGTAAAAGCTGTATGCATGCCTAACAACTAAATTCACTGTAAAACACAGCTTTTAGGGGTTTAATGACATTTGTTAGCATTTTATTTACATTAAATAATGATCCGTTAATCATTATGTAATATTTCATAAATTTATTTAAACATTAAAAAGCATGTTATCTCATAGCTATTTCTAATGATCCGTTACACTGTAGAAAAAAAGTTGCTGCATGCTATAAATTTACAGTACAATCAACTTGAATGAAAAAAATTAGTTGAATCATGTATAACAAAAAAAGTTGAAAATTGCTTTACTTATTTTGATGAGTTAAAGCAATGTAAAACATACACAGATCAGGCATAACATTATGACCACTGACAGGTGAAGTGAATAACATTGATTATCTCTACATCACAGCACCTGTTAGGGGGTGGGATATATTAGGCAGCAAGTGAACATTTTGTCCTTAAAGTTGATGTGTTAGAAGCAGGAAAAATGGGCAAGCGTATGGATTTGAGCGAGTTTGACGAGGGCCAAACTGTGATGGCTAGACGACTGGGTCAGAGGATCTCCAAAACTGCAGCTTGTGTGGGGTGTTCCCGGTCTGCAGTGGTCAGTTTCTATCAAAAGTGGTCCAAGGAAGGAACAGTGGTGAACCGGCAACAGGGTCAGGGGCGGCCAAGGCTCATTGATGCACGTGGGGAGCGAAGACTGGCCCGTGTGGTCCAATCAAACAGACGAGCTGTACTGTAGCTCAAATTTCTCAAGTTAATGCTGGTTCTGATAGAAAGGTGTCAGAATACACAGTGCATCGCAGTTTGTTGCGTATGGGTCTGCATAGCCGCAGACCAGTCAGGGTGCCCATGCTGACCTCCGTCCACCGCCGAAAGCACCAACAGTGGGCACATGAGCATCAGAACTGGACCACGGAGCAATGGAAGAAGGTGGCCTGGTCTGATGAATCACGTTTTCTTTTACATCACATGGATGGCCGAGTGCGTGTGCGTTGCTTACCTGGGGAACACATGGCACCAGGATGCACTATGGGAAGAAGGCAAGCCAGTGGAGGCAGTGTGATGCTTTGGGCAATGTTCTGCTGGGAAACCTTGGGTCCTGCCATCCATGTGGATGTTACTTTGACATGTACCACCTATCTAAGCATTGTTGCAGACCATGTACACCCTTCCATGGAAACGGTATTCCCTGGTGGATGTGGCCTCTTTCAGCAGGATTAATGCGCCCTGCCACAAAGCAAAAATGGTTCGGGAATGGTTTGAGGAGCACAACGAGTTTGAGGTGTTGACTTGGCCTCCAAATTCCCCAGTTCAGTCAGGACCACTTTTGCAACAAAAACATGATTTATTGATGTTAATTGTAATTCACAACATTTGATTTGGCGGTATGGTTCTGTATGGGGGTTCAGCTTTACAATAATTAAGATTAGCTGGCCTGTAATAACCCCCCAAAACAAATATTGTATAAAAGCAATTAAAATTAACCCCCTAAACCATACAGATTAATCTAGAAATTTAAGAAAGAAGGGAGAGATTTAATACACTGTTTTAATCTGTTTTAGATTAATAGAGAAATGGTTACAATGCATCGATAGGTCGTGAAAAAAGAGATCATAGAGGGGATTGAAAACCTTATTGTCCGTGATATATTCTCTGCACCTGAGAAATCCATAGAACGCTGCAAGAAATACTGCTTCTAAAAGTGTATTGTCGTAAGGACTGAATAGACCTGATCTTAGCTTGCTGACCAGTTGATGTACTTGACATAGGGAAAACGGAAGGCGTTTATCTGATGCAGCTGGACTTATCTTTTTTAGACCATTGAGCAAAAGACAACAGAGGGATTTTGTAGCAGGCTTTGAGATGATGGATTTAAGCACCTTAAATGAAACTGAATTCCTGATACTATGGTTTTAATAGTGGAAGGCTAAAGTTTTCTGTATTCGAAGCAGTGCACTATGAAAGTGCAGATTATGGGAATACTGACTGGAGTATGGGGTACGGAAAGAGCGACACAAAAATAAAAAAAAATAGGACCAAGCTGAGTCATAAGATGAGACTTAAGTGTTGATTTCGCTAAACCGGATCGCATGTAATTGCAGGGTATCATTTAGTCTAGAACTTTTCTGCTAAAGTTTTTGTTTTTTTCTTCGGATAGAGGAATACTGATTCTTGAAAAAGTTTCTTTTAGCAAGTTGATGCAACGGGGTGGATAAGAGTTGGGGTAATCGATGACCAAAAAATCGTCCAATAAATGAAGGACAAAAGGCAGTTTACAGTTATTACTGTAAGAGGGGAGTCTTACTGAAAACGTCTCGGTTACGTATGTAACCCTCGTTCCCTGAAGGAGGGAACGGAGACGTACGTCGGAACTGACCGACGAATTGGGATCTATTTTCAGAGACCAATCTACTTCGAGTGTTATAAACGAGCCAATGAAGATTGGCATGCGGTTGACGCATTCCACGGTCCGCCCCGCATCGCGTGTATAAATACGGAAGTGGAAGTACCGCATATCGCTTTTTAACTGAGGAACCGAGACGAGTGACTCAGGCCTTCAGCTGAAGCACAGCACCTGGCGACGGAACGTACGTCTCCATTCCCTCCTTCAGGGAATGAGGGTTACATACGTAACCGAGACGTTCCCTTTCAGTCAGTTACGTTCGACATACGTCGGAACTGACCGACGAATTGGGATCCCTGCCAACACGCCAGGGATGCTGGCCCTTCCAGCGCCCTGCCTGAGCTCACTGGACCACACCTAGGTTCAAGGGTGCAAGCCCGCTGAGAGCACTCACAGGAAAAAAACGCCCAGCGAGCTGTGACAACAGCTGTTTGTTTCCTCCTCGCGACCACCACTGTAGGGCACCGTCACACCGACACCGGAACTGGAGCGATCCTCTTCATGAGACTCACTTAGAAACACTCTTCGTAGGAACACACACAAAGGTACTGTTCGGCTCCGAAGTTGAAAGCGATATGCGGTACTTCCACTTCTGTATTTATACCCGCGATGCGGGGCAGATCGTGGAATGAGTCAACCGCATGCCAATCTTCATTGGCTCGTTTATAACACTCAAAGTAGATTGGTCTCTGAAAATAGATCCCAATTCGTCGGTCAGTTCCGACGTACGTCGAACGTGACCGACTGAAAGGGAAATAGAATTTGTCGCGCCAACCAATTCCAAAGAGATGCCACTGAAACGGGTGCAAAGGCAATATTTTGAATGCGTCTGTAATATCCATTTTGCTAGTCCTGTCCAGAGTCCAGAGGAGACTCCAGCCCCTGACCAGAGTCCAGTGATGGCTCCAGCCCATAACCCCATAGCCCCGCCCAACAAAAATTTGGTACTGGATGTATCCCTTACATCTTAGGACCTTTATTACAAACAAATCAGATGATAGAAAGGTCAAATATGTTGTTTAATTTCTAAAAGAAAAACTTGACTCGGACTCCAGTGATAAAGACTCCAGACTTGACTCGGACTCCAATGATAAAGACTCCAGACTTGACTCTGACTCCAATGATAAAGACTCCAGACTTGACTCGGACTCCAATGATAAAGACTCCAGACTTGACTCGGACTCCAATGATAAAGACTCCAGACTTGACTCGGACTCCAGTGATAAAGACTCCAGACTTGACTCGGACTCCAGATGAAAGACTTGTGAACATCTCTGTTTTTGAAGTATGCAACCCATTGGGGACGTCCCATAAGAAGCAGAAAGTCACAGGTGTGTACTGGGTGTTTGCAGACTGCTACCTTGCGATCTAATCTAAGTTCCATTTACCTAGCCATTCTTTGTAAGGCAGATGATGTCACCCAATATGGATACCCAAAAGTGTTGGGGCCACTGCTTAAAGATCTGAAATGCTTGGAACATAATGGTATTTCTGTGCCAAATCTGGGCAAAGTGGTGTAGGGCACTGTAGTAGCAGATAATCTTGCTGCTCACTCCATAGTTTGTTGAAAGCTTGTCTTCCTCACACGATTTTCGATTTTGTATTGGACAGCGTTCACAGATCCAGGAACATGAAGTAAAGGCAGGAATGTTTCCTCTACGGTCATCATTGTGGAGTATAAAGACAGTGTCCCATCTCTGACAGATTGAGTTACTTTCATGCCACATCAGGTTATCTACCTTACTCTTTGCACGATTTGCTTGTGTTTATAAAGAAATAAATACTTTTCTCTTCAGGAGCTTAACTCTTCAATTTGTTAATTTGTCAATTTTCTCTGGACCATGTGATTTGAAGCCAAATACCGATTCTTTAAAAGGATTGTGATGCAGACTGGGTCATTCAGAAACATTCTCATGACAATGGCAAGAAAACACCAATCAAATAATGCATTTCTAAGGCCAAAACTCTGTGTCCAGAATTACTCAAGTGGTAGTGGAGGTTCTAAAAGACACCATAAAGGAATCATTTGCAAGTAAGTTTCCCAGGGCAGCGGTTGTTAACATGACAAACAAAGTTACCATTTTGGACACTGACTATTGTATTGGAATGTTGCTGCCTTTCGGATCGAGAGGAGGGTTACCTGACTTTGGAGAAATACTCCAAATTATCGTTTTGCATGAAAATCCTGTCCTTGTTTTTAAGTTGTACAAGTGTGTGATACCCTGAGCGCATGAGGAGCTTTAAAATAGAGCACACAGAAGAGATTGAAGTCCTTCAGTATTTGGAATTGAAAGATGCATACCCCTTGGCTACACTAGATGGTCGAATGGTGTCCCAAAAAAACTTGTCATTTGGAGTAGGTTTTATACTTCCGTTGAATTATTCATTCCTTATCAATCGTGGGTGTGACAAGTAAACTTGTCAAATTTTAACTGCTATCTCTTCTTTTTCTTTCTTCCTACAGCTGAACACATACTCCCAATTGAAAATGTCGGGCCAGTTGCGAGTCATCATTGAAGAAAACAATATCCAAAAATTGATGCTTCCATCAGGAATTCCAAATAAAGTGGAAGGTCTTGTTTCTAAAATTGTTCAAACATACCAGTTACAAGGAGAATTTGGACTACTCTGTGAAGACAAAAGCTTTGGGAACCAATTTTTCACCGTCACTTCAACTGCCGACATGGAAGACAATGCCACCTTGAAATTAGTTAGAAAAGAGCCTTTGATCACACTTGACTTGCTTCCACTAGATGAATCAGGACTGTCCTCTACACCGAGTACCTTGGACACCTCAAATACAAGATACACAATTTCAGTGCCAAGCTGAAATCACAAAAATATACATATCCAAGATTGGAAGTAAACACATTGAAGAGGAAGCTACCGACCAGTGCAGCACTAGCCAAAAATGTGAAAAGACAGAAAAAAGCAGAACTACAAAATGTTAAAAAACCTTTTTAAATTCAAAGACTAGAGGTTGTGGCCATCAGCCCAGCTGTCAGTGTCTTCAGAGAGACCGGGATTATTCAGTAAGGCTCCAGTAAGAATGTTTGTTTATCCTCCTGAGACCCAGAAAAAAAAAGATTTTTGAATTTAGTATTTTTTCATGACATTACATTGTTTAGAGCATAAGAAACAATTGGAAAAAAAACATAAAAAAAAAAAAAAAAGATAGTTTATTCATATCTTATGCTATGCCGATTGTAGTGGATGCCAGGACCACAGGTTTAAAAAATAAAATGACATGTATAGGCAAAAACAATGATTTTTATTTTTCCATTCACCAATCAATTTTTAGGCTTTAGGATTTTTTTTAACCAAACTTTGTATAAAGACGATCCTCAACTATGTTATGAAAGATATAACGGAATGAATTGATTTATCATTTTTCTTTATGCAATATGGGTAAAATGACCATTAACGGGTAGTCCCATTCAATACAATGTATCTATATGCTGTATCCAATTTGCATATTCATGTGTTCTTGGGGCAACATGTAATGAAAAAATATTGATAATGTTGATATATAACTGGGTGAACTATGTTTAAAAAATGAAATGTTTGTTTGTATTCCTATAGCATATAGAATGTTAGTCCATTGAGGTAAATGAGATCAATTTCAGATCTAGTGTTGCAACCATTATAGCCACACATTACAACAAATCACAGTTTATTGTTGTTTGGAATTACAAAATGTGAGAGCATTTAAGAATGTTAATTTATTTATATATATATATATATATATATATTAATTTACTGCTTAAATTTCAATAAAAACTGAAAAAAATGGGGGTGTTCTAAACTTTTGACCAGTGTGGGTATATATATTAATTATATAGCCTATAGTATATATCACATTAAATTTAATGTGAGATGTATGGTTCTTTATACTTTTTTAAATATAATTTTTATATTGTGATATTTAATACTGCTCTTTCAAGTGTCCTTGGTCTGTTATGCATGTTAATTAAAACAAACACGTAACGCTCTTTGACACTTTCGTCATTGTGCAGTTTATGTTGAGAAAAGCATGCTGATAATTAAATTCCCACAGCTCTGCTTAAGCTGTATAGACAGATAACGGCAGCGCTCATCAAATTTAGCTCCGAGAGTGTGATTCCAGAGATCTGTAACAGCTGAAAATCATCACATCTTCCCATTATAGGACGATGTGCCTGAATGGGTAAGCATTTAATTAGCCAAATGAGCACTCACTCTTACATGAGAATTGGCTTCAGGGAATTTGTTTTTCTTTTAACACTGAAAAAAAAAAAAAAACTTTCTCTGTAATATTGCGCATGGCAGAAAAGGCTTCACAGTACTTACATTGCTACAAGAAAGAGTTTAAAACAAACAGTAGAAATGTGACTACTAAGATAGAACTATTAAATATGTTTGATAAATATAAAATAGTTCATTTTAACCAATTCAACTCCTGGGTTTGCCTGTCCTGAGACCTTTACGGCTACATGTATTCAACAATTCAGTTTTGTGAATGTAGTTTGAAGATTTGGTTTTGTGTTTAATGTTGTGAGAAAATGGGTGAAGCAAAATGCTTGCTCGTGAAAGATGGGTCAGTACTCAGTTTATTTGGACCAGCTTGCTCCTCAGAATCACAGCCTGTAGGTATGAATAATTATTGATGTACAGTATGTTTATGGAAAATACCAGAGACAGCTTGAAGAACGTAGACAAATCATACATGATTATAATCGTGTATTTATTTGGTCTCTTCCCTGTGCCTTTTGCCTTTGTTGATACCTGACTAATGCATCCACATAAGTCATAAATGGTATACTCCAGTTAACTCATATAACTCCTGTTTTCTGCTCCTGAGCTCCCTCTGTTGCTCTGTCTGAAAGGATAACAGTATACTGAGACAGTAGAGATCGTTCAAACCTCCTCAGATCGCATCATGTTGTGGAAATTAATTTAAATGCTCGCTCTTTCTAAAGAAATGTGATGTAAACATATGATATTTTGTCAATATTTTTTCTAAATGTATAAGCCTTTGGACTTAGAAGCCTTAATGGAGTTGTTTTGTGCATTCCTGTCATTGCAAATAAACGGAAGCAGGTGCAACTGAATCGGTATGTTATTTTTTTTGGCGAAATGGTAAATACCAGTTTGATTCAGTATGATTGATGTGCACTCCTGACACAAATTAATAAATTACTGGGTTTTGTTTTAAAAATCTTCAAATTTAAAACAGAACATGGTCAGTCCTGTGGCTTCATCTGCATTGCATTTCTAGACTTCCATAAGGCCTGTGATTAATGGTACATTAAAGCAGACTTAAACCATATGTTCTCTCTCTTCTCTCATAGACATCTGCACGCCTGGTCCAGTGGTTCCCAACCTTTTTTCCTTGGGGGGCCCCCCATTGTATAACAATCCGAACCCCTTTGACTTTGTTTTTATAGCCACAAGGGCACTGAAGGCTGTCTCAGAGAGGTAGGTGGTACTGAAAGGAAGAATGATCTTTGTAATGGCATAGTTTGCGAGTTTAGGTGCGACAACAGGTCCCCTGGCTATCCAAAGCCTTTTGAATCCATTCTCCTGGAAGTAGCCTACTTTTTTGACAGTGAATCAGTTTGTAGTTCAGTGGGCTCATCTTCACAGCCAAGGTATTCCACATCTTCAAGCCTGGATGTGAAGGGATCCATAACCCACGACTCCTTGGATAATGTGTCAACATCCGCAAAGCGGGACTTTAATTCCTCCTGTAGCAAAGTCATGTGACGGCAAAACTCGGCGCGCAAAGATGCACTCACGGTACCCCCAGAATGTTGACAGAGCAGTGGAAAGTGTTGCAAATGCGGCCGTGACATTTTTCCAGCCCTGTACTCCAGCTTGCGCATAAAAGCATCGATTGCTTCTTTGCACTCCGAGATGTTTGAGCCCTGCAGTCTCGTTGGTCTCATTATAAAGAGTGAATATGTCAGCAAGGTATGCGGTTTTGATCGCATCAGTCAGCTGCTCCAACAGTGTGTGGTTTTGATTTTGCAGAAATTCCAGGATTTTATCCTGCAGTTCTAGAAAGCACTTTGCCACGCGAAAGCCAGCGTCACCTCCATGTGTAGCAGTAGAGTTTGGTGCGCTTCATCCTCACACAGTTGTGCAAATAATCTCTGGTTGGTAGGGCAAGCTTTAATGAAGTTTACGACTTTTACAACTGTTGCCAGTGTGTCACTAAGGTCTCTGGACAGTTTTTCACTGGCGAGTGCCTGGCGATGTATCATACAGTGGAAAATTACACAGTCTGGAGCCTTTTCCATCAAACGGCTGTTAAATCCCTTATTTCCACCCATCATCGCGGCAGCCCCATCTGTGCAGCAAGTGACGAGATTTGTGTAGGGCAGATTGTACGATGTGAGGTAAGAATTAACAGCCATAAAAATATCCTGACCTGTAGTTGTTGTGGGTAAATTGGTAGACATAAGTATGTCCCGTTTCAACTCATCTCCGTCCACATACTGTAAATATACGATAAGCACAGACTCTCCCGCCACTGTGGTCGTTTCATCCAGCTGTATAGCAAATTGGACTTCTCTAAGCTTTTCTGGCAACAGTTTTTTTTTTTTTTTTTTGCAGTTTTCTTCCATTTTATCAATTCTGTCTTTAACAGTGTTGTTAGAAAGTGGGACAGATTTAACTTTTTCAGCTGCTTGTGGGCCACATAGTCCCTCCACTATTTTAATGCAGGTGGGTTTGATTAACTCCTCTCCAATATTATGCGGCTTTTTTGCCTTGGCAATCAACAGCGAACACTCAAAGGAAGCTTTAGTGGCCTTCTGTAAATCACAACCTGCCCTTTCGAATACTTTTTGACAGAGCCATCTCTTTTTTTCTCTCTAAGAATTCCTTATCTTTGCCGATTGTCTCTGGATGCTTCGTTTCCTGGTGTCTTTTCATTTTGCTTGGTTTCATGCTGTCGTTTGCCAGTTTTTCAACACAAAAGACACATTCTGGCTGAGACTTGTCTTGACCTTCAATAAAACCAAATTTTATGTAGGTTTTGTAGTGTCTTAACTTTTTCTTCACCTCTGATGAAGAATCACCGCATTTACGTTTCTCTGCCCCCCCAATAATGTTGTACAGGTCTCTCTTATGCTAGGGATAGAGGCCTTTAAAATCTTTGTTTCTTTTTTTTTTTTTTTTTTTTTTATTATTCAAAGCATCAAGAGTTCATTTACCACAAGATGGCTCTGTTTTCCGTTGTTTTATCCATTAAGCACAAATAAAAGCCTGACAATGATAAATGTTCAGTTTTCTGATATAATTCACATATTAAAGTTTGGCTATACATCCAATGTTGTAGTAGTAGTAGAAGGCTAATAATAATAATAATAATAATAATAATATGGCCAACAAAGTTGTATGAGGCAAGTAAATGGTGCTCTAATTATATTTTTATGGGTTTTATAATTATATGGTTGAATATATGATAATGTATTATTATAAGAAAAAACAAACCATGGTTTTCTGATATAATTTACATATTAAAGTTTGGCTGTACATCCAATGTAGTAGTAACAGTAGTAGTAATAATAATAATAATAATATTAATATTAATAGGACCAACAAAGTTGTAGGCTAGGCAAGTAACTACTATAATGTATGGTTGAATATCCTATATGATAATGTATTATTATACCCTTAAGAAAATAAAGAAGCGAAAGTGTTCAAAGTCTTCAAACTTAAGCATTGATGAGAAGACGCCATTTCGGAGACTAACCTTTCACAGATGTAATTTCCTGGTCAGTATTTGCTTCTGATATCATGTCATATTATCGCATGTGTTGTATTGCATGTTTGTTGTTAGATCCTTGTGCCTTTCATTCTTTGGCTCGGTTTTGTTTGCATAACGGAATAGCCACTAAACACACCTTCCCCCAGGTTTCATCAGACAAGGCCTAAGCTAGTCCCGGACTAAAATGCATGTTTGAGCTCTTTTGAGCAAGTGAGAGTCAACGAGTGTTTGATATCACTGCTGGCGACAATTTTTGAAATGATAATGTTTTGACATTTACGGTTGCTGTTGAGAATGAAGTGGAGATCGCTGAATTAAGTCTTGAATGTTAAATGTCACATGACCAAACCGGAAAACAGGTTTAACAGCAGTATGAACTTACAGCGATAACTATGGACTTTCAAGGTAATCAGCTAACCTAGCTAGTTCTTTTTGTTTTATTCTATTTAAATATCTAAATGTTAGTTTGACGAAGAACTATATGTCAATCTGCAAATGCGAGGGACATCGGTTATGCACATGTTTGGTAGCTCATTTGAAGGTATCTTAAGTAAAACGGCTATATAAAAAAAAAAAAAAACCCCGTTTGGATCTTTTCCTCGCAATCATACGGATTCAAAAGATTTGGATTACAGCACACAAATGATGTCTTTGACATGAATTTATGTTGTGTTTTGGTGTATTGTATGGTTCAATTGTCAGTCACAGCATAAGACTTTACTGAGAAAACACCTTTTGTGTCCCACGGCAAACAAATATGATAAATAATGGTTAAAGTGTTACAATAATCTAGACGTGAAAAAATAAAAACGTGAATAACCGTCTCTAGGTCTCTAAAAGAAAATAAAGCTTCAGCTTTCCTAAAAGTCTCAAATTTGCATGATTTGAAAAAAAGCATGATTTGACCAAAGAATGTATTAAATTCTGAGTCAAATAATCCCCCTAAATTTTCCCTACAACTTTATTACATGCAGCCAAAGAGCCAAGAATAGAATTTATAGTGGTGTGATTTCCTATTGGACCAAAGAACATAATCTCATCTCATTATTTTCATAGAATTTGAAAGAAATATAGCGCCATCCAGCCCTTAATGTCGATTAGGCAGTTCAAAAGCGAGCCCATGGCAGACCCATTGTCCTTTCGAAATGGCAGATAAATCTGTGTATCATCGGCATAGCAATGGAATGTTTCCTAAATATAGTTCCCAAAGGAAGCATATACAATGAAAACAAAAGGGGAGCGAGAATAGACCCTTGAGGGACTCCACACTTTAGTGGAACTGGTGTTGACACACATTTGTCCAATTTAACGGTAAAAGCTTATTTCTGTTAAGGCCAATTCACACTGCACAGACAAACGCCATCAAACACCAACAAACAAGTCTGTCGGAGTTTGTTGGATCAGTGTGTTACTGCTGTCGGCGTCTGTTGACGTTGATCGGAGTTTGTTTTCACCCGACTGAACATGTTCAATCTGTGTTTGTTGGGTCGTGGAATGTCTGAGCAGTGTGGTATGATTTTCCAACAAACGACAACAAACTCGGACGTAATCTGACCTGGGCACAAACCGTTGCCATGATGATGAGGCAAATCCCTTGCAAAGACTGCGAGTAGTTGAAGGGCTTGCTTAGTAAATTATCCTTGTAGTGAAAATGGCAGGCTTCAGAACAAATCAGAAGACAATTCTAGAGAAAGAGCAAGGAGATATTCGCAAGGGCACACTGGACAAAGTCTGAGCGTGCACGTGTAAAATCTGAGCTAGAGCAGAGCCACATTTGAAAGTGCGTGAAAGTAAGTTTTGTGATATAGAGTGAAAGTAATTAGCCTGCGAGTAGAGAGATTCTTTACATGGATGTACTCTCGCATTACAATAATGCGCTCTCGACATTTAACGCCATAGAAACGGCCTCAAATGAACTATAAAACGAGAAGAAAGTCGTGTCTGAAAGCTGCAATCTTTTATTTTTATTGGTTAAAATGAATGGAGAATATCTGGTGTTTTTCCGTGGGTGCTCGGGTTTGTCTGTGTCTGTTGGGACAGTGTAAACATGACAGTTATTTTTCATAAAAATTCAAAATCCAAGATATTGTGATCGAAGGCCGCACTCAGGTCCAATAACACTAGAATCGACGAAGCTCCATAATAATAAAATAATAAAATATCATTGTGAACCCTTAAAAATGCTGATTCTGTGCTATGTTTTGCCCTAAAACCAGATTGGAAAACTTAAAAAATGATTGCAGTTAAATAAAAACCACCTTCTCCAGGACCTTAGAAAGAAACGGTAGTTTCAAGATCGGTATGCAATTGGATATCTTTAGAAACAGCTTCACTATAGCATGTTTAAAATCAGCTGGCACAGAACCTGTCATCAGGCAACTGTTTATTAACATAAAAAGGAAATATTAAAAACAACAGACTTGTGATCAGAGAACCCGGTATCAATGATTTCAAGGTCACAAACAGTCAAAACATGGGAAAAGACAAGATCCAAGGTGTGTCCATGTTCATGCGTCAGACCATTTACATACTGCATACTTTCCGCTGAAGTCTCACAGCAGCCAATCACAGCCGTAGGCATTTACACTGAAGCCTCACAGCAGCCAATCACTGCAGTGGGTGTTTACACTGAGTCTCACAGCCAATCACAGCAGTGGGTGTTTACACTGAAGTCTCACAGCAGCCAATCACAGCAGTGGGCGTTTCCACTGAAGTCTCACAACAACCAATCATAGCAGTGGGCGTTTCCACTTAAGTCTTACAGCAGCCAATCACAGCAGTGGGCATTTCCGCTTAAGTCTCACAGTGGTGGGCGTTTACACTAAAGTCTCACAACAGCCAATCACCCACTGAAGTCTCACAACAGCCAATCATAGCAGTGGCCGCTTCCACTGAAGCCTCACAGCAGCCAATCACAGCAGTGGGCGTTTACACTGAAGTCTCACAACAGCCAATCACAGCAGAGGGCGTTTACATTGAAGTCTCACAGCAGACACGCTCCTTCAAACAGAGTGCTCAAATCAGAGGCTAAAATCAGGATCGAAAAATGCCTTTTATTTCTAAATTGTGACCATTTTTTGATGTAAAAAAAAAATTAACATTATAAGTGCACCCCAGGAAACATTGAAAAATAATTAAAAAATCCAGTTCATGACCCCTTTAACATTTTTTCAGTGTACATTTTTCTAATCAACTGATTTCAAGTGAAAAACATGATTTAATTTCACCAAATCAACTTGACTTTACACCAACAAACAGAGTTTCCGTGGGTTAGATCAAGAACGTTGGTGAGGACAGTCGAAAGGAAACACATTTTCACACAGGTTTGCACATAAAGAAGAATGGTTGGCACATTTATTTGTAAGGCAATGACCTGCACAGCTGTGCTGAATTAATGTTCAATGTTTGTCATGTGACAACACTGTAACATACTACTCAGTATACAATATGCAACAAATAATGTTTCAATTTCACACACTATAGGTTAATTATAGGATTGTAAACATTCGTGATGCATGCGCATCATGGCTGCAGAAAACCCGGAAGACATAGCCTTTTTTTTTAACGGCTAGAGAATTACACGGATATGGTATACAAAATAGTTATATTTAAAAAAGATTATAGTTTATATTGATTAAATGTTATTTTCAAAATGTTCTCCGCATATTACAACAGCTTGTCACCCAGCGATAAGCACTGTCGTTCAACGAAATTGAGGTTAGTGAGTGGGCTATGTCTTACAGATCGGCTTGACATAGCACCTTGTCAATGGTTAAACGATGAAACGAAATGGCCAAGCATCCAGTGGCCAGAGATATATAATTACCTGATCGACACTCCAACACGGAAGAAGTTAAAAGTGTACAAGTCTCTTGATGCGTAAAACTTTGTTCTGTGTGGTCATGTCCAAGACATACAATTTCATGATTACCAAGTTCAAAACCTCGTAGTGCTGAAGACGGAGGTTCTGCCTAGCCAAAAACAGGGTAAGAAGATGTAATTGTACAAGGCCTGGGTTATCGTCAACAAGATAAATAACTGTATTCTTACTGCAAACTGTGCCTGTATGGCTGGGTATGTAACCAAAATAAGTTTACTATCTTAAATTTTCATTATTTACCCAATTCAATCAGTGTCAGCAATTTAATCAAACAAAATTTAACTGCTTGTTTGCTGTTAAATCAAAAGTCTCAAAGAAAACCATTAGTAACACACTACGCCGTCATGGATTAAAATCCTGCAGCGCATGCAAGGTCCCCCTGCTCAAGCCAGCACATGTCCAGGCCCATCTGAAGTTTGCCAATGACCATCTGGATGATCCAGAGGAGGTATGGGAGAAGGTCATGTGGTCTGATGAGACAAAAATAGAGCTTTTTGGTCTAAACTCCACTCGTCGTGTTTGGAGGAAGAAGAAGGATGAGTACAACCCCAAGAACACCATCCCAACTGTGAAGCATGGAGGTGGAAACATCATTCTTTGGGGATGCTTTTCTGCAAAGGGGACAGGACGACTGCACTGTATTGAGGGGAGGATGGATGGGGCCATGTATCGTGAGATCTTGGCCAACAACCTCCTTCCCTCAGTAAGAGCATTGAAGAAACACACAGCCAGGGCAACTAAGGAGTGGCTCCGTAAGAAGCATCTCAAGGTCCTGGAGTGGCCTAGCCAGTCTCCAGACCTGAACCCAATAGAAAATCTTTGGAGGGAGCTGAAAGTCCGTATTGCCCAGCGACAGCCCCGAAACCTGAAGGATCTGGAGAAGGTCTGTATGGAGGAGTGGGCCAAAATCCCTGCTGCAGTGTGTGCAAACCTGGTCAAGAACTGCTTTTCTGATGTATCAAATACTTATGTCATGCAATAAAATGCAAATTAATTACTTAAAAATCATACAATGTGATTTTCTGGATTTTTGTTTTAGATTCCGTCACTCACAGTTGAAGAGTACCTATGATAAAAATTACAGACCTCTACATGCTTTGTAAGTGGGCAAACCTGCAAAATCGGCAGTGTATCAAATACTTGTTCTCCACACTGTACATATAACAAGCAGGTATTAATTATATTTTTATAACCTGTCTTTTTTCATTAATTGCCTTTTTAGTTGCAATATTGTACAAATAAGGCTTCTGATGGTGTATTAATACAGGCTGTTCCAAGGTGTTTATACACTGGGACACCTGTAGAAATGTGTTTTTGCATCAACTTTCAAGGCTTCGTTTACTTCCATTGCTGCAGAATAACTTGAAGTTGCTAACTCATTACTTTATCCCTGAAAATTACATTATTTCTGAGTTTTGGTGATCTAAACTTTGTCTTTACATTCTTTGATTATTCTAAAGCAATGGAAGTAAATGAAGCCTTGAAAGTTGATGCAAAAACATTTCTACAGGTGTCCCAATCTGTGAACACCTTGGAACAGCCTGTGGTAATACGTAAATGTTGTTTTTAACTTTGGCAGTTTACCATTCACTGGACTACAAAATGGGGAAGTTCTAAAACTTTTCACTGGTAGTGTAATTAATGTAAAAACATATGTTATAATCAGTGCCATGTAACTATTAATGACAGATGTAACCAGCTTTGATTGCAATTCGTATTAAAATAAGTTATCTAACATTTATGTTATTGTGTATTCAGAACTGACAGATGAAGACATTGCAGAACTAAAAGTACTGGCACCTAACGCAGCTGTGCTCACTAGCATGGACTCTATGGACACTAGCAGTGACACAGATTCCACATCAGAATCTGACACAGAGACCGGAGACCTGCCAGAGCCACTGGTAGCTCTGTATGACGCCAATCTGAGATGCCTGTGCCAAAATAAACTACAATAGAGAGTGAATAGACCTTTGAAAAACTGGGGAAGGAGTTAACTAATGAGCAGTGTGTAAACCTTGAGCTTACGACTAAAAATCAGGCCCACTCTCAGGCCTGGCACACACACAGAACTGGAAGGATAACAACCACAACCCTACATCGTGTTTGCACTGTAGTGAACGAGAGTGCTAAAACAAACCTTGTAAACCAGGTAATGCACTACAACAAAAACAAGAGCTGTCCCATGCCCTAGCAGTACTTTGGGGAAGAGACATGGAGGACACAGCCAGAAGACAATACACAGAAATAATGAAATCACAACATCACAACTTTGACAGCTTTGTGTGCGGCCAGACAAACCACATCTTGGGGCATCGCCGGATGGAATGGAAAACTGTACCTGCTGTGGGAAAGCAACTGTAGAGATTAAGGGCCAGATTTACTAACAGCTTGCGCCAGCGCAAACCCTCTTTTGGCGTTAAAAAACTACTGTCAGGATTTACTAAAGACACGCAGTGATAAATTAGCGCTGAAAAGGCATGGACAGGGTTATTTTTGTGGCTGATCTTATTGCATATGCATTTGTAGGAGTTTCCCTTTCAGACGCAGTATTTATGGGAGCAGAGTATTTAAATGAATCATGCAAGGTGATTTACTAAGGTTTGCGCTTGTCAATTTACTGATGTTTGCGCCATTATTTACTGCCCCCAAAAAAGCACGTCTTAAACCAGACGCTAACGGGTAGATTGTGTTGGTCATTATGGAAATGATCCGGCTGCATCTGTGTTCATTAATTTGCGCGTCGTCAATAAATCACGCGCAGAACTGTCCACTCCCATCGGCGCTTTTATGGAATTGCGCTCTCACGCTAATTTGCCCTGTTTAGTAAATCTGGCCCTAAGTGCCCATACAAATACCGTGATGGTCTGACAGGGAGTAGTGAGGACACACAGTTCTGCTTAGACAAAGCACTACAACTAAAGAAGAATCATGAATACTACCATCAAGTTCAGCTTCACATGTTTGTATGCAACGCCCAGTACTGCGACTTCGTGGTTTGGACAAAGCAAGATGTTACTATCAACCGCATCACCAGAGATAAAGAAATGCTGCAAGCAGTCCTGCCTAAAGCTGAAGTGTTCTTCAAACAGCGTTTTGCCTGAGCTGTTAACGCGCAGCATGGATCCACTGATGCAATCACCTACAGTCTGTTCACACTGTCAAAGGCCAGACTTTGGGATGATGATTGACTGTGCAAAATGCAAGAACCATTTCCACTACACATGTGCCAGAGTAAAGCCCTGTTCACACCGCAAGCGACACGCAGTGACAAAGCATCATGATCCCATTCATTTCAATGGAGCGCTGTGACCGTTGGCGACAGAATGCAGGCGTGTCAAGCGGCGCGAGACACACAACAAAAGTTCAGAAATTTCAACTTTATGCAAATGAGAAGCAAATTTCGCGAACGACAACCAATATGATGAGGACTGTCTGTGGAGCTCACGTCACCGTCTCAAGTGCAAGCAAGACAGGACAGAGTTCCGGAGTGATTTCACTGATCTATTTCGACCTCACTCAGACCGTCACCACGGTCTTACCTTGAATGACGCCATTCTTCCGCCTATCCTCGAGACCTAATCAACAATGTCAGGTGACTGACCCTAGGGGTTGGCTATATAACATCCGGGTGAACCAACCACTTCCTCTTGCCTTTCTCGCCTCATCTGAGACCGAAGCGGAGTGTGTTTTTGTGCTTCATTACAGGAGACATTACATTTCCAATCCGTCACGTTTTCGTGCAGGTGCTTTACGTCCCTAAAGGATTGCGGTGGATTTCTCCTCAGTTATATATATCTCGGTGCACCGTTGGAACGCACGTCTGTGAGTGTTTCTTTAGTTTTATAGTTTGTTTACAGGTGGTGTTATTGGGTTGGCTGTACGCAGCAGACAGTAGTTTTTCCATCTTATTTACTGTGTGTGCGCACGTAGAATGGATGTATAATTTTACCATAGACTATATGATTAGGAGTTCTGTTCGCTGACTTATTTTGAAAGATGATTAATGAAGAGTGATTCGTCACAATCTATATGTTAATGGTACTGTTATAAATTGTGTTTTTTCAAATAAATACCAAGTAGATTATTCTGAGTGATTACAGTTCAAGGAAGCATTTTTCTGTCAGTCAAAAAGCTCTGTTCGCAGACTTGATTCAGAGGATGATTAATGAATAGTGATTCGTCACAATTTATATGTTAATGGCATTGTGATTTGTGTTTTTTTCAACTAATGCCAAATAGTTTATTTTGAAGTCTGGCAATTCAATTTCAAGAATTAGTTAAAATATTGTGATTTGGTTACAGTTAATCTTTATTTCTTCTTATCATAGACTGTTATTATATGAGTGACTTGAACTCTGGCTTGTTGTCATGAGTCAATCAAATTGTCGGTTTTGTCAGACTGGCATACACCCACGGGATGGACACCGAGAATTCCCCTCCTGTTTGGGTATGCAGCA
The DNA here is from genome assembly GCA_039654105.1 of Coreius guichenoti. Lineage (NCBI taxonomy): Eukaryota > Metazoa > Chordata > Actinopteri > Cypriniformes > Gobionidae > Coreius > Coreius guichenoti. The sequence continues at coordinate 16,212,219 of CM077175.1, read as the reverse complement.
TTTATTAGACGATATCGAAAATCCTTGTGCAGCTGCGATAGGGCTATCTTTGCAGGAAAGAGTGCAGAGAGCCAGACATTCAACTGGTGGTAGCAAAGAAGTGATTCCCAGTAGTTCCTTTGGGGAATGAACAGTCTCGCAAACGCAAGAGGCCTGATGAGTCTACCAGGTCCCCACGTCCTGAAGAGCCCAAGGACGACACTCAGTTACAAATTTTAGCAGCATTATGTGACTTAGCTGGTAGACTTGGAACACATCACACAGTTCTCCAGTAAGCGTACAACCATCTGCACTGCCTGCTGCATCCTCATCTGGAGATGAGTCAACATCATGTCAGGAAAAGAGGGATGATTCTATGGATGTTGTATCACTAAATGCAATTAATTCAATTTGTGGTAGTGAGGGGAATGTTGAAGAAGACGAGGAAGATGAATCCAGGTCTGATGCTTCAGAAGGGGGCCTGCATTCTGATATTTTTTCAAGCATTATAAGTGTGGCAAGGATCCTGGGCCTTGATACTCAGGAAGAAGCCACAGCTCCAGTCCCTACACACGGTGTATGGGCAAGCAATTCCCGTACGCAGCCTCCTGCGTCTATTCCGGTGGCTGAGGATTATTCCCAGATGCTGAGGAAAGCTTGGAATAATCCAAAAGCTGCACCCCAGTTTAACGCAGGCTGTAGGCGGTTTGCTAAGTTAAATTACGCCCCTGAGAGTAGTATGGGGAACATGCCTTCAGTGGAGCGAGAGATTGCAGCCCTAACTACTTTGGGACCTGATAAGGTTACAGACAACCCTCGTTGTCCTGGTAAAGAATGTCAGAAGACAGATCGATTAATGTGCCAAGCGTATAATGCAGCTACTCGGGCAGCCCGATCTGAAATGCTTTGGCAATAGTTTTGGCTGCTTTGAGGAAAGTTGTCAATACAGAGGACCGTGATGTTATGAATCTGATTGACACAGCACTCATCACACACTCACAGCTTACCAGGGATATTGGAGCATCTATGTCTTCAGCAGTTTTAGCCCGAAGACAGATATGGTTAGCTCAAACATCTTTGCCTGAGACTATTAGGAAGGAACTGACTAATATGCCAGTGGTTCCAGGCCGGTTATTTCATACTGATTCCCAGTCTTTACTAGATACTGCTGATCAGGTAAGACGCAGAAGAGAATCAGTTCAGCAGACATTTGGTGGACCTTCCAGATATGGCCATAGAGCTGCTCAATCCTTTCAGCCCTGACACTTTCCTCATTCGGAACTTTGGGGATATGACAGAGGACGAACTAGGGGGTACCAATCCCATGATAGAGGCACCAGACAGTTCCACCAAGCTCCCCAAACTGACCAGTCGCACACTCCAGTCAGGGGAGGATCTTTTAAGAGGCGTACTTCCAGGGGTTTCAAATCCCAGGGAGCTTATGCATAGCGATCTTGGAGTCGCTGAAGCATGCTCCCAACTATGCCTGGACAGTTGGGAGAAGGTAACATCAGATCCTTGGGTTCTAGATCCTTGGGTTCTAGATACCATCAGGACAGGATACAGGATACAGGATACAGTTTCGGTGGCGCCCTCATCTCAAGTTCTTGACATGGAAGACAAGCAAGTTAGTGAATTACACTCTTTATCATTCAGTGAAGACTGCTTGAAATGGAAGGCGGAGAAAACTCGTTTTTCTCTGGCCAAACCCGCCATTCCTGCCCACGGTACAATCAGGCCTAGTACAATAAATCAGGTAATTGAGCTTGATGCTTTCCATCCAGATCCCCTTTGTTCAGGTACAGGGTTGGATAATTTTCTCTGTGTCCTATTAGAGCATTGCACATGCGTCAGTCACACGCAATTATTCGTATGCTTTGACAAGAAGTGTGCAGGCAAACCTGTGTCTAAGCAATGATTGTCTCATTGGATAGTGGATACAATTTCACAAGCGTATTCCAACCAAAATCTACCTATCTCAGTTGATCTGGTTGCTCATTCTTCCAGGAGCATGGCTACTTCCTGGGCGGCACTCAAGGGGGTAGCACTCTCAGACATCTGTGCTGCAGCTTCTTGGAGCTCTCCATGCATGTTCACAAGATTTTATAGGATTAATGTAACAAATCCGAATTCTTTGGGGTCTGCTGTTTTATCTGTGGCTAAATTGACAGGGGAGGGAAAAGATGCTAGTCCCTCGTGACCCTGGTGGTATAAGTCATCCAAGGTAAGTGAGGTCGAAATAGATCTTAAGTTATGTCCATAACTATGGATCTATGAGACCGAACGATGACGTCATCCCCTTGTCACTCGGGAAGAGCTGGGGCATTCCAGGCAAGAGGAAGTGGTTGGTTCACCCGAATGTTATATAGCCAACCCCTAGGGTCAGTCATCTGACATTGTTGATATTAGGTCTCGAGGATAGGCAGAAGAATGGCGTCATTCTAGGTAAGACCGTGGTGGCGGTCATCGTTTGGTCTCATAGATCAATAGTTATGGACATAACTTACGTTTTATATGGTTTGACTGTAACCACATGGATATAATAAAATGATGCATGGAAAAAAAAAAACTATCGGCAGTCATAGTGAGTTGATAGTTTGCGTTGTTTATTATATGATGCAGTGAGCAGTTTAGCACTGCTGCAGTTCATATTAGTTTCCCCAGCATTATGTTGATTATTAGAGACAAGAAAATTTATTATTTGTCAAATTCGAATGACGTTTTAATCATTTTTGACAGTATGAGTGAGTTTAATTTGTTGATAGATCAATCGTTAATCTATTTAATGATTTAATGCACCGAGCATTGCTGTGGTTTATATAACAACACTCTCCAACAGCAGAATGCTACTTTTAATTCTTTTAAACCTAATTCCTAGTCAAATTAGAATGATATCTTAGTTTTATATATCACTGATTGCGTTTTCTAAAGAAATGGCCAGACGTGCAGTCTACCAATAGCATTAGAGCGACAGCACTGGGAACGCCCACAAGCGTCACTGTACAGAGACTAGCAACATACAGTGACAAAGTCGCTTGTGGTGTGAATGGGGCTTAAGAATGGTTTATTATGAACAGTGCAAAAAAAAAAAAAAAAAACAAGTCAGAATGAAATGTATTTTGAAGCAAATTATTTAATACAGTACTAGTATTTAACATTAAAACACTTGAATGTGCAATAAATTACAATTAACAGTTACATAAAGAAGGAATCTAAATCAAGCTATCTTCTTGGCACTATACATTTACAAAGGTTTGTTAATGCTCCACACACAATCACCATATCATCTAAGAGGTCAACCTGTGTGAGTGGAATAACAGTTGTCAGAATTTTGAAATTTTTCCATCTACCTATTACTTTTTTAAAATGTGTATTCTCACATTAGACAAACGCCTTGATAAGTCCACTTCTTGAGCAGAGAGCTGCTTTCTACCTTTGGTTCACAGTAAACAACACTTACCATGGTTTTACCACAGTTACTGTAGTTTTACTGTGATATTTGTAGTTAAAGCACAGTAAACACAACACTTACCAACTTCTCAATTTTAAAGATGTTAAAATCTGAAAGCAATATCCTTGTTGCTGAGCCCTAATCTTAGTTTCATTAGGATGACTAATAGATGATCCTCCAGGTTCACAGAGCCACGCACAACCTCTACACTGTCTTTAATTTTCTGAATCAACCACTCAAAAAATGACACTGGTCAGACCTGTGAAAAACAGAACATGCACTGCTTTGCTCGACGGAGCTAAAGGAAAATTGTGTTTTTCTGAGTGTTGCCTTTAGTTCCCCATTCTCAGATTTCAGTTTGTCGATCTCCAAATGCAGGTTGACACTCTGTAGAGATATGGCTGTACATCATGGAGAACCTTTGGGACTATGGTTTCTGAAATAGAGATTAGATTGTAATGAACTTATAAAAGATGCAGTCACTTGTTTTGGTTTAGCTTTTCTCTAAAGTTTGATAGATGTTTTCAAACAGCATCAACTTCATTCACAGCACAGTTCTGCTGTATTGAACAATATAAACAGGATGACCTGATTCATCCTAATAATGACTGCCCTACATTAGTTAAGATATTAGACATTCTGCAGTCATCTGGGGACAGGCAAGCTCCTGAGGATTCTGATGCAAACTCATCAGTAACTTCTTTTGGACTGCTGTACATCATCTGGTGGTCTGTGGGTGGTTTCATCCCTTTTTCTTTTCCTCTTAAATCTGATACTCGGAGATGAGAGCAAACAGTCAGCCCAAAACAGTTTAGTTGCTTGGTAGATCATAGAGGTTATCAGGTACACAAATCAAGTCAAGTGTAAAATTACATAGCATGCCTCAACGGCAGGGGCTGACAAGACACTTAGCTCACGAGACGAGATGAGACACGAGATTGGGTTCACGAGAACAAGACAAGATTTTTGCACAGTATTTTTAAGAAATCCTCAATAACAAAATTCATGACTGGCAAAACTGCATTTTGAAATGTTTTAACTCATCTTAATCATTTCAGTTCTACTTTCTGAGAATTAATTATCATATGCATTGAAAGTCCCACACTAATGTCTTCGGATCTTACTGTACGTGAATTATGAGCTTCCAGAACTTCTGATTGAGGCTCTGTCTGACCTCCTAATTCAACTCCTTTCCACAAATTGAACATAGAAATAAAAACAGTATACATAACAAAAATATTTTTTTCTTAGTCTTATTAAATGCAAACAATAAGTGCAACCATAATCAAAGTACTCTCTCAATATTCAAAGTGCAAACAGAGAGCAGAGCTAAGAGGTGATTACAACTACACAGCCCAGCATATATAGCATTGATATTTGGAGACTGGCTTTGTATGACGCCTAATTTGCGCGAATCAGGGAGCTTGCGTTTACTTTCGATTCGCGATCACATGTACTCTGTGTATAGTGGCGGTGCTGAGTGCGCATTCTACAAGATAAGACATTTATCAAACGCTTAAGGTCCTTTCACACTGGACGCGATTTTGACGCGCGAATAATTTGTGCGATGGTTTTATTTTTTGATCAGCTGTTTGTGTAATGAGTGCTTCCACATCAAACGCGAATGTGCTGCGGCGAAAAAAAACGACGTTTATTTTTTCCGATTTGATGTCGATTTTTTTTAACTCTCGCAGCGACAGAAAAGGCTTCAACCAATCACATACAAGGAAACAAAGGTGACGAAATGTCCAGTAGATGTCACTAGCTATTCAATCAACATTAATCTTTGGCAGGTATCGCATTTCTCACGAGATTACAGCTCATGTGGAGTACATGCAAGTCACTGTAGGCTACAGATAACATAACCTTGAGTTAAAACTTGTTGATTTTTTTCTAAACCTAATTGTGTCCGCGACTATGGAAAGTGAATGTGTTTCCGTCAGTACGACTGTGTCACTTAGCCTACATGTTTACATTGTGACTCGACTGGAAACATAGCTGGAAACATAGCTGCTCCGGATCGATTGGTTCCCTGAAGTTTGTGGTTTGTCTCGTCAGATGCGGTGCTACTGTCTCTGGAGGAGCTCCTCAAATTGTCCCACGGACATTAGAAAGTAAGTGCGGAACCGGCCATGATAAAGTTTTAGCTCCTGTACAAGATTAGCATACTCCCCTTCAGAAGTGTCCATGTTTTCTCAGCTGTCGCCGCGAATGTTTTGGAATGTTGGAGCTCTGAAACGTCACAGATGTCGCGAATTCGCGTCGCGGCTGATGTGAATGGTTTTGACGCGAAATATTCGCTTTTTCGTTACGCGTCCGGTGTGAAAGGGCCTTTAGGCTCTGTTGCGCACGAATCTTCTGCCATGGTCCTGTCAATCATCTCATCACGTGATCAGTGAACTGTGATTACAGCAGCTCAGACGCAGTCGCACACAGTGCAAAAGTTTACAATAGTTTGAAAATTGAAGCGCCCGTTATCCAACTGAATTAAATGGTTTTTATTTCTATAAAAAAGCGACAGTGGATGATGTAATGTAAATGTAGCGGTGGATGCTCCGTCATGGCGATATCGCGAGACAGCTTTTCACTCAACGAAAAATCTCATCACATTTTAATCTCGTCACACCCCTACTCAACAGGCTTCACAAGACAATGCAGACATAACAAAAACGATCTGGTCTAACAAATTATCTTTACAAAAACGATGTGACATTACTTGCCATACATTCTCTGCATTTTGATGCATGCAATGTGATCCCAGTTAGCAACTTAAGGCCAAAGTGACAATATTTACCTCTCAAGTTTTGCATCGTCCTTGTTTATTTCACACTGGGTTGAGTAGGAAAAGACAGAAGGGACAAAGGTGGGACTATTGAAATCCATGGATACCTCTCCTGTACAAAAAAGTGTATTCTAGTGATTGACAGTACGATAGAGTGTAACAGCTAACTTTAGCCTGAGTGTGCTATAACGTATTAGACAAGTATTAACGTTCACTAGCCAAGCTTACGAGACTAGCTAGCCGTCAGGCTAACAACTAGCAAGACAACTTAACAAAATTAAAGGCAAGTTAGCTAGTAAGCTAGTTTGACTCAAACTTGTACATTATTCTGTGTTCTATTGTTAGATAAGTGTTCAACTCATTATTTACCGTTATTTTGTTGTTGTAAGCCAAACTGAGTGATGTGTCTAATTTAGCGTTACGCTAACTTACCTGATATGAAGTGTGTACTGCAAAGTCGGGCATTTTTAATTTGGTCCTTGTTCCAATCGGCTCTTCTGAGGGCTTGTAACCAAAGACGTCTGCAGTTGGCATTAAAAGGAGTGTGATTGATGGTATTAGTTAAAACTTAGGACCACTGTTTACAGATTTCCAATTCTGGCATCCCACTGCACAACACAACATTTTTCCGGTCGTCTTTTGCAACCGACATGCGCACTGAACCTGCACGACGTAGGGTGATAATTCTCCTATTCTTAAATAATAGTAGGCAGTATGCAGTGTGTCCTGGGCAGTAAGCAGTAAGCAGTAAGAGCATCCCTGCACCCCAATGTGCATACTATCCACCCTAAATAGTATTGAATATTACTAATGTCACATACTATTTAGGATGGATAGTATGCACATTGAGATGCAGGCCAGCTCTACCGTACCTTAGCTTCTCATGCCCTCTGCTGGTCAGCAGATATTCTGGCAACTGCTTCCTCTGGACAAGAAGTGGTCATTTCATTCTATGAGGAGCTTTTAAAACCGGCACAGACATTATCTGTGAAAATTTATAAATAAAGCATGTTAATGCACTATGTATAATTAAGTATTGCTACACTACTTTAACCATGGTATTTGTAGTAAAACTGTGGTAATACAAAAACAACCCACTAACAAAAACATGGTTACTACAATTTTACTATAGTAAAACTATGTTACTAACAAAGTTACTGTGGTAAATCCATGGTAAGTGTTGTGTTTACTGTGCTTCAACTACAAATACCACAGTAAAACTACAGTAACTGTGGTAAAACCATGGTAAGTGTTGTGGTTACTGTGATTTAACTACAAATATCACAGTAAAACTGCAGTTACTGTGGTAAAACCATGGTAAGTGTTGTGCTTACTGTGCTTCAACTACAAATACCACAGTAAAGCTAGTTACTGTGGTAAAACCATGGTAAGTGTTTTGTTTACTGTGCTTCAACTACAAATACCACAGTATAACTGCAGTTACTGTGGTAAAACATGGTAAGTGTTGTGTTTACTGTGCTTTAACTACAAATATCACAGTAAAACTACAGTAACTGTGGTAAAACCATGGTAAGTGTTGTTTTTACTGTGCTTCAACTACAAATACCACAGTAAAGCTACAGTTACTGTGGTAAAACCATGGTAAGTGTTGTGTTTACTGTGCTTCAACTACAAATACCACAGTATAACTGCAGTTACTGTGGTAAAACATGGTAAGTGTTGTGTTTACTGTGCTTTAACTACAAATATCACAGTAAAACTGCAGTTACTGTGGTAAAACCATGGTACGTGTTGTTTACTGTACTTCAACTACAAATACCACAGTAAAGCTACAGTTACTGTGGTAAAACCATGGTAAGTGTTGTTTTTACTGTGCTTCAACTACAAATACCACAGTATAACTGCAGTTACTGTGGTAAAACCATGGTAAGTGTTGTGTTTACTGTGCTTCAACTACAAATACCACAGTAAAACTGTAGTTACTGTGGTAAAAACATAGTAAGTGTTGTGTTTACTGTGCTTCAACTACAAATAACACAGTAAAACTACAGTAACTGTGGTAAAAACATGGTAAATGTGTGGGCACGATCCCTTTCCCACCGTAGGCGAATTTCAAACGAATATCACAATGGAAACCAATACTGGCGCCCGTTTGAATGATTTGAATGTCACACAGCTTGAAATAATCGATGGGACACATGGCGTCCGTATCGATTTGAAACATTCATTTGTAAATACGTGACGGATGGAAACCCTACCTGTACGCGTCTTGAAGTCATCCATAAAATCCATCTCTTTTTATAGCAATAAACCACTTCGAAGCAGTTAAACAATGGCAACAACAAATTAACCAATGTTTCGCTACACTAACAATAATTTAACCATGGTATTTGTAGTAAAATGTGGTTATAAAACCTGCTAAAAAAACATGGTTATAGCACTTTTACTATAGTAAAACTATGGTCAATTTTCGTAATGGCAGTGCGCGTCAGTTAACAGCTGCTGAATTCAATAACAGTACGAGTAAATAATGTAAACACAAGCCTTACTTTTGAAAGTGACAAGACAAGAAACTTTAGCAGATGAACAAACTTTAAATCATGTGTGATTTCCAAACATTCTTCTCTGTTGTTTGACTTACTGGGCTGGCTCTTGTCACTCACTCACCGCTCGAGCGCGCCACTGTGACGTCTCAGCCACAGGAGTCAATCGCGGCCCTATGACGTCACGCCTCAGGAGAGTATATATAGTGCAGACGGACTCGAGGTTCGCATGTGAATGCGCCTCTTTAATTAGTTTGACACCTGCAATAAAACATGGATAACAATGTGATCTGATTAAAGAAAATGGCGTACGACTCCTTCAAACCCAACAATTACATTTATGGCGTTCCGAATGGTTCAAAAAGATGACTTTGCTACATGCACTCGTCTCAGTGAACGTCTCACTCAACGTCTTAATTTTTTTTCTTCTATCCTGCTATTTATTCCATTCAATTTAAGGCGCAGACGTAACGTAGACGTCACGCAGACGTTACGCGTCATTCACGTGTAGCAGTGGTTTTTTTATTTTCGCTAACACGTATTATAAAACGCTACTCAACACGGCTCAGTGCAGTGTGTCAGCGACTGCACAATTTACTTTCCCTTCACTCATTCCTATCACTATCACTTTTTTGATAACCTATATTGTATTTTTCTTTTATTGATGGGGTTGTTATTGTGTTTTTATCTTTTATAGTTTTAATGTGTACAGCACTGTGGTAGTCTATAGCTACTGGACAACAGTGATCGCCAACTCGATCACGATCGCGTTAACTGATATTAGACTGTTTCTGTAGATCCTGTGAATAGAACAGAATAGAACAGAATAGAAAAAATAGTAGTGCTAATAGCCTATGTCTGATTTCCGAAATAATACAGGCTATAACTATTATAAACACAAAACAGTTTATGTCCTGGCCTCGCTTTACTGTAGTTCGTCGTTTGTTTATTTATTTATTTAGGCCTATTTATGTATTTAATTTTCGTAACAGCAGCATAATAAACCATTTGCCATGTTTCGTTTGTAGCATGTTATGGGTTTAGGTTTTCAGCATATTTTTATTCACAATGTTCAGCTTTAGATATTAGTTATTGAACAGTTAATTTATTTGGCTTATTGTTTAATTGCAGTTATGAAGGTTTTACTAGTGTAATAAGAGTTATTTATCATGCAAACAGTCCTGGCTCCGCATATCGGATGACCATGTTTCATTTACATGTTGAATTACGCTGCGTTTATGAATTGTAATTTTTATTGTGGTAGCTAGTTCTGTTACATAACATAAATACATCCTGTTGTGAAAATGTTGGTGACCACTGCAGCTCTTATGTGCTTTATAAATAAAAAATGATGGATTGCCTGATAGTAGTTTTTACTTCATCTTCGCTTCGCTATTGTGGCAGAAATGACATTACATAGCTGACCAAGCCCTAACAAAAATACACTAACAAAAGAGTCATTTTGCAGTTTGCAGGTCCTGTAAGGAGACCCAACAAAATGACAACAGTGAAAATGAGAACTATTATTATTATTATTAGGCTACTTTTATTATTGAATTAATATTAGCCACAATTCGTTTGCACTGCAATTATTTCATACTTTAGGGCATCACGAGCTGATGATCATAAAGATTAGAGAGATTATTTGCCCTTGAAAAGGCTTTAAAATCATTTAGGTCTATTAATAATAATAGTAATAATAATAATAAATTTTATATAGTGCCTTTAATAAAATACAACAATAAAAGAGTATTATACTTTTATTAGACAATTATTGGCCTAATTAAAATTACTATCAGTCTAATAGCCTATAGTCTATCCGACCACTGCAATAATCAGTTTATGAAAATTAAGAACGCCGTTTCAAAAACAACTTGTTTAACACAAAATACTTCTCTTCTCATTTCACAACGTATGGGCCACAAGGGAAATATTAAGAAAATAAATGTATATAAATATATAATTTATAAAGTTATATTCCGTTAGCATGTTTAAGTAAATTAGTTTCTCGACGTCTCTGAGAGATATAGGCCTACGCCGTTAATGCAGCGTCAGAAAAGCTCGGTCAGTTTAACTTTCTGCAGTGAATAATAGACTGGTGTTTGAGAATTATTCATGTTAATAAAATTAAGCAAATTATTAAACAGTTAAGTAAATAGCCTAAACAAGTAAATAGGGGGAGAGTGGGGCACAACCTAACACTTTCTGACTTTCTCAGTTTGTGTAAATTTACTTGGGGTTCAGAGTGTTTATTTTTTCCCAAATTATTGAAACCCCATCCAGCAAACCCCCGGCAGACGCAGACGTCACGTTCGACAGACGACAAGTTCATTGAGACCAGTGTATGTTGCAAAGTCATATTAAAGAACCGATCGGAACGCCATACACATTGAAGGCTATATTAAGCTAAAGCCGTATCCGTTACCCTATCCTTATTATCTGACTAGAGGAGACTGAGCATTTCCTCTACCCGAGACGTGTACCTCTGACTCCGTTCCCAGTTGTTGTTGATGCTGAGAAATGGCTGAGTGATCAGGGTTTCGACCTCTCAAAATCCTGCTTTGTTCCCTTCCTCGACAAAAGAAAACCCTATTATTGGCCCTTTTACTGGGGGGAGCAGAGATGGCTGGAGTGGATTAAAACACCAATAGGCCAAACTCTGGGGCCGAAGAGGGTGCACTGGGCGGACCAGTGCAAACACGATCCTAAATGCTACAAATACTACTGTGGGCCGCTAAAGAGTTGCTTCAAAACACCACCAAAACACACAGTACACCAGTACGGTTTTCCAATCGCCTTCACGTATATATTACAAGTCCTGGAAAAGCAAGGATGTGACGATCAGGCCTGGGAAGCCTTCATTCTGCAGAGACCCGATCCAAGCGGCGAAGAGCTCCCTGGAGGCAACCAAAGAGAAGCTCGTGAAGCTTGTGCATTGGATAGACGATACAAGTGTGCAGCACCATTTGTATTTCAAGAAAAAGCGCATTATCAACAAGGTCAACCTGATAAGGTGGTACATGCGTGACAGGCGAGAGGTTAAGCAGATTAAGGCCGAGCAGCTTGTTCAGCCTGGACCCAGTTTGTTGAGAAGGATTGGAATGTGGATCAAAACACGAGTCCTAAGATTGCCGACCCGCCGACCCCGAAGAGTTGCCTGAAGGTGACAATGCTGGAAGACGAGTGATTTATATGCCAAATATATGGCTCGTCACTAGCTTTGTGAAAGGTTTGAGAAGAAGTAGAAATGCAATGCAAACTTCTCACAAAGTGAAATAATGCAGGAATAGGTGCAGGGTGGCACAAGAAAAGCAGCTTTAAGTGGCTTTCAAAAGCGACATTCTCCTGCTTTCAAAAATGACTTTAAGTGGCTTTAAAAAGTGACTTTAAGCTGCTTTCTCCTGCTTTTAAAAGCAACTTTAAGCGGCTTTCTCCTGCTTTCAAAAATGACTTTCTCCTGCTTTCAAAAACGACTTTAAGCTGCTTTCTCCTGCTTTTAAAAGCGACTTTCTCCTGCTTTCAAAAGTGACTTTCTCCTGCTTTCAAAAATGACTTTAAGCAGCTTTCTCCTGCTTTTAAAAGAGACTTTAAGTGCCTTTCAAAAGCGACTTTAAGCTGCGTTCTCCTGCTTTCAAAAGGGACTAAGCGGCTTTCAAAAGTGAAATTACACTTAATATATATAATAAAACATCAAATAAAAAATGTTGGTCTTACTCAGTTTTCCAAAGACAGAAAATTTTCGATCCTTTTTGTTTTATTAGCTGTTTTTCAATACACACTTCTTTATAAACTGCATTCAGTTAATAGTTGTTTTCATTACAATATGAGAACATTGAGGAAAGAGCTGAACTGAGTTCACAGTCATCACGTCCATGTCTTTGTTTTAATGACACGATGCATGGAGTGATGATGATCCGTGTGATTTCATACATTTGATTACACTGTTCTGTGGTTTAAATGTCTATACATTTCTAAAAAACGATAAAACATACAACACCTCGATGCTTCTGTAAAATGGGATTAGGATCTTTATTATTCTTGATGGCGTTCTCACACACACTCTCACACTCACACACACACACACAGTCTTTGTAAATAACGTCAGTTTTATTGCTGAAATCATGACATCCCTCGGCCGACACTGACAGCTGTGTCACATGATGCTGGTCAGGGCAGGGCGTCGCACCCTCGGTATAAAGTCATGCAATGTCTACAAAGTTTTCAAAAGCACACCATTGTTAAAAAGATGGTTTGGTGACGGATATTTGTTTTTGTGCAAACAAAACAAATGTTCAAACTTGGATTGGTTTCAGTTTAGGATCCAAATTCCCATAGAAATTCTGCCATTTTAGGACTTCTAATTTCAATAATTCAACCCAAAATACATTGCGTATTGTTAAAGTGCATGCAGAATATGATTGTAGCTTCATTAGTTGAATGTAAAAACAAAATCAAATCAGATATTAGAGTGGAGAGAGAGAAAATGTCTCGTTTCTCTCTCGAGGATTAAGTCTTGATTTCTGAAAAAAAAAAAAAAAAAAAAGAACTTAAGTGAGTTTGAGCTTCAACAAATATCTGTTAATGGGGTCAGAAAAATCACCTTAATTCAAAGGGGAAACATGATTATTTTTCATACCTTACTGACATTTAGTAATTTAGCATGTCAAGTAAATCTATGTTAATTTAGGACTGTTGAGATATTTGTACTTGAAAACAAGAGCATCTGTTTATGCAATGATATGAAGCCTGTTATTGATCAGAGTATAACTCTCTCACACCTGAACCTGCGGTCCGTCAGAATTTAACTGCTCATTCTGCTTATTAAAAGGTGAAATCAGAGCAAAAATATGAAGAAAGCCTGAAAAAAAGGATTTTCTAGTGTTTGAAACAGAAAAAAGGATGTTAAAATGCAATTAACTCAAAAATAAATAGAAATCAAAATGAATAAAAAGCACAATCATAACCATGACGACGACATTCAGGTCATCTGCTGCAAACGCTATAAAATAAGTCAAAACAATCCTAGGTGGCCGATGAATGAGAAGAGTGACGTCATAGAGGAGTCTCTTCACAGTTTTCCCTGTGGATCGTGACACAGACACCAGCACAATGAATCGGTGCCAGTCGTAAACGGCCGTTTGTAAAAGCATTCAACAGTGCAACAGTGAGCCCTGCTGGCAGGAAGTGCTTGAAAGTGCTGGACGTGCCGTGCCGTGCCGCCCGCCGCTCGCAGCCTGAGAATCAGCTCTCCGTCTCTGATGATGGAGTGAAGGTGATCGGCTGGAGTTCTGTGCCTCAGACGTCATCAGGCAGCGGCGCTCGTCTCTACGGCCGGTGAAACCTGAACACACACACACACACACACACACACACACACACACACACACACACACACACACACACACACACACACACACACACACACACGTGCAAGTCACGTCACATTTCCGGAAACTTTACATGGGAACTGGGGAATCTGGGGAATTCTAGAAATATTCCAATTTGGAAACTTAACAGGAATTTATGGGAATTGTACCATATGCAAAAATAAATATTTTATTTGGTCATAAGAGGACATGTTTTTTTTTGCATATTGATATATTTTCCAATTAATTACTTTCAATATTTTTATTATTATTAATTGCTACTTTTATTATTTTACTATTATTATTGCTACTTTATTCAAAATAGAACTCTTTTGTAACAATATCTTAGTCTTTATCTAAGTCTTTACTATCACTTTTTATCAATTTAACAAATTCTTGCTGAATGAAATTAATTTCTTTCAAAAAAAAAAGAAAGAAAAAAATAGTTAGAAACAATTTTCTAAGTTTTACTGTTAGAAAATATTTCTATTTTGAATAAATGCTGTTTTTTTTTAAAACTTTTTATTCATCTAAGAATCCTGAAAAAAGTATCTCAGGTTATGAATTATTAAAAATATGAAGCAGCACAAATGTTTCCAACATTGATAATGAATCAGCATATTAGAAAGATTTCTGAAGGATCATGTGACTGAAGTAATGATGCTGAAAATTCAGCTTTCATCACAGATATACATTACATTTTAAAGAATATTTAAATGGAAAACCATTATTTTCAATTGTAATAATATTTCACAATATTACTGTTTTTATTACGGCAAGATTTTTTTTCAACTACATTTAAGTTCCCTGTTATAGGTTAACCTGCAATTTTGCAAATTCCCAGTTTATTCACATGAATTCCCATACATTCCCGTTAATTCCCATATATTCCTGTTAATTCCCATATATTCCCTTTAATTTCCATATATTCCCGTTAATTCCCATGGAAAGTTTCCAGACTTGAAAATTCCTGTTAATTTGCAACCCTAATATCAATCAAATGAAATCACTAACAATAAAACTCATCTTTGTGTTGCAGAGGCGCAAATCTGAATTGGTACAATTACAACAGCATAAATAATGTTGAGATTAATGTTTTAAAAATAACATTCTTTATTGTTTGTATAAAATCAATATCTTATAATAACGTTGATTAATTGAAATGACTATTTGATTAATTCTGGTAGCATTTTGCATGTGAGAGACACATCGATACTGAAACACTGCTGTCTTTAACAGTTTGTGTATATTGTTTAGCGTCATTAGCATGATGTTCCACCTGGTCAGATGGCGGCTGGACTCGTGCACCTCCATCTCATTGCTCTTGAAATCATTCAGCTCTTTCCTGATGGCGGCCTGCAGCGACACACACAACACACTTCATTCAGCACACGCTTACTTACAAATGAGGAATACAGCGAGCCACTCTTCCTAAAGAGGCCGTAAACACGAGAGGTGCTAGTAATGCAGCGTTTCTTTAGTGCAGGCTAGAACAGAGACGGATTTCAGTACGTTTAAGTCGTGTTTAAATCCCTGTCGTGGCGACTGCTGCGAGGTTCGGTTATATATAACGGCTCAGAGTTTCCATGTGAGCAGGTGCGCGTGTCCCTCTGTGTGTGAAAGCGTGATCTCAGTGGACTAGATGTAACGGCTGAGTTATCTGATGTAATGACTTTACCAATCGCAGATTGGCTCTTATTTAGAAGACGGGGCTTATTCACCATATTGCTCGTTGCATTTTTTCCCATTCATAATAATACAAGTGCACCGTCTAATAATACGTTTAGTGAAGTTTTGTTCACGCATCAGCTGATATGGTCAACACATGATTTTGCCCGTTCTCACCCGCCAACATTCATATGACCATAGAGTCCTTCAAACTTGCCTTGTCGGCCGCAGTGAGTCGTGTCCAGGGTTTGTCGGTGCGTCTGTCGTAATCCTGAGCGTCCGCCACCTCCACGTAATCGTTGAAGCGGATGAGGATCTTGGCTCGCCGTAAGTCCTCCACCGTGGGCCTCTGAC